>CM044443.1:15615321-15632404 GCA_024363595.1 Xenopus borealis | reverse complement strand
AGTACAAGCTACTGTTTTATTATTACAGAGAAAAAGGAAATCTTTTTTTTTTTTTTTAAAGTGAATTATATGATTAAATTGTAATCTATGGGAGACGGCCTTCCCATAAGTAGGAGCTTTCTGGATAACGGGTTTCAGGATAACAGATCCCAAACCTCTGCTACTTGAACAGCAGTGGAAATCAACATTTGCATATAATGTTATACCACTCCCAAAAAAAGGTTTATGAATCATTTAACAGTTATACTATTACAAAGATCTCCTGCACCCTGGGAAGCACTCATCTAACATCATACCGGTCAATAATGAATGCTGAAAATGATGAACATTTTATCCTGCCATTTCTGCTGATTAAAACAGTAGTTTGCCAGAGAGAAGCAGCTGCTCAAAGTAATTGCTTGGTAAAACTACGCAAGCATTCAGACAAACTGGACAATCAAGGCTGATACACCTGTAGTCTGTGGATGATGTTGTCTGAATTAAAATAGTATGGCAGCACCCACTCGTCACAACAAGGTGTTGCTGACAAACATCTAATAATATCGATTATATAATAAAATAAAACCACAGTTGTATTTACATGCAAAAGAATCAGTTGAGTTGGAAGGTGGCTATATTGCAGATCACCTCTGCTATCGTCTCAATGCACACGTGATAAAGATTCTGTAATGCTTATGTAGGGTTGGACTGTGAGAACTAATTTTCCTAGGGTTTTCCTGCATTTATATTCAGCCCTCTACAAAACTATGATGGAATCTGAAGTGCAAATGTTGCTTGGATCGATTTGGCTCCACCTAGTGGAAGTAGCTCCTTAGTAACTTTGCTTTGTTTAGCCATTTGTTTTACAGGTAGAGATTGACTTCTCCTTTAATTCCCTAACTTCCTAAACCCCCTAGTTGCTGGGCAGATGCCCATGTAGCTAGATGTGATTTGCATAGTTATGCTATTGGCCAGGAGGGGCTGTGACCACATCCTGTCACACCTTGAATAGTAATTGTGAAGGGGTAGATCTGGGCCTTTGGCTCCTGGAGCCTGACTGAGCTGGGTGTACCAGGGGGGCCTGGGTAAAGCAAGGCCCAGTGGAGCATGTGCCCTAGAGGGATAAGTACCTTTAGAAGAGAAGTCGGGGAGCAAGGCCTTGTGAATGAGGCTAGTGAGTGGCAAGGATATATCTTTCATAGAGTCTCTAGGAGAGTGAGATAGAGAGTACAGATAGTAAGAGCAGCTTGGCTCCAACTAGGAGGGATAGCAAGGAGGTAGCTCTCCTCTCAGGCAAGACTAGCCTGTAGTATAGGGACACAGCCTAATAGGGATTAGGTCTAGTGACTTCCCTGATCCCCTGTGTGAGGATACAGGTCAAGGTGCTGAGATCATGAGGGTGCCTCTGTCCATGTGGATGCTATCTCCTCAGGGAGTTCCATTGTGCTGTCTCTGGAGGGAATTCCCTGGCATCTACCTTGGAAGCTCTGTGTGAGCAGGTGTGCCTTTATATACTGCCAAATGCCTCTGTACCACTGTTAGTAAACCAGTGGATCATTAAACGTTATTCTGTTATTTTGCAAGAACCTCCTGGCGCCCATGCTTTCCTGTTTTGTTGAACAGTAGCTTGAGGGTTGTAGACATGAGAGAGTTGGGCAGGCTGATTCGGACTATACTCCATTATAATCAGTGCATGTAGGGCCACCTTGGAGCCAGTCTGAATCCCTGTGCGTCTCTTTTGAGACACCCCCTCTCAGCCCACTCAGGTCAGACCACCGGTTGAACGACATGGCAATGTTCAGTATCTGCTGATCCAGAAGAACCTTCTCAAGTATTCTATTACACCAGCACAGAATAGGCAACACTTTAGAGTGTATACATAGTCTATTAATATGTAAGTAACTCTTGGGTTAAAAGAGAAGGAAAGCTACGGAGGTATTTTATTGGCAATAGATTAGCTGCAAAAGTGCAAGCTAGAATGCTATATTTATTCTGTAGAATGTTTTATCATACCTGAGTAAACACTCTTGAAGCTCTCTCTGTTTGTTTAGGATAGCAGCTGCAGTATTAGCTTGGTGTGACATCACACGCTTGAGTCTCTCCCTGCTCACTTATAGCTCTGGGCTCAGATTACAGCGGACTGAGAGAAGCAAACTGAGCATGCTCACGCCCGGGGCAAGGAGATTTAAGCTGAAAACAGGAAGTCTGATACAGAAGCCCATGTGTACAAAATAGAAGGAAAGAAATTCTGTGTTTCTTTTGACAGTGGACTCAGAGCAACATTACTTTGAGAGTTTACTGGTGTATTTAGGTGTACCTTTCTGATAAGGCTTACTTAGTTTTAACCTGTCCTTCTCCTTTAATAGACCTGTATTAAACTTTGCACCTACTGTCTTTTATGAGGCTGTATCTGCCGTTTAGAAACTACAACAAAAATGTAGTGATTTAGTCATTTTATTACAGGTATGGGACCTGTTATCCAGAATGCTCAGAACATGGGGCTTTCCAGATAAGGGATCCTTTTGTAAAAGGGATCTTATACCTTAAGTATCATGTAAACATTAAATAAACCCAATATGCTGGTTTTGCTTCCAATAAGGATTAATTAAATCTTAGTTGGGATCAAGTACAAGCTACTGTTTTATTATTATAGAGGGAAAGGAAATCATTTTTACATATTTGGATTATTTGATTATAATAGAATCTACGGGAGACAGCCTTTACCTAATTCTGAGCTTTCTGGATAATGGATCCAATATTACATGTTGACTCTCTTCCCTATATCTCTGATTAAAGCAATGATGCAGGTTCTGGAGGCAGTGATGCCAGCCTCCCTGTAATTGGCTGTCAAGCTCCACCAGGTAATCTGGAAGGTCACCCTGGAGATAGTCACCTTGGGATTCTGGTTCCATCCCTTTGGTTGCTGGGCAACTTGTAGCGAAAGAGGTAACCAAAGTCGATAGCAACAAAAGAAAACAAGGGGATGAGGGAACCCTTTTTTTCCAGGTGAATTGGGCCCTTATTTATAGAACTAATATCAAGGCCAGAATAGAGTGCAGGGCTGGTGTGACTAACTGGAATGTTATTAGATGCAAAGAGGCTTGGTACTAACACAAAGCTGTGAGTATTAGGTTTATGGAGGTGGATCTCACAGTTGAAATTATATAAGTCCAACAAGGCCAATCTGCTTCAGCAGCTTGCACTACCCAAAATCCTCATCTGCTGCTAAATCTATCGAAGGACCAGCTGTCTGCATCCTGAAAATAACATCCACAGAGCTGCAGACTGGACATTAATATATATTGTATAACAGGGGTCCCCAACCTTTTTTGATCCGGGCACTGGTACAGCCGCAAAAATTTTTGCGGGGGTCGGGGGAAGTTAGGGGGGTCAGGAGGGGGGCCGGTGTTCAACTCTTGTCGCCGGCATCCAATGCGGGCGTGCTGGGTTAATTTCGGTGGCCCAGTTCTGGACTGTCCACGACCTGGTTCTGGCATGCGGACTGGCTGTTGGGGTCCCCTGTTCTAAAACATCTGATATATGACACAAAGTCACGTGGAATGTTACCAAGAACTTTTTTTTTTTTCTCTTAGGGGCCCCTCTAGGGTTGTCACCTGCCCGGTATTTTTGATGGTTGATCCCAATGCTATTATTAAGGAAAAAAAGATAAATATATAGTAAGGCCAGTATTTCATTATCATTTATACGGTATGGGACCTATTATTCAGAATGAGACCCAGGGTAGTCCTGATAAGGGGTCTTTGTGTAATGTGGATCACTGGACCTTATCTGCTAAAAATCATTTAAAAATTAATCAAATCCTAAAGGATTGTTTTTCTTCCAATGAGGATTAATTATATCTTAGTATGGCTCAAGTACAAGGTATTGTTTTATTATTACAGGGTAAACAGAAATCCTGTTTAAGCATTTTAATTATTTGCTTAACATGGGCTCTATGGGAGCTGGCCTTTCCGTAATTCAGAGCTTTCTGGTTAACGGGTTTCTGGTATTCTATACTAGTACATATCCCTGTTTGCTTGTGATCTCACATAGGCTTAATGGGAAACAGCAATTAACAGTTATTTCATTATTATTTTCATTTATCAGGAACAATCCTAGCCTTCTGCCCACTGATAACATTTTGTTACAATTATTAAACTACCAGAATTCACTCAATGGAAAACTTTTAGGCAAGTGGTAGTGTGTGCTGCTATGAAAACTGGTCTTCATTTTAAAAGTTTTTGATGATTTTTAATAAAACGTATTCTCCTGTCTGCGTGTTTGGGGCAATATCATTAACAGGCAATGGTTTTAAGGATCAATATGGGAAATATATAGAAGGGCAACAACTTGAAGGGAACATAAGAAGTATATTAAAAATATGCAAGAGAAGCAGAAACGAAAGGCAGGCAAACCCCTAAAAGTAAACTAAGACCAACAGTAATTTTTCTTAGATGTCTCACTAGCCCAGTCCAACCATGGTCCTGAGTTTGATTTCAACCCGATCACTATCTGCAAGAGGCTTGTATCTTCTCCCTGTGTACTGGTTTCCTCCCACACTCCAAAAACATACCGGCATATTAATTGGCTCCAGATGAATGTCTATAGTGTATGAATAGGGACCCTACCAAACATTTTACTAGTGCTGATCTAATATAACTTCATGAAAATATAGAAGGTGGCGTTTTTTTCTGTACTTGATAAAAATAAAATGAATTCCAATTGCACAGCTGCTTTATGTCTATCTACAACGTACTAAAAGTCAGTTTAATGGTGAGTGCCTCTTTAAGATATTACCTATTTTAAACTAAGAAACTTAGTGCCTAAAATCACACCTACATCAAAAACCAAGCATTATGTTGCTTCTGACCAGTGTCGGACTGGCCCACAGGGATACCAGGAAAACTCCCGGTGGGCCAAGGTGTCAGTGGGCCCTCATGCTGCTAAACGTTTGGCCTATTTCATGGCCATTCCCTATTTCTATGAGAACAAAGAGGCTAAATAGATGGAATAATTGATTACAGTATGTAAAGAAAACAAACTAGGAGAATAGAGGTTGAATGAGGAGATGGTCTAAGGTTTTTGGGTGTCCCTGGTGTCCCAGTCCGACACTGCTTCTGACCATTAGCTACAATAATAATTATCTAATGTCAACGTCCATTCTTGCCAAACATCAGCATATTAATCAGCTTCTACATTAAACAGTACAGTAGTAAGAATTGGGGTTGCAATATATGTAAATAATTACTTGGTTCTGGTGATGCCATGGTGGAGACAATGATTGGTGGTCCAGTACGGCGGGTGACTTTCTGGTAGGGAGAATGCAGTACATGCTGATTGGGAATAGTAGGTGGAGGGACATTCAGTTGGGTTTCCAAATGGCCTCCCTGTTTGCGTAGAAGCTGGGGGCTGCAGTGGGGGCTCTGTAGAGGGGATATTGGTGGGAGACGCTCTCTCTTCATCAGCTCCATGGGCACAGTGTAAGTAGTAGGGTAAGCTGTCTTTGGACCTGGGTTAAGGTTACTATACACGGCCGTCATTGGGATACCAGTTGAAGCCGGGAAAGCAGAAGCTGGTCGAGGCTGAACGTGACCCGTGTATCCAGTGCCTGCTATAAATTGGGCATTTTGAGCAAATGTTGGATTGCTGGCGGTCTCCAACAGGTGTTGGGATGGAGCACTAGAAGGACGGCGGTTGAGTTCAGCCATACGGGGTGACACTGGCTGCAAGGATAAGGCGGGCTGCGGGTTCTGCACTCCATCCAGCACTGGATTGTTCAGAGAATGACCAACAAACTCACTGCGCATAAGGTCTCCCTGGTGGCTAAAGCTGTTGGAACGCACCCGAGCTCTCAGAGAGCAGTTTTTCTGCTGATCCTGCCTTAGCATCTGCAGATCAACTCTGTAGCTCTTGATAAGACCTGCAAGCAATCGAGCTTGGCCAAGATTAGGTGCCACTGATTTAATGTCATGGTCTTCCATAACAGCAAGTGAACTGGGCGTGTCAAATCCTTGCTGTATCAATGCATTGATAGTAGCCTCAGAAAGGCCTTCGTTCCTCAGGACAGCGATAAACTCCATGTCCACCGCCCTTTTGATTTCGGCACCTGAAAGTGACATAGGAATCTGAGGTTGGGATGGAGCAAGTGAGCCCTCGTATGTATCATAAGCCATCTTAGCATTGGCGTTCTCTCTCACTGAGCTATAACCTTGATTTGCTGGAAGAGAAGAAGTCCCTAGTGTTCCAACCATAGCAGCAGCTTCATTGGGCTCCACCACTAAGCAGGTGGGACCCGTCTGTCTCCCTGTAGAGGGATCAAGGGATCTTTCCAGCATGTCATTGTACATTTGTCTGTTGGGGAATGCTGAAGCCTCTGAGCCATACCTAGGATGGAGAGGTTCAATTGAATATCTTGCAGGTGAAGAATCACGGCTTCTAGTTCGCTGGCCCTCAGTGATCACTCTACCTGTAGGATCTCTGTACATGCGCCCTACTTCTTGTGGGAGGAAAGGACGAGCTGGCTGTTCCCAGGCAGTCCGAGAGACTGGAGCCCCATAGCTTTGCCCAGCACGGTTGAGTACATGGTCTCTGTAGTAACGAGGATCCTCTAAGGATCTGGCAGCCATTGATGGGTCCATGTAATAATCATGAGTTTGCAAAGACCCTCGAGCGGCCATTGCCCCTTGTGCTTCGTAGGGAGAGCTGAAGTCTGGAACAGAGTTATTCCTCGGTGGCCTACGGTCCTGACGCACAGGGTGACCTTGCTGACCTCGGTGATAAGCGTCTGGGTATGGAAAGAGCTCTGGCTTTATCTCTGTGCTGCCCAGCAGGGTAATATCTCTGGATCTGCTTCCTGGCAGCTTGTAGAAAGCCTCCTCTCCGTTGTAGGTCAAAGAATTGTTTCTGTCTGCTGCTCTGTGATATCCTGATGAGATGTCTCCCTCCCAGCCTCCTTCATACCAACCTGCAGCATCCCAGCTATGAGAACGGCTGATGTTTGTGTGCTTGTTTGGAACCGGCATTGAAAAAAAAATCCTTAAGCTTAGATAAAGAGCTGGAGGAGAAGGAGGAGGTGTAAAAACGCCTCAGTCAAAATCTTCTGTTACACGTAGCCAAAAAAAAAAACCTAAAAAACCCCACACGATAAATAGACGTACGTAGCAGCACCTCAACTCTCCGGAGGCACAAGCAAAAAAATAGGAGGCTTGAATTACAAAGGTATCGTCTGAATTATTAATCCCAGGTAATTTAAGGAGACACAATACAACACAACCTGGAAGACACGCTGAGGGATAGCGGTTTCTGTCGGTTTCAGCAACAGACTGGTCGCCCACCACTAATCCCTACGGCTTTGCCCCGAATGGCCACAGGGACATTTTATTCCCATGGATAACTGTGTGTAGAGATTAGAAAACCCATAAAGCCATAATCCTGCGTGACAGAAAGTTTACCCAGTAGCAAAGAGAGCTTGGCATTATACAAAGAAGAACCTGCTCCCTGAGATACCCCCTCCCTGATTTCTCTGGCCTTTCATGTCTTCCAAAAACATTGCTCTGGAAATGGTTGCAGGGAGTCGCAGAAATTGGGACAGGTAGAAACATAAAACGCCTAGGGGTTAGGTCCTGATAAATCTCTCCTGATGAAAGAGTAATCCAGCTCACGCAGCTGGAGGCAGGATTTAATATCCACGGAAAGACTGAGCACAATGCTCCGCCTGCTTATTCATGCATGGGAGTCACTACGGAAAATACGGGGGGGCACAGCCTAAATGAAATGGGGGCATAAGGAGAAAATCCTAACCATGAAAGCGGCATACGTACCTGTCAAAAAACAAAAAAAGAGGAGGTGTCTGGCTATTATAAGCAGCAGCATTGTTTTCGTTTTGGGGATGCTGGGAGTTGTAGTTTAGAAACAGCTGAGAGTTTTGCTGACCTCCCTATGTATTACAGGTATGGGACTTGTTATCCAGAATGCTTGGGACCTGGGGCTTTCTGGATAATAGATCTTTCTGTAATTTGGATCTTCATACCTTAAGTACTGGAGAGTCATGTAAACATGAAATAACCCAAATGGGCTGGTTTTGCTTCCAATAATGATTAATTATAACTGTTTTATTATTACAGGGAAAATTGTTTTTAAAAACCTGGATTGTTTGGATAAAATTGAGTCTATGGGAGACAGAGAAAAAGGAAATAATTTTTAAAAATTTTAATTATCGGACGGCCTTCCCATAATTCGGAGCTGTCTGTATAATGGGTTTCCACAAAACAAATCTTAAACAGCCTACTTAATATATAATGATTTTAAACAATAAATAAACCCAATAGGCTGGTTTTGCTTCCAATAAGGATTAAGTATATCTTAGTTGGGATCAAGTACAAGCTACTGTTTTATTAGTATAGAGAAAAAGGAAATAATTTGTAAAAATCTGGAGTCTATGGGATATGACCTTCCCTTAATTGGAGCTTTGTGAATAATGCATTTCTGCCTACTTAAAATATAACGATATTAAACTGCTACTAGTATAACTGACAAAGCGCCAGCGCCTGTGCACACACAGCGCGGCGATTTCCGGAATCGCACGAAGTATCTTCGGGCGATTCCGGAAATCACCGCGCTGTGTGTGCACAGGCGCTGGCGCTTTGTCAGTTATACAAGCGGCAGACAGGGAGAAGGAAATGCGGGAGGATTGTCGCCTGCTAAAAACGCCAGGCGACAGAATCTCCCCGAATCTCCCTGTCTGTCCCCAGCCTTAGCATGAAATAAACCCAAAAGGCTGGTTTTGCTTCCAATAACGATTCATTATATCTTAGTTGGGATTAAGTACAAGCTTCTGGTTTATTATTACAGACAAAAAGGTGACAATATTAAAAAATCTAGATAACAGGTATTTGGGTAAAATGTAGTTTATGGGAGACAGCCATTCCGTAATTCAGAGCTTTCTGGATAACGAGTTTCAGGATAACTGATAACCCCTACCTGTACTCTATTAAAGCATAATTTAATTCTTATTAGGGATGTATAAAGAAAAAGGGCCGGCACTATCAGAGACCAGTCTTCCAGGCAGGCTTGTCAAAACAAAGTAGAACTCAAGGATACAACCTCACTGCCTTACGCATTTCAGATACTTAATCATAGGCTAGATGTTCACATCTCCCATGGCTTATTTAAATCAGAAATCAACCAATTAGAGTTGAGTATAATACAACTGAGTAAATGAGGTAACATAGAGCATTATGATTGGAGCTTCTTATTAGGGATGTGCCAAATTCAGGATTCCCCTAGGGCAGGGATCCCCAACCTTTTTTACCCGTGAGCCACATCCAAATGTAAAAAGAGTTGGGGAGCAACACAAGAATGAAAAAGTACCTGAAGTTGCCAAATAAGGGCTGTGATTGGCTATTTGGTAGCCCCTTCGGGACTTGCAGCCTACAGGAGGCTCTGCTTGGTACTATACTTAGTTTTTATACAATTAAAACTTGCTTCCAAGCCTGGAATTCAAAAATAAGCACCTGCTATGAGGACAATGAGAGCAACATCCAAGGAGTTGGAGAGCAACATGTTGCTCACGAGCTACTGGTTGGGGATCACTGCCCTAGTGGTTCCTGCATGTAATGTAGCAAGGCTGTGCTCTAGACAGATTATTTGGATAAAGTGGTGTTTATGGGAGATGGCCTTTTCGTAATTAGGAGCTTTCCAGATGATGGGTTTCTGGATAACGGATCCCATACCTGTACTTTATATATCCTGTAGGACCCTTCATTTTTTGGGATTTTTATAGGTCTTCTTCAAGCACTGGGTGCCCAGGACAAAGATAATCTGCCCTAAGATTCTATAAACAGCTGCACCCTCAGCAGTGACCGTACAGTAATCTTCCCACCCCCAGCATTTGCTGAACTACATCTCCCAAATTCTGGTTTCAACCTCATATTCTGCATTTACATTCTTTTCATCACATAACTTTAGCCCACGGACAACTGAAGAGAATTCTGTTTTGTTCACGGTACCTGCAGTTCCAAAGAACATAAGGTCTGATTTTTTAATCCTGTTTTTATTAATATTAAAGTGACAGGTTAGTTGTAATTTATTGAATTCTAAATGACTTGTTTGGTGCAACAGAACCACTTCTGGTACATATGCTTTCACTTATTCAATAAGAGTGAGGCTCCTGCAAGCACATACCACTGCCTCCGACAACTGCTTGTCCATCACACAAAATCATAGTGACCTTAATCTTCTCAGGATCAAGCACTAATCCTTTAATCTAAGTACAGAGGATAGATCTGAAGCAAACACACAGGGAGGCACAATTACTTCCCAAACTGTTTTATTTTGCTCAGGAGAGGACACTTCGATTCATAGTATACTACTATTCAGAAAGTGCCCTGCTTTATACCTTTGATGCTATTTCACTATATCATCATACGGTATTATAAGTGTTTGCCAAGGGAACAGGCGTGGGTGCTATTAACCCCTGATTAGGTTTAGATCATCAACCCATGTTCATTAGCAAAGACGTATTTATGGGTTTTGCTCAGTTTCGGACTAGGGGGCACAGGGGCCCACTGGGGTTTCAACCTCAGGGCCCCTCTCCGGACCTTGATTGCTGCTGCCTCAGGGCTTCCCATCTGGCAAAAAAAAAAAATCTGTGTGTACTAAAAATAAAATGCCGGCCTTCCTATATATTTATCTTTTTTTCCTATTAATAACATTGGGACCCTGAGGGCAGTAGCCCTCAGGGTCTGGAGGGGGACCCTGATGCAGAAATCCTCAGGGTCCGGAGTCTGACTACAGACAGCAAATCTTACTGGGAAATATTGGAAAGTATTTATAACAGAGTAACTACAGAGCCATGCAACAACCCAATCATCTCCAGATGAATTATTACATGGCAGACAGATGCGCACTAAGTTACATGTTGCAGACATCAAACTTCCAACAAAGACTATTCCTACAAAATCATCTACTGCCGACATTGTGAAACATCACCAAGCCAAATGCAAGGTTTATACTGATAGAAAACGTGGTGCAAGAGAAGTGCACTTTCAGCCTGGATCTTTAGTCAGAATTAAGAAACCAGGAATACTGAAACAAGGACAATCTTAATTTACTACACCACTTGAAGTGAGACACCAGCGAGGACCATACACATATGTGAAAGGATACATTAAGGGTTAACTTCTGTCCTTGCTCAAACTTCTTTATGCAAAACATGTTCTTTGTCACGTACACCCCAACTAGCTTAAACAAAGCCCTAAATCTTTGGACTGATACACTTGTTATCGCAAGGTCTTTGGGCTGATACACTTGTTATCGCGCATACCAGCACAGCACATCCTCACAGCTTCTAGAACGTTCCTTTTGCTGACACGTCATATTGGCTATATAAGCAACTGCTGTAACCCTAATAAATCGGAACTTGCTTTGTAACACACAAGCCTACTGTGTCGTTCTTTGTGAGACCCCTGCGCAGTGTATCTGGAGGGTGTAATCAGATGATTTCTGCAGATAGCACAGTGAAAGCCCGGGATTTCCCCTGTTCCTTTCAATATGAACTGCGTCTGATGGACGCAAGTGGAATGCAAGTCGTCTTATTCCTGCTAGATATGACTTTGGAGAAGCTCCATTTGATGAAGGACATTTTCCTACTCCTGATGCCAACTGCAATAGGCCTGAAGAAAGTGAACCTATAAGGCGAGAGAATCACAAAACTACCTGCATGGACCAAGGACTATGTGATGTGAAGAGTAAATAATATTGCTTTAAGATGTGTACTGTTTAATTGCTGTTGTTTATTACATTTGCCCAAATGCTTTCTTACTATAGGGGGAATATGTGGTGTTTATACAAATGGCCTGCAGGTGTCACTGTGCACATGAGTTATACTGTGTATACACAGTACTGTCTATACTGCTTTACAAGGAAAGAGTTTATGTTACTGTTGTGTAATGGCTGCATGAACCTGCTAATAAAGCCCTGTTATACTCTGCTCATCCTCGGCTACCAAAACACAACACCAATAAGCTGCCGACTCAGTCCATCAGCAGCTTTTATCGTATATGGCCACCATCTTTATGTGACCTCAGTTGTAACCTTATGGAAGTGATGTGTGATAACTTTTAAATCCTGAGCATTTTAGGGTGAAAAATACTCCCGCCTGCACTTCTGCATAGTTTTCCTGAGAATTAGTAGGCATTGTTAGAAATTGTTTGGGGGAGAATCATTTTTATGCCAGCAGAAAATCCATGTCTGAGATTAGTTTTAGGTCATTCTGTGTATGGTCCATCCTTAGCCTCCCCAAAGAAAATGTCACCCTCCACCTATGATCGGCAGGTTTTTTTTTTACCCAAAATGCAGCATTCCCATCCAAAATTCCATCATATATGCTGTTTCCAGTGGACGAAACCTTTGATGTCATTGAGGCTGGTGTCACTCAGGGCCACCATTAGAAATCACGGGGTCCCATACAACAACATTTTTGAGGCCCCACCCAAGCAAATTCCCGCCCCCCTATGCTCCACAGTTAAAACACCATACAGACATCAGCGTTAAAAAAGGTAACCCCCCACACACGCGACTTATAAAAAGTTATTGATGGTCAAGGTTCCCTTATAAGTTACAAAAACTGTGGCATGAGGGCCTCACATAAAAAAAACAAAAAAAACCATTGGGCCCCCTTACAATTAAAAAAGAAATTGGTGCCCCAGAGAATATTGACGCCAGGGCCCCCCTTACAAGTTAAAATAAATTGTGGCCCCAGAGAATATTAAAAAAAAAAAACTGGCACCAGGGCCCCCTTACAAGTTGAAAAAAAATTGGGGCCCCAGAGAGTATTTTTAAAAAAAAACTTTGGCACCAGGCCCCCCCCCAAAAAAATTGGGGCCCCAGAGAATATTTTTAAAAAATGGCGCCAGGGCCCCCCTTACAAGTTAAAAAAAACTGGGGCCCCAGAGAGTATATCGGTCGGCTCGTCAATCTGACTGGTCGGAAAATTTTGATCGGTCTCCTTTGAAGGAACCTGAACATCGACCATTGTTATTGTTGAATTGTCACATACAGGTAGAATTCTGTTATTTCTATCTTTTGTTTTATATCTGATGATTCCGCTCTACACGTGCGCACTGAAACAAATGATTTTTTCTGGTAATATCTTTTCCAGGAAAGATCATAATTGTAACGTCTATGGCCACCTTGAAGGAACAGTAATACCAAAAAAATAAAGTGTTTTAAAGTAAAGAAAATATCATGTAGTGTTGCCGTGCGCTGTTAAAACTACTCTGTTTGCTTCAGAAACACTACTATCATTCATATAAACAAGCTGCTAAGTAAGTAAAAAAACTTTCCTTTTTTATGGGTCGAGCCAATCGTGAGTCGTGGCTCTGACCCCTTTGATATCACAGCACGGCCCCTTTCTTTCTGCCCCCACCACTGCCGGTAAAAATTTTTTTTCAAAGGTGGCAACCCTACCTGCGCCCCCTACCTGCAGCCCCTACCCCCAACACATGCACACTTATTCCATTGGGACCTGTTATCCAGAATACTCGGAACGTGGGGATCTTAAACGCACTCGCCTGCCTTTGCTTCCAATAAGGATTAATTACACCTTAGTTGGGATCAAGTACAAGCTACTGTTTTATTATTACAGAGAAAAAGGAAATAATTTTAAAATATTTGATTAGAATGGAATCTATGGGAGAAGGCTTTCCTGTAATCCAGAGCTTTCTGGATAACGGATCCCATACTTGTACCCAATCATAAAAAAACTACTTAGTACCATGCTGATTTTCAAAGCAGCCTCTTACTGTCTCTCCTTCCTATGTTTTTAGTATTGTACACTCCAGATTACAGAAGGTTCCTTCATTAAACAAAGTGCAGCGAAACTTGTGAAAAGTGTTGAAGAAAGACAAAAGGAGCTTTAGGAATGACATTGTAAAGAAAGGGATCTAATAACAGTGCGGTGAAAAGGCACAAAGGTCTGTTACTGATCACTAGTGCTTTATAAATAAATAAAGGGAAAACCAATAAGCAGGCATGATCATGTAACCAAATGACTCATCATAATTATCATAAAGCAAGGCCGAGGCGATGCGTCGGAAAACAGCTAAACTTTTAATTGGGCGTTGGGCTGACCAGTCATCAATGTAGAAATAGAATGTGTATAGTTACCAATACAGTTTTGGAATCCGTTATCCGTAAAACCGTTGTCCAGAATGCTCCAAATTACATAAAGTTTGTCTCCCATAGACTCCATTTTATCCAAATAATCCACATTTTAAAAAGTGATTTCCCTTTTCTCTGTAATAATAAAACAGTGCCCAGCTATGATATAATTAATTCTTATTGAAAGCAAAATCATGTTGTTTACATGATTTTCTACTACACTCAAAGGAAAAGGAAAACTACCAAAGCAGTTTCTTGCCAATAGATTAGGCACAATAGTGCAAGCTATAACACTATATTTATTCTGCAGAATGCTTTCCCATGCCTCAGTAAACAGCTCTAGAAACTAGCTCTGTTTAGGATAGCAGCTGCCATATTAGCTTGGGTTGACATCACTTCCTGCCTGAGTCTCTCCCTGCTCACTCATAGCTCTGGACTCAGATTACAGCAGGGAGGGGAGAAAGGAAGGGTGAGAGGAGCAAACTGAGCATGCTCAAGCCCTAGCCCTGGAGGTTTAAGCTGAAAACAGGAAGTGTGATACAGAAGCCCATGTGTACACAATAGAGGGAAAGAAAAGCTGTGTTTCTTTTGACAGAGGACTCAGAGCAACATTACTTTGAGGGTTTATTGGTGTATTTATATAGACCTTTCTGATAAAGCTTACTTAATGTTAAACTTTCCTCCTCCTTTAAAGTATGAAGATCCAAATTACAGAAAGATCCATTTTCCAGAAAGACCTAGGTCCCAAGTATTCAGGATAACAGGTACCATAGCTGTACAGGTATGGGATCTGTTATCCAGAATGCTCAGGACCTGGGGTATTCCAGGTTATGGGTAGGGTTGCCACCTGTCCGTTTTTGACCCGGACAGCCCGGTATTTTGAAGGGCTGCCCGGGTCAATACTTCCTGCCTGGTTTTCCTTATTTGGAAAACAGGGCGGGATTGGTTTAACTGACGCAGCGATCGGCCAATCGGTGATCGCGTCATCATAGCTCCGCCCCGTGACATCATGGGCCAGCCCACCAACATCATGGGCCCGCCCCCCCTGTCCGGGTTCAGCCACAGCAAAAGGTGGCAACCCTAGTTATGGGTTGTTTCTTTATTTGGATCTCCATAACTCTAGTCTAAAAAATCATTTAAACTCAATTGGATAGATCATATTTTAGTTGGGATCAAGTACAAGCTACTGTTTTATTATTACACAGAAAAAGGAAATCATTGAATTATTTAATTAAAATTGAGTCTATGGGGGTATCAGATCTTAAACATCCTACTTAAAATATAATGATATTAAAAAATATTATCGTACCCAGAACCTGCAGTTTGGTGCTTTTGAAGGGGCAGGGAGGCTATTTCTTTTACAGTTCTCATTTCAGAGCCTGAAGGCTGTAATCTATGAGGTTCAGATGAACAATAGGACTTCACTACTCAACGTGAGTTATTCAAAATGCTGGTCGGGAGGGTGGCAGGTGCAAGATGGATACATAGACAGATGAAGTGTTGCTGGAGACAAGGCTGGGTCTAACAAAGACTGAGTATGGCTTTAAATAGATGCAAGACCAGTCTTAAGGTATAAATAAATTGATCAATAATCACACACGAAAAAATTGTCTGCTAAATACTCTGCACCACCAGAATCATTCCAAACAATACAAATAATAATGGTTTATAAATAGTGGTGTACAGGCATGGGACCTGTTTTCAAGAATGTTCAGGACCTGGGGTTTTCCAGATAAGGGATCTTTCTGTCATTTGGATCTTCATACCTACACCAGAAATTAAATTCTTTTTTACGTCTATGATAATATTGCATTTGAAAGCTACTTATAATTTTGCCATAAAGTATTTGCATGATGCTTTTACATTACCTGTCTGATCCCCCATGTTCCTGTATAAGGGGGCTGCCATATTTGTGCAGCAGGAGTCCGTTAGCATTAGAAACTGTAACTAACAGACTGAGATGGGACAGTCAGGTTGGCAAAACAGTCAGGTTTAGAAACTTCAACTAACAATTACTTACAAAATAAACCTCTCAGCAAAAAACAATCAACATGACCTATAGGTAACTTTTATTGTACATTCATATTTTAAAGGAACAGTTCAGGGTAAAAATAAAAACTGGGTAAATAGATAGGCTGTGCAAAATAAAAAATGTTTCTAATATAGTTAGTTAGCCAAAAATGTAATATATAAAAGCTGGAGTGAGTGGATGTCTCATATAACAGAATACAACACAACATCCTGCTTTTCAGCTCTCTAAATCTGAGTAAGTCAGCGACTTGAGGGGGGGGCCACATGGGACATAACTGTTCAGTGAGTTTGCAATTGATCCTCACTATTCAGCTCAGATTCAAAAGCAACAGTTATGACCCATGTGGGCCTCCCTCAAGTCACTGATTGGTTACTGCCTGGTAACCAGGGTAACCAGTCAGTGTAAACAAAAGAGAGCTGGAAAGCAAGAAGTAGTATTCTGTTCTGTTAGGTTAGACTTACAGTCAATCCAGCATTTATAAATTACATTTTTGCCTAACTAACTATATTGAAAATTTTTTTTATATTACACAGCCTATCTATTTACCCAGTTTTTACTTTTATACTGAACAATTCCCTTTAAAAGTAGTTTTTTGGTGTCAGTATCACTTTAAGTCTACTAGAAAATCATGTAAACATTAAATAAACCCAATAGGCTGGTTTTGCCTCCAATAAGGATTAATTACAGTATATCTTATTTGGGATCAAGTACAAGCTACTGTTTTATTATTACACAGAAAAAGGAAATCATTTTAAAAAGTAGAATTGTTTCAAACAAAGGCCACTGGGAGCAACAACCAATGAGTTGTTGAGCAGAATGTTGATCCTGAGTCACTGATTGGGGATCAGGCCTGGACTGGGTTCTGGCAAATGCCAGAGGGGCTGCTATAAGGTGCCATAGAAAGTCAGTATT
>CM044443.1:15593409-15612953 GCA_024363595.1 Xenopus borealis | reverse complement strand
TGCATTATATTTTTATTACTTTAAAACAATGTAATTTTTTGATGTTACTGGTCCTTTAAAGGAGAATTCAACCCGTAATAGATATTGGATCTACTCTCCAGAATGCTCAGGGACCGGGGTTTTCTGAATAAGTGATCCTTCCATAATTTGGATCTTCATTTCTGCTTTAACTAGAAAATCATGTAAACATTAAATAAACCCAATAGTCTGGTTTTGCTTCCAATAAGGGATTAATTATATTTTAGTTGGGATTGAGTACAAGCTACTGTTTTATTATTACACAGAAAAAGGAAATACTTTTTAAAAAGTAGAATTGTTTAGAATGGAGCCTACAGAAGATGTCAAAAATAAATGTAAAGCCAATACCTTGTCTGCTCCAAACGGGTGAATCCCAAACTTTATTCCATGGTGCTCACAACACTTCAGTGTTTGGGATTCACCCGTTTGTAGCAGACAAGGTATTGGCTTTCCATTTATTTTTGAATATTTCACTGGCGAGTGGCTAGGCCAGAGCCTCTACCCAATTCCCCTGATTGGACTTTAATTAGCCTATAGAACATGAACTACCTGTAATTTGGAGCTTTCTGAGGGGTCACTGGAAAAATGGTGTCAGTGATATAGGGCCAAGGAATGGTATAGATTTAGGGCAAGAGATGTCAAATTGGGGGAAGATGACAGGGACTGGGTTGGATTGGGTCATAACTAACCACTAGGCATGGGAAGTACACATGATGGGGGGGCAACTGTGTAGCAATGGGTCTGTTTAAATTACATTAATAGCAAGTTTTAATGAGGCCTGGCCTTAGCCAGTGTTCTACATGCTGGAGAGGAAAAATATCAGCTTGGTGACAACTGTACAGAAGGAAAATGCCTTTTTCAAAATTACCTTTATGTTTTCTGCTGGTCTTTTATTTAAACTACTAAGAATACACTTTCTAAGAATGAGTTGGTCCACAGCAACCAGACACATAGAACTACTAAATTCAATATTAAACAAATAAAGAACAAAAAAAAAATCTGTGTACTAATATCGCAGCTGCTGGTCTGAACTGAGAATCGAAATAGGAATTTCAGGTACACAGAGGCCCAAACAGCCCCCACCAGCCTATTAAATACTGACTTTCTATGAGACCTTATATAGCAGCCCCTCTGGCATTTGCCAGAACCCACAGATTGCCAGTCTGGGCCTGCACCGCTGTACATCTACTGGGAATTGTGCACTGCAGCGGCCCACGTTCCAGGCTGAACCTGTCCGACCCACAGATCCTGAAAATATTTTGGTCAACCTGCTGTTTATTAATGTGAAGCAAGAACTTTAGAAAAACTGTTTTATAGGTCTACATGTCATGTCTCCCATGGCAACATTTTTGAGTGTTAGAAATAGAAGAGTAGCTTGTACTTGATCCCAACTAATATATAATTAATCCTTATTGGAAGTAAAAACATCCTATTGGGTTTAAGAGCCCTTGCCCGGAATTAAACCGACATCCCGAGCATTGTGGATAACAGGTCCCACTCTGAATAAGTGAGATATTAACGTTTGTGTCTGCGTGTGTTGGGGGGTAGGGGCTGCAGGAGGCGGTAGATGTAAGGTATGAAGATCCAAATTATGGAATGATCCATTATCTGGAAATCCCAGATTTAAACATTCTGGATAACAGGTCCCATAACTGTACAAGCAATGTACTTATATTTTGTAACATTTTACTCCTTATTTAACTAAAATTACCCTATTTTTCAGTGGTAGGAGACATATTTCATTTAGTTTCAGTAAGGCAGAAAAGCATGGCAAATTTCATGTAAAAATGTCCCCATTTATTTACATTTATGCAAACATATATATATCTGGAAACCCGTTATCCAGAAAGCTCTGAATTACAGAATGGCCTTCTTCTAAAGACTCCATTATAATGAAATAATGCAAATTTATTAAAAAGAATTTCCTTTTTCTCTGTAATAATAAAACAGTAGCTTGTACTTGATCCCAACTAAGATATAATTAATCCTTATTGGAAGCAAAACCAGCCTATTGGGTTTATGTATTGTTTACATACTTTTCTAGTAGACTTAAGGTATGAAGATCCAAATTACGGAAAGATCCATTATCTGGAAAACCCCAGGTCCTGAGCATTCTGGATAATAGGTTCCATACCTGTATGTATATACATATATATTTATTAATCATTAATGGACTTCTGCATGCAGTCCATTTAATGGAAAATAAATGTAACCCTGCTTATAATGTAATGCTTTTCTTTCTAGGAAAGCATACAGAAAATAAATCCTTGTAAATATGGAATAATCTCAGTTTAAACAAGTGTAAATGATCTGGACATAAACCACCAGCCGGCAGTTTCAATTTAAAGCAACAGTACCAGGTCCAAAATCTCTGTAGAAATGCAACGCTTTAAGATTAAGATTTCCCAAAATCATTACAATTCATGCACCAGAAAAGAGCTAAGATCATGCCATTATATGCAGTGAATAGTTAATGCATTGCATAATCAGGTATGCCACTAAATCCCAGGCTGCGAGATCCTAATCCGATAAAGTGCAATTGCTAAATATAACATGCCCTGTACCGCAGGAGCTGCTGCTTAGCCAAGGAACGATCTGCAATCAATAACAACAAATATAAAAACATACCAAAAATCTTACCGGCAACAAGGTTGGCCATTTCCGCAAGTTGTTGGATCAGATGTTACAAGAAGAGGTGCTGATTTAGATTATTATATGAAATAGAATCCGCGCTCATTGGAAGCAGGAGCAGGCTCACGGCTAACACACGGGCTGCCACGGCTTTACTGTTCCTAGCCAAAGCATGTATGTGTTAAGAAATGGATTTACAGGTTTACAAAGCCACTTGCTAGTCTGATCGAGATGGTATTAGATATGATTTGGGGCTTGAATTCATTTATTATTTATATTTTGCACCTCATAGGCACTGGGCTGCACTGATCTGTGAACTTTGGGGCGGATTTACTAATGGGGTGAAAAAGCTTTGACATTCAATCATCTTATTTTTTGGGGGGGGGGTCATTTTAAAGGGGTCGTCCACTTTCAAACAACTAGTTGTTTTCAGATAGATCACCATAAATAACGACTTTTTCCAATTACTGTCTATTTTCCATTTTCTATTCGTTACCGTTTTTCTAATATTGAAGTGTAGGGATGGGGTAATCTATCCCGTTTCGCTTAGCCAAAAAATTTGCCAATTTCCAGCGAAATTTGTGAATTGGAGAAAAATTTGCGAAACGAGTTGCGGCACGTTTTTGACGCACGTCATGTCGGTTTTGACGTGTGTCACATCATTCTCGACGCGTTACAAGGGAAAAAGGGAAAGTGGTCGAATTGCAAAAACATTCGAATTCGACAACTTACTAAAATTCGAATTCAAGGGTTAAAAAAAACCCTCAAATTCGAATTTAAAGGGGAAGTGGTCGAATTGCAAAAACAATAGAATTCGACCAAAATCATTTGATCGATCAAATCGTTCATATCGAATGATTCAAACTATTTTAACCCTTCGATCGAATTTCAAATCCTTGATGTGAATTTAGTAAATTTGCCCCTAGGAGGGTCTGACCCAGGAGGGTTTTAAGCTCCAAATGCAAAAATTGACTTTTATTTGCTGACACTATGGAGAGTTCTGGGAGCTATAGTTCAGACAGGAGTTCTCAGTTAGTAGAGCTTGGAGACTCTGAGGATTTAATTGCTGTGGACACCTGTTCCAGCCCCTGGTTGAGTCTGTCTGAGGGAGGGTAGAGAGAGAAATGATCCAGCGTGTCTCCTGTTTGTGAAATAGGCTTTGTTACTGTGCCTGCCACTGGGGAGCAACTACCTCTGTCCAACCGGAAAGGTATTGGGCAGGTAGCGCTACCTGGGGAAATTAAAAGCTCCTTGGGAAAAAGGGACCGACACTCTTTGTCCACAAGGAGTTGAGTGTGGGACTTTGCCTGGCAAGGAGGTGCTAGGACTGGTCTGTGACAGGTTCCCCAGGGTATTATTAACATTTATTTATATTATTATATTACAAACCAACCTCATTTTCTGCTGGATAATTAGTGACGACCCCTAAGCTTAGCTTCTCAACAGCTGCTCAGAGCCCACTGAGCATGTGAGTGTCACAGACACTTTCCAAGATGGTGACCCCCTGTGACAAGTTTGAAGTCCTGGATCATTGCTGCTATTGACAAGCTGAAACTTTAGGCTGATACAATAAGTTCAATATGGCATTTTTAGCCATATTCATTTTTAGGGTTTAGTTCTCCTTTAAATATCATCCATTGCCTTACAGGGGAAGTCAACCCTCCTGGCGCAAAAAACTCCTCCCCCCTGTAGGCAACTCTCCCTCTGGCCTACCTCCCTCCTGGGCTACTGCCCCTAACCTGTGCATTACCCCAAAGTCCAGGTCTCCTGCAGGCAAGTTCATGGAGACCATCCCGTCTTCTTCCTTGATCCAACGGCGTTTGGCACCGCATGCACAGTAGGATGCATTTGCCAGCTCGTACTAATGCGCATGCGCCCGAATTTCACGAATTTTCTGAAAAAGGAAATGTTCGTGAAGTTCGGGCACATGCGCATTAGTACCAACCGGCAAATGCGTCCTACTGCGCATGTGCCGCAGCCAACCGGATCAAGGAAGAAGATGGTGCAGGACAAGATGGCACCTGTGATCCTGCCTGGGGGGACCTGGACTTTGGGGTAATTAACAAGTTTGGGGCAATAGCCCCTGGGGGAAGGTAGGCAGGGGGGGAGGAGGGAGGGGGACCTATGGGGGGGGGTGTTTTAGAGCCGGAGGGGCTGACTTTACCTTTAAGTCAAACAGCTTTACCAACAGATTTAAAATCCATAATCTCTTATGGGGTGATATAATAAAAGGAACAAAGTTTGCCAAGTTTAAAATCAAATATCTTATTATTGGTCTCTACTACTCAGGGCACATTTAGGGCTGTTTATTACATAAGGGATTAGAGTAACCTTGTATCACTCAATGCATTAGCTGTAGCAAAATGTTCATTGTTTTTAGAACATCGATCAACACAATGTCTGCAATAGCCATTTAAAAAAAAAAAATCAATAAAGGGGATAAGTAGAACTGGTCTCTTTAATGCTTTTAATGTCGGAATCATAAAATGTATGATCTGTGGATAAAAGCATTGACGTGCAATAGACTATAGTTTCTATGATATGCAGCACTCGTTGGGGTAGAGGCTGATGACTGACTCTCTAGATGAACACTAGGGTTGCCACCTTTTAACCCAGTGGAGACCAGGTAGGGGGCGGGGCTGTGATTGTGCAGGGGGTGGGTTGTGACATGGGGAGGCGTAACTATGACTCAGCGATGGACGTTCGCCATGTCAATCATGGGGAATCCTGCCTGGTTTTCCTTTTTGGGAAAACCAGGGAGAAAGTTTTGACCCGGGCAGCCTTTCAAAATACCAGGTTGTCCGGGTCAATACTGGACGGGTGGCAATCCTAATGAACACAGTTTAGTAATATTATGCATGATTAATATTATTGTTATATTTTTCTGAAGACACCTGATGTCACATGCAGTTTTGAAGCTCCCAGGTCAAGGAATAAAATGTAACGCCTCACAGGTAGGCTCAGGTAATGGGCAGTGGTGTAACAAGATGTTACTGGGCCCCACAGCAAATTCATTTTAGGGCCCCCAGCATATCCAAAGGTTGTCCTGTTTATCAATATTTGTTGACATTTCTTATTAATTAGTGCCTTGTGGGGTCTTTATACCTCTAGGACCTCCCAACATATACAAAGGTTGTCCTGTTTATCAATATATGCTGACATTTCTCATTAATTAGGGCCTTGTGGAGCCTCTATACCTCCTGGACCCCCCCCCCCAAATATCCAGAGGTTGTCCTGTTAACCAATATTTGTTGACATTTCTCATTTATTAGGGCCTTGTGGGGCATCTATACCTCCTGGACCCCCCAACATATCCAGATGTTGTCCGATTTACCAATATATGTTGACGTGTCGTATTAATTAGGGCCTTGTGGCTTGTGAGGCCTCTATACCTCCTGCCCCCCCCCCCAACATATGCAGAGGTTGTCCTGTTTTACCAATATATGTTGAAATGTCTCATTAATTAGGGCCTTGTGGGGCCTCTATACCTCCTGGAACCCCCAACATATCCATATGTTGTCCTGTTTACCAATATATGTTGACATTTCTCATTAATTAGGGCCTTGGGGGGGCCTCTATACCTCCTGCCCCCCCAACATATCCAGAGTTTGTCCTGTTTACCAATATATGTTGACATGTCTCATTAATTAGGGCCTTGTTGTGGGGCATCTATAACTCCTGCCCCCCCCCCACAACATATGCAGAGGTTGTCCTGTTTTACCAATATATGTTTAAATGTCTTATTAATTAGGGCCTTGTGGGGCTCCTATACCTCCTGGGCCCCCTGCAGTCTCAGGGTCAGCTTCCTCTGTACTTATGCCACTGCTAGCGGGTCTGGAAAAGGTGCATAGCAGGTCTAGGTCAGGCATGGATCTGCCCTCCCAGACATGTGCTGAACTCTACTCTTAACTCAGATGATCAGAGATGTCATAAAAGGTAAACTCTGGAAAAGTTTTGCAGCCTTATAGTTTAAATATTATCGATAGTATAGACATATTTAAACCTTTCAGAATTCTTCAGAAGGGTCATTTTACCAATAATATTTGGTACTTCTTTGGGGTCAGCTTACTATTTGGGGCATTTAAGAAATTAAATTCATGCGTAACAAAGAACAATTGAAAAGTTGCTTAGAACTGACCATTCTATAACAAGAAGGTTAACTTAAAGGTGAACCATCCATTTAACATGTAACAACATTGTCACACACTGCTCACCTTCATAGATCTGGTCCAGACGCAGCCGTTTGATCTTCTCATTCTCAAGCACATCCATATTGCACAACGTACAGGTTACTTTGCATATTTATCCCATGTCACATCTCTCCAGGCTGCAAGGAGACAAGTGGATATGTTGTATCTCCATCTAAACAACAACAATCATTCAAATCACATTAAACAGCTAAGGACAACCTAATTAAAGTATTAAGTAAGAAAGCAGGGAACAATGAATCTCCAGATATTTGCAGTTTTAAATAATTATTAATTATTATACATTTATTGCTTGCATTGCCTGTAGTATTCCCATGGACTTCAACAAAACATCCCCATCTAGTGGTCAAATATATAAGGCAACTCTGTCTTATCTGACACATGGATAAGGGTGTAATAGAAAAGGTAAAGTAAATTTTTTTTTTCAAAATGCATCAGTTAATAGTCATGTTCCAAAATAATTCTGCATTGAAATCCATTTCTCAAAAGGACAAACAGATTTTTTAATATTTTAACAGAACTCAATAGTAAAAACCCATGTCCCACTGCGTACTATTCAGTTACATTGAAAAACAACAGCCTTGTGCTAGCACAAGTCACATGACCAGGGACAACTGGGAAATTGACAAAATGTCTAGCCCCATGTCAGATTTCAAAACTGAATATAAATTAATGTGTTTGCTCTTTTGAGAAATGTATTTCAGTGTCTGCTGGAGCAGCACTATTAACTGATGCGTTTTTAAAAAAAACAAGTTTTCCCATGACAATATCCCTTTAACCTCTTTAATTTTATTGTTATTGCTAATTGGTATTACTCGTCTTTCTATTCAGGCCTCTCCTATTCCAGTCTCTTATTCAAATCAATGCATGCTCTGGGTTGGACTGGAACATTGGGGGCCCACCGGGGGCTACAACCACAAGGGCCCACCTAGCAGTCAACGGGGGGCTCTTTGACTTCCAAACACCAGCGTGCTGCATATGGCTGTACATCATATTGCAGGCCATTGAAGGGAGGGGGTCTGGGCCAGCCGGGGCCTATGAGGGCTGGGTCCAACCCTGTGCATGGTTGCTATGGCATTTTAGGCCCTAGCAACCAGACTGCTGAAAGTGCAAAGCTGCTGAATAAAAAGCTAAATAACTCAAAAACCACAAATAATAAAAAACGAAAACCAACAAATTTTCTCAGAATATCCCTCTCTACATCCCACTAAAAGTTAAATCAAAGGTGAACAAACCCATTTTATTTTTTATCTGAGCATCAATTTTCTTTCCCCCTTCAATTCCCTAATTTGCATATATATACAATTCAGATTCAGTTCAGGATTCAGCTAACACCTTCCTAAAAGATTCTGGGTTTGACTGAATATCAAAAAAAAACAAAAACAAATAAAAATATACATGATACCAGTAGCTGCGAAACTGATCCATTACCTCAATGCAAAGCTGAAGAACCACTTTAAAGCAGCAAAGAACAGAAATTACTATTACTGCAGATGATTGTGTTGGGTGAAATGGAATCAGAATAGAGTACTCTGTCGATAATTACACCCTTATCCATAAAAAGTAAACATCATTCCGCGCACATTCCTGAAGGTCACTCCAATAACGTTGCTTGGCAACATAATGCAGAGTTAACAGCTTTATATATGATGCGTGACGGGTTTTTATTAACCTCCATAGCCCAGTTTTGTAGTTTGACATTGCACAGCCCCCCCAAATGGCATTTCCCTAGGAAAGAATGACCTGCCCAACATGTAATGACAGGGGCTCTGAGCAATCAGTTGCTAAATGTAATGGTTTTTCTTTCTACATTTGACAGGCCATAGACACACCATGCTCTTTTTTGCATTCCAAACACGTTACTTATTTCTGTTTATGACAGGCTTTTCTTCTACTGTTCTCATCAGACTGCAGCGTTAAATACCTTTAAATCCTTTAAATTGTACATTATTATAATGGCCTTGTACTGTACAGTGTCGGACTGGCCCACTGGGATACCAGGAAAACTCCCGGTGGGCCAAGGTGTCAGTGGGCCCTCATGCTGCTAAACTTTTGGCCTATTTCATGGCCATTCCCTATTTCTATGAAAACAAGGAGGCTAAATAGTGGATATAATTTATTATAGTATGTAAAGAAAACAAACTAGGAGAATGGAGGTTGAGATGAAGAATATTAGTACTGAGAATGGCCCCCTGGTCTAAGGTTTTATGGTGGGCCCCTGGTGTCCCAGTCCGACACTGGTACTGTACAATATTAATCAGAGTAGTGGCACATTTTCCAGTGGAACACTCGGTTGGTCATGGTCCAAGTAGTATGGGACCTGTTATCCAGAATACAGATAACGGATCTTTCTGTAATATGGATTTTCGTACCTTAAAGAGTAAGTAAACCTTAAAAATAAGTAAATGTAAAATTGATGAGGGAGCTATGCTAAGCACTTTTGCAATGTACATTTAGATATTAAAGGATACATGTACTGTTACTATGAATTAATTTTGTTACAACAGCGCCACCTGCTGGTTATTTTCCGACCAGTCTGACCACCAAGTAGTCAAGGAAGTTGTCAGGAGAAAGAAAGAGTCTGCTCTGATGTTCTTCTGCTTAGGAATGAATTTAGAAACGAACATCAGAGCAACCTCTTTCTTTCTCCTGACAACTTCCTTACATAGTTACATAGTTACATTGGGTTGAAAAAAGACAAAGTCCATCAAGTTCAACCCCTCCAAATTAAAAACCCAGCATACACACACACACACACACACACACACATCTCCACTCTTTCACACAAACCATATATGCCCATAGCTAAACTAACTGTAGTGTTTAGTATCAAATAGCCTTTAATTAGAAAATGTTCCAGGTCCTTGACTACTTGGTGGTCAGACTGATCAGAAAATGGCCAGCAGGTGGCGATGTTGTAACACAATTCATTCATATTAATAGTACCTGTAACCTTTAATATCTTGGAATTAAAAAATAATAATAATAATAATGAGTGTACATTGCAAAAAAAGCTTAGTATAGCTCAGTCATCAATTTTACATTCACTTATTTTTTATGTTTACTTATCCTTTAAGTCTACTTGAAAATCATGTAAACATTTAATAAACCCAATAGGCTGGTTTTACTTCCAATAAGGATTAATTATATCTTAGTTGGGATCAAGTACAAGCTACTGTTTTATTATTATAGAGAAAAAGGAAATCATTTAAAAAAAAAAAATATGGATGAAATGATAGGAAAGAAGAAAAAGGCATTTAAAAACTACAAATCTGTTGGGACAGAAGCTGCATTTAATGTATATAAACAATGTCATAAATGTTGTAAATCAGCAATCCGGAAGGCAAAGAAAAGAAATGAAGAATTAATTTCGGTGCAGGCGAAAAGTAACCCTAAAAAGTTTTTTAAATATATTAATAGTAAAAAGATGCACGTTGAGAGTGTTGCTCCATTAAATAATGGTACCAGTATGGTTGTAACCGATACAGAAAAGGCTAATGTGCTAAATCAGTTTTTTTCTTCAGTGTATACAATAGAGTCTGAGTTCCCAGACTCGCTTCATAGATGCACTGACTCAGCTCAATCTAGTCAGTGGCTGATGATTCATAAAGCTTTAATAAAAATTAATGTAAACAAGGCGCCAGGGCCTGATGGTATACATCCACGGGTTCTAAGAGAGCTTAGTTCAGTTTTAGACCATCCCCTATTTCTGATTTTCTCAGATTCACTTTCATCTGGTATGGTGCCTATGGATTGGAGGAAAGCTGATGTCATCCCAATATTTAAAAAGGGATTACGATCTCAGCCTGGCAATTATAGGCCAGTAAGTTTGACATCTGTGGTGGGAAAATTATTTGAAGGCTTGTTAAGGGATCACATTGAAAATGTTGTCCTAGGGAATGGCATTATGAGCAGCAATCAGCATGGCTTTATGAAGGATAGGTCATGCCAGACAAATTTGATTGCTTTTTATGAAGAGGTAAGTAAGATGCTGGACAGTGGGGGGGCAGTAGATGTGATATATTTGGATTTTGCCAAAGCGTTTGATACCGTGCCCTACAAACGACTGCTTTCTAAACTAAGGTCTGTTGGGCTTAATGAAGTCATTTGCACATGGATAGGGAACTGGCTACAGGATCGGGTACAGAGGGTGGTTGTTAATGGTACATTCTCTACTTGGAGTAAGGTTCTTAGTGGGGTCCCTCAGGGCTCGGTGTTGGGTCCTCTTTTATTTAACTTGTTCATTAATGACTTAGGGGAGGGTGTTGTAAGTAATGTATCAGTGTTTGCGGATGACACAAAACTATCCAGCCCAATTAATTCCATCCAGGATGTGGCCTCCTTGCAACAGGATCTTGACAAACTGGCAATCTGGGCAGATAAGTGGCAAATGAGATTCAATATTGATAAATGTAAAGTCATGCACCTGGGATGTAAAAATATTCAAGCTACTTATACCCTTAATGGGACTGCACTAGGCAAATCCATTATGGAAAAGGACCTTGGAGTCCTTGTAGATGATAAACTTGGCTGTAGCAAGCAATGCCTGTCAGCAGCATCAAGGGCCAATAAGGTCCTGAGCTGTATTAAAAGGGGCATAGAGTCACGGGAGGAGGGGGTCATTCTTCCACTTTATAGAGCACTTGTAAGGCCACATCTAGAATATGCCGTACAGTTTTGGTCTCCCTCACTCAAAAAGGACATTATTGTATTAGAGAGGGTACAGAGAAGGGCAACTAAGCTGGTAAAAGGTATGGAAAATCTTAGCTATGAGGAAAGACTGGCCAAATTGGGGATGTTTACGCTGGAGAAGAGGCGCTTAAGGGGTGATATGATAACTATGTATAAATATATAAGGGGATCATATAATAATCTCTCTAATGTTTTATTCACAAGTAGGTCTTTCCAGATGACACGAGGTCACCCATTCCGTTTAGAGGAAAAGAGGTTCCGCCTAAATATTCGGAAGGGGTTTTTTACAGTGAGAGCTGTGAAGATGTGGAATTCTCTCCCTGAAACTGTTGTACTGGCTGATACATTAGATAGCTTTAAGAAGGGGCTGGATGGATTTTTAGCAAGTGAGGGAATACAGGGTTATGGAAGATAGTTCATTATGCAAGTTGATCCAGGGACTAGTCCGATTGCCTTTTTGGAGTCAGGAAGGAATTTTTTCCCCCCTCTGAGGCAAATTGGAGAGGCTTAGGATGGGTTTTTTTGCCTTCCTCTGGATCAACTAGCAGTTAGGCAGCTAAAATTAAAAATAAGAAAAAAAAAAAAAAAAAGGTTGAACTTGATGGACGCAAGTCTTTTTTTCAGCCTAACTTACTATGTTACTATGTAAATGGAGTCTATGCAAGACAGTCTGTCTTTAATTCAGAGCTTTCTGGACAATGGGTTTCAGCAAAACAGATCCTGTGCCTGTATATTCTCTCCATCCCTCAAACTGCATTTGGCTTATAAAATGGATCTATCGGCCTGGGTTTGGGTGGCAGGATCTGTGGTTTTCCGGAAAAGGGGTGTTTCTGGATCTTCATTCCTTCATTAGTCTACTAGAAAATCATGTAAACATTAAATAAGCTCAATAGGATTGTTTCTCTTCCAATAAGGATTAATTATATCTTAGTAGGGATCAAGTACACGCTACTGTTTTATTATTACAGAGAAAAAAGAAATCATATTTAAAAATGTTTATTATTTGGATCCAACACCTGTACTCTTTTGATTTGATTGTGACCTATCCCTTCCCATTAATAGGCTATTACATTTTTCTTTTTAAAGTGAATTATTTGATTAAAAAGGAGTCTATGGGAGATGACCTTCCCATAACTCAGAGCTTTCTGGATAACTGCTTTCCGGATAACGGATCCCCTATCTGTATTGTTGCACTTTCCATCGAAGCGCCATCACCTGCTGCACAGCCCTTTCAGTCTGTTCCCTTTGGAGATGTCATTGATGGGGTCCCTCACAGGGAAACTGATTGAGTTCACTGGTAAAAGGGAAGGCTTTTAACAGGTGCCTTAGAAGAATATGCAGGGCTGGAACTAGGGGTAGGCAGAGTAGGCACGTGCCTAGGGTGCAAAGCTGGGGGGGTGTAAGGCACGTCTCTGCTTCTCCTACCCCCTAGTCCAGTCCCCGCTTACAGCTGTAGCTGACATTTGCGCTGGTTTTAGCACAAGTGCACTGTTCCTTTCTGCCCAATCCTATTCCTGCACATGCAGTAGAGTCTTGCAGTGGCTCAGGTACCTGCGGGTTACCCACAAAATCCTGCGGTACCCTGCGGGTTGCAGGTAGAACTTCTGAGTGCGGGTATAGACGCTGGTCGGCGGTTCTATAGGTCACGGGTCGTGCCACGCGTCTTCTCAATAGCGATTTGTACTCCTTTTTTCTGATCACTGCTACTTCTGATGATGTCACTTCCGGTTACAATGACAGCACTTCCTGATTCTTGATGGTCAGCGGGTCGCGGATTGGGTTGTGGAGAAGGTACTTGCGGGTTGGGTAGCGAGTCAAAGCGGTTTGTGGAGTGCAGGTTGCAGTTACGAGTCGGGTATGGGTTCCAAAATACTTTTTTCTAAGTATACTAAAGAATATTTTTGATGTTATTGGCCCTTTAACTACTTCTTAGCTGGAAACTAACCAGAAGGTGGCACTGTTGTAAGAAAATCCATATTAATGGTACATATATCCCATACTATCTTGGAATTACAAAATAATAAATAATGAATGTAAATTGCAAACGTGCTTACGATAGCAATCGTAAGCACGTATTTCAAAGCAAGTTTAATGGGCGTGTCTAGCTTGTTTAAGCTTTCAACATACAACTCAAACTGTTCTGATGTGCCAGTCCATTGAAAAAAACAAATCATCGATGTTTTTGTTCTGTTCTTCCTTCTTTTTGAAACACTGATATAATGTTGCTAGGCATATGGATACTAGCAACTACACATTACAGGGGATGCTGACAACCAGGGCAGCCATCAGGGGGGGACAGGGGGGACAAGTCTCCCGGGCCTGGGGCTGAAGGGGGGCCCGGCAGCGCTACAACATTAAAAAAAAGCCGGGCCCCCCTTACGAGCGCATACGCGTGCGCTCGTCGCGAAGTCAGAATGCATAATGCGGAAGTGCCGAACAAATACGAAGTCTTGAAGACCCGAAGTCCCGAAAGGAGCCGACACTGATGTCCTGAAGCGGCGAAAAGAAACGAAGTCATGAAAACAGCTATAACTGAAGTCCTGAAGCCACGAGTTCAATTCTAATGACACCAATGTGGGTTTTTTTTTTTAAATCCCCTGCCCACCAGTGTTTTATTTTAATACTCTATAGGGCGCCTGCACCAATATTTTTTAAAATATTTTTTGAGCCCCATTTTTTTTAACTTGTAAAAGGGGCCCTGGCGCCAATGTTTTTTTCAAAAATATTTTTTGGGGCCCCAATTTTTTTTTTAATTTGTGAGGGGGGCCCTGGGGCCAATGTTTTTTTCAAAAATATTTTTTGGGGCCCCAAATTTTTTTTAAATTTGTAACGGGAGCCCTGGAGCCAATGTTTTAAAAAAAATATTCTTTGGGGCCCCAATTTTTTTTACATTTGGGAGGGGGGCCCTGGGGCCAATGTTTTTTAAAAAAATATTTTTTGGGGCCCCAAATTTTTTTTTAATTTGTAACGGGAGCCCTGGCGCCAATGTTTTTAAAAAAATATTCTTTGGGGCCCCAATTTCTTTTTTAGATTTGTGAGGGGGGCCCTGGCGCCAATGGTTATTAAAAAAATATTCTTTGGGGCCTTATTTTTTTTTTAACTTATTAGGGGGGCCCTGGCGCCAATGTTTTTTTTTTTATATTTTTTGGGGCCCCAATTTTTTTTTTAACTTTTAAGGGGGGCCCTGGTGCCAATGTTTTTTTTTTAACTTATAAGGGAGCCGTGACTATCAATATGTGTGGGGGGGTTACTATTTTAGTGCTGATATCTGTGTGGTCTTTTAACCTTGATATGGAGTAGGCGGAATCAGGGGTGGGGTTTGGGTGTCAGAGTGGGTGGGGCCCAGGGGGCCCTGAAGATGTTGTTGTGCGGGGCCCCGTGATTTCTAATGGCGGCCCTGCTGACACCTGGTGGTGAGCGATCTAATTGCACTGAATGAAAAGAACTAAAGAAAGACTTTTGAACAGACATTCCTTATATGGACCAATGACGTCAATTTGGCGCCCAGATTTCATTAATTGGGGGAGGGTACTTAATGGCTACACTTATGTTGCACTGTATCCTTGAGAAAGGTCCCCAGGTGGGACCGAAACATTGGAAATATGCATAATTGTGTGGAATAAATCACCAGTTTCTTCAACCACTATACAGAGAGTGCGGATCCTTTGTTCAAGTATTACTAAGGTTTGATGCACTCAGGGCCGGCCCAGGTCCGCACCCACATCTGCTTAATTCTGTATGCACTTAGTGAACGTGCATGCGCACAAACACGGCACAAATGCAGTGCTGTATACAAGTGCAAAGAAGCACACACAAACATTGCAGGGGGGGTCTGGGGAGGGGGGCCCTGAGCCCCCCACTCCGACCCTGTGTGCACTCCAGTAAAAATTCAGCTTATGCTTGGGTGCTGTCACATATATCATAGATACAGTTGTTGTTCAGTATAACAGACACACTCCAAGACTTCATAATGTAGTCAAACAAAGCAAGAATTTATTGTCAACGTTTCGGTCCTGTCTGAGACCTTTCTCAAGACATTACCTGAGGCTTAACTACCGGGAGGAGCAGGGGGGTGCATTTGGGCCAGGTTGCACACACCCCGCAAGGCCCCCCGGCAGTCTCGTCCCCACCTAGTTCTGTTACTAGACATTACTTATGTAATGTCTTGAGAAAGGTCCCAGACAGGACTGAAACGTTGACAATAAATTCTTGCTTATAGGGAACAACTATATATACAGTATATATATATATATATATATATAAATATAATATATATATACTGGCATATAGGCTGTATTAGAAGTCACCTAAGAATTCCATGGTGGCTCACCAATTCTAAGTAACTTTTCAATCTGTCCTCATTATTTATTTTTTGAATTTATTTTTCTTCTTTTTCTTCTAGCATCAAATGGGAGTCACTAAAAAGCAAATACTCTGTAAAGCTGCCTATGTATTGTTATTGCTACTTTTTATTGCTCATGTTTCTATTCAGGCCTCTCCTATTCCCAGTCCACTCACTGACCCCATCTAAAAAGAAATGTTCTGTAAGGCTACACATTTATAGTTATTGCTCATTTTTATTACTCCTCTTTCTATTCAAACCTTCTCCCTGTTCATATTCCAGTCTCTTCAAATCAATGCAGGTCTGCTAGGGGAATTTGGACCCCAGCAACCAGATGGCTGAAATTACAAACTGGAGAACTACTGAATGAAAAGCAAAATAACTCAAAAACCACAAATAATAATAAAAAATGAAAACCGATTGCAAATTGTCTCAGAATATCCCTCTCTACATCATACTAAAAGTTAATTTAAAGGTGAACAACCGCTTTACCAAAATGTGGTATATTGTTCCCCACACACACACACACACAAATACATGAATGATGTATATACTATAAATAACCTGCGTTGTTACACCATATTAGACACCTGGACATGAGAGTAGCTCCTCTATTTAAACAGATGTGTGTAACAAGGTGAATAGGCAATTATCCCAGCCGTACATTATGCACAGGTCAAGGCTATTTCCGTTGAGCATAGTCCCTGATACATTTAACTCTTTATCTTCCAGGCAGGCTAGAAACAGAGCCCTCTAATATAATGTATTGATAATGAGTGTCATATCACAGAGATGATCCCTGCAGGAGCACTAGGTTAGCAATATCCAGGCTGTGCCTCCCAAGGTCTTGATAAGTAACACAGGATAAAGAAAGAGAGCTGAACTTGGATTATTTGGATAAAATGGAGTCTGTGGGAGATGCCATTCTGTAATTTATAGCTTTCTGGATAACAGGTTTCCGGATAGCGGATCCCATACCTGTACTTCCCTCTCCTGTGTGACTCTATGACCGTTTTAATACAGGACCATACTTTGCTGAGCCTTCCTGCTGCTGAGTGGCATTACTTGCTACGGGCAAGGTTATTATCTGCACGTGTCCCTGGTTCTTTTCCATCAAGCATGTGTCTAACACAATTATTACCCAAACATTTAGGATATAAGTGGCATTTTTGTATCCCAAAGGCATATTACATTTATTAACATTTATAAAAACTCAAATGAATGAAAGTCCCATCCATGAATTGAACTCATTTATCCATGATTCTTCTCCAGAAAGCTGGTGCGAAAAAGCATTTAGACAGATTTGTGCATCAATTCGAATCGCATGGTTCTGAAAACTAGACTTTATCGAATCGTTGCGGTGAAAACTTGACTTTATCAGACGAAAACCAGTGCGGATACAATTTATACAATGTATTCAGGGACATCTGCCATTTATTTCTACTAGGGATGCACCAAATCCAGGATTCAGTTCGGTATTCGGCCAGGATTTGGCCATATTCATCAGGATTCGGCCGAATCCTTGTGCCTGGCTGAACCGAATCCTGAAAATCATGTGACCTTTTGTCACAAAACAAGGAAGTAAAGATTTTTTTAGCCATGCACTTCGTGCGTGGCTGGCTTTTACCCTTCCTTTCACTAATTTGCATATGCAAATTAGGGTTAGTATTCAGTTCGGTATTTGGCTGAATCTTTCAGAATGGATTTGGGGGTTCGGCCGAATCCAAAATAGTGTATTCGGTGCATCCCTAATTTCTACATGACCTCAACAGGTTTGAGATAGAGTATTTTCGGATTTGAATTTTAAGCAGCTTTGGGGTATAATATATCTCTACGAATTCAAGGTTTTTTTTTTTTTTAGTTTTCCCCTTTAAACACTTGACCAGAAAAATTCAAGGTTTAATAAACGGCACTTAAATCTTATCTACCTGTTAACTGTCCACATCTCACGGCCTGGATGACACATGATGGATAAAATTAATTGTCCTGCATAGTTTTGTGTCATCAGCAAATACAGATACATTAAGTACAATGCCCTCCCCCAAGCCACTAATAAATACATTAAAGTTGGCCCAATACAGAACCCTGCAGCACTCCACTAAGAACCCTTCTCCAAGCATAAAATGTTCTGTTGACCCCTATCCTCTATACACACATTTATGACGATCCCTAAACAGCCCAGACCACACTGAGCATGTGTATGTAGTCTAGTCTTGCAAAGATGTATAACAAAGTTACAAGATGACAGCCCCCTGTGGCCAACTTTGAAAGCATAAATCATTTGTTTGATTAGGCTTGTGGTGCAGTAAGTTCATGTTTATGTTTAGTATACAAAATACAGCATTTCTAGCCTTATTCTATTTTACACTTTCCTTGCCCTTTAAGGCCACTCGGAGCAACAGCCAAGAGGTTGGTTACCAAAATGTTTATTATCAACTGGCAATCTGTAGACATTGGCAAGTGCCAAAGTAGCTGCAAATAGATTATTTATTGAGCCAGTGTAAAGCTATTTGAGTTGATTTTGTATTTGAAACGCCAGGTCCTATTTTGAATTTCAGCACTAACCCCCTCCCCCCCGTAGGACCCACTCCCTCCTCCCCCTGGGCTACCTCTCCGCCCAGGCTATTGCTCCTAAGTCGCTACTTACCCCTGTGTAGGTCCACTCCAGCGAAATTCACGGGGGCCATCTTCTCTTCCAACGGCTTCTTCCTGGATCTGGCTCCGTCGGCGGCGCATGCACAGTAGGACGCCAGTACTACTGCGCATGCGCACACAGATCACAAAGTCCAATCAGTGAACTTCATGAACTTTGTGCGCATGTGTAGTAGTACCAGCGTCCTACTGCGCATGCGCCACCGAGTGCCAACGCATCCAGGAAGAAGCCGTTGCAAGAGAAGATGGTCCCCGTGAACTTTGCTGGAGGGGACCTACTTAGAGGCAATAGCCCAGGGGGAGAGGTAGGCTGGGAGGGAGGAGGGAGGGGGGCCTACGGGGAGAGGGGGTTAGCGCCATTATTCTCCCCCGAAATGCATTAAAACCGGCAAGAATGTGAATTGATGGATGATGGCATACTTGTTGCTTTGGTTTTCTGAAGTTGCCTGAAGATTCCTTTTGAGGCAACTATGAGCGACTTTGGAAAACCGAAGCAACACTCATACCAAGAGATTCACGTTCTTGCCGATGGAAAGGCATTTCGGGGAGAATAGTCTCCAGTAGTAGCGAAGATATATCACAAGTACAACAACTGAAATCTACAGGTTGAACAAAGCTCATTCAGAAAAAAGCAGTTTCCTATTGAAATGACTGTGTGTATATATAAATATTTTTATCCATTACTGGATACTTCACATAGTCTCCTAAGCAAACCCTGAAGCAGGATTTATGGCAGCAGAGCAGTCAGTCATGTCTTTGTACAGATAACAACCAAGGAATGTATCACAAGGTCATGTGTAGCTTACACCAAGGACTAATGTACCTTGCATCTGCAAGTCAACAAGAGTTATATAATAACAAGGTATAGTAGTATATCATGGAATCACATAATGCTGCATTCTGAGCGATAATCTCACAACCGGTGAGTGTACAGTGGGGTCTAGGGATGGCGCGAACCGCGAACGTCGCGAACCCCATAGACTTCAATGGGAAGGCGAACT
>CM044443.1:15523536-15591131 GCA_024363595.1 Xenopus borealis | reverse complement strand
GAGCTGTTTAGAGCAAATTTACAGATAGAAAAAAAAAAGGTTTACTTGTTCTTTAAGTATCTGTGTTTGCTACTTTGTCTTGGATAACCCCAGAGCTATAGAAGAGAGGCCGATACACAGATATTGAACATATACCTGTATGTAAGCTTGTTGTAAAGACCTTGAACCTGTGTGATTCTTTGAACAAAAGTTACACCTTCTGGGAGCATTTTTTAAAGGTAAACTATACCCCCAAAATGAATAGTTGAGCAACAGATAGTTTATATAATTTTAAGGGTCATATATCAAACTGGAATATATATCTAAAGGGCAAGGAAAGTGTAAAATAGAATAAGGCTAGAAATTCTGTATTTTGTATACTAAACATAAACATGAACTTTCTGCACCACAAGCCTAATCAAACAAATGATTTATGCTTTCAAAGTTGGCCACAGGGGGCTGTCATCTTGTAACTTTGTTAAACATCTTTGCAAGACTAGACTACATACACATGCTCAGTGTGGTCTGGGCTTCTTAGGGATCGTCTTAAATGGTCAAAAAACAAAGCTGCTTGAGTTCAGCATGGCTGATAAGTAATGCAGGGGCTCCCCCTGCTGTTCATAAGTATGATTGTTTCCCTGCCAGAAGTTAGGGACCGTCTGACAATTCCTATCTACAGCAGTAAATGAAGGGAGAATTTCACTGCATACAGTCAGGTTTATTATAAAAACGGTACACATTTTTTAATTCCAGTATATTGGAGATAGATTTCTTTTTCAGTAAAGAAAGTAAAAATGGGATTTTATTTCTTTGCCTTTCCTTGCCCTTTAAGTAAATATTGCCCTTTTACATCTTTTCCCTTGAGCCATAATTTCATGATGGTCTGTGTGCTGCCTCAGAGATCACCTGACCAGAAATACTGCAGCTCTAACTGTAACAGGAAGAAGTGCGGAAGCAAAAGACACAACTCTGTCTGTTAATTGGCTCATGTGACCTAACATGTATGGTTTGTTTGTGTGCATTGTGAATCCTACGATCCCAGGGGGTGGCCCTTATTTTTTAAAATACCATTTTCCTATTTATGATTACCCAGTGGCACATACTACTAAAAAACTATATTATCATGAACACGGTTTATTTACATGAAGCAGGGATTTTATATATGAGCTGTTTTATGCCATATCTTCTTATAGAGACATACGTTGTTTGAGGGGTATAGTTTTCCTTTAACATATTTTTACATAGAAATGTTAGGATTGATTAGGGAAATTGTAAATTGCACAAGTGCAGTTGTCCATAGCAACCGATCAACAATTAGTTTATATCAATCTTTTACCTTAGAAGATGGAAACAAAGATCTGATTGGTTGCTATGGGCACTGACCCTGTACTTTAGCACCTTTGTTAATCAGCCCCTGTTTTACGCTCATTACATTTTGCATTCACGGGAATGTGAGCAGAACTACATGGATGATTCAGGTCTGTTATTGGTGGATGCTGGGCGACAAGACGGATGCGAAAAGACGGATGCGACAGGAATAGGAAGTAACAGGAAGGAAGGTAACAGGAAGTCGGATAGTGTTGCAGGGTTGATCCAACGCGACTGGATCAACCCTGCGACACCATCCCACTTCCTATTACTTATCTTGTTCCTGTCGCATCCGTCTTGTTGCCCAGCGGATCCGCCTAAACTGGACCTGAATCATCTGTGTAGTTCAGCCCTTATGTTTTGAAAATAAAAGCATACTATCCCTTAAAGGAAAAGTAAATGTTTTTCTTTTTCTTTCTGTAAATTTGCTCTAAACAGCCCCCCAGATTAATGTACCTTAGTCCCTGCTGCAAGTCTGCTCTGGTTTCTGTGTTATCAGCAGCTTGTTTCCCCTTCTTCCTGGTGCAGAGTGAAGCCCCGCCCCTTAGTTTACTGAGCAGTCCATTTGCTGCTGTTCCACAATAGAGAGGAAGAGGGAGCCAGTGTTTCATTAGTAAGCTAGTTTCCCCAAGCAAAAGCTGCTACACACACTGCTCTCTGCTATGTCATAGTATGCAAATTATATCCTGGACTAGTCCGAGATATAAGGTCAGCTCAGTAAGCTAAGGGGCGGGGCTTCACTCTGCACCAGGAAGAAGGTGAAACAAGCTGCTGATAACACAGAAACCAGAGCAGACTTGCATCAGGGACTAAGGTACATTAATTTGAGGGGCTGTTTAGAGCAAATTTAGAGATAGAAAAAAAAAACGTTTACTTGTTCTTTAAATACAGCAAAACGGTGGGAAAATATCATGGTTTATGCATTTCATACCAAAGCAATTTGTTATTAGTGCAACATCTATGGGTTTTTTGTAGTTATGTCTTGAATTTTCCTTTAAACTGAATCAGATTGTTTTGTCTCCAATAAGGATTCATTATATTTTATTTGGGATCAAGTACAAGTTATACAGTTTTATTATTACAGAGAAAAGGAAATTGTCTTTTAAAACTTGAATTATCAGATTAAAATGAAGTCTATGAGAGACAACCTTCCTGTAATTCAGAGCTTTCTGGATAGCGGCTTTCCGGATTACAGATCCCATATCTGAACTGCATTTAAGTTAAAAAAAAAAGGTTGAATTTGATATCTTTTAAAAGCAAACACCTAGGGTAATGCATTCCTTGAGTCTGAGAGCAAATACTGAAGCTACAGTTGGCACCCTGTTGTGTTGTTATAGCTGTAATTCAACAGGTGGATCTGCTGTGCCAATGACAAGACAACAGCCATGTTGAGTGGTTAATAGTAGCACCTTAGAGATTAAGCTTGGGCTGACACAGTGATGTGCGGGGGTTTACAGTGCACATAATACAATTCACAAGATAATTCGCTTTGCTTTAGTATTTCACATGCAGCTGCAGATCTAGTTCAGCTAGTTCCATATAGTTTTGCAATGAGCAGAGCGTGCCCATCTCTCCACTAATCAGGCCGCTCACATCCCTCGGTACCACATGCCCCTCTGACCCCCTCATCCATCTGTGCCCTGTGTTACCCATCCCCCAGTTCCTAGTCTGAGACGCAAATGTACAGCAGCTGCCCCCTGGCATATGCCAGTCTCTAAAGCATCACAAATGTGTAGCATCTCAACCTACCTTGTACCCTGTATGGGGCAAACTCCTTTTCCTCTTCTTTCTCCGCTCAGCCCCCTATAGGATAAGATCCCCTCTCTGCCAAATTGCAAATCCACAGACAAGTCTTTGCAGAGGGGGGAAACAGCACCCACTCCCCGCGGTAAAGATCCCCCCCAAAAGACACACCCCTTCAATTCTATGCAGCAGGCAGAGCTAAGCAAGGGCTATAGGGTCCTTTTTCCCTTTTACATTAGGCAAGGCGGGGTCTGTAAGTGCAAGCCAATAATAGGAGGATGGGCACAAGGACTCTGGACCCCTCCTAAGCTTGTCATCTATGAGACCCCCACCCCGGCAGCAGCAGCAACACAAGGCGTCAGGGGGGTCCATACTATGCTGTGATAGGAAATGAGAGCAGGGAGGGGGAGGCAAGAAGGATATTAATAGCATGTGCATGATAAAGGCATGCTGTGGCACTACATTAGGGTGGGGCTGAAGAAACACACAGAGGCAATATATGGGCAACACAAAGCAATAATTCAGTCTCCTGCACAATTATACGTCTCTAGCTGAGAAAGGGTTAAACACAAAGGCAAAATACAAGGACAAGTCAATAGCCGGCTTTGTGTGTTTTGGAAAGGATAAGTAAAATAAACACAAACGATCTTGATGGATATTGCCTGCATCCTTTTCCCGCCACTGTAATTATTAACGGCTGTTATTTGCTTCCCCCCAAAATGTTTCACTCCAAAGTTTACTCTCTCATTGATGCACATGCAAATCCAAATCTGTGGCAATGGCATAGGTATCACCCACTGGGGAAATCCTGCTCCCCATGTGCCACTGATCTAACATTTGGCACAATAATGATAAAATTAGAAACTTTCAGTATAAAGTTGGAAGATGTAATAGCAAGAAAAGATGATGGTGTAAATTGTTTAAAACAAATTATTATTCATGTATATGGTGCATAATACATTTATCTTGTTCACCATTCCCCCCTGCCCCAGTGGAGCTTACAATCTAAGATTCTTATTACATAACGCTGAACACATCTTTTCTTCCGTGTGTCATTAGGTACTAGAATAAAACATTATAAATAAGCAAGTCAGGGGTCTTACAAACTATATGGGGCAGATTTACTAAGAGCTGAATTTTTGAGGGCAATTTGCCCTCGAATTCGACCCTTCTACGATTTTATCGAATGAAAATTCGATAAAATTGTATTAAAATTCAATGGTTGTTGGCCGCTATTCGATTTCTCGATAAAATTGATCGAACAATTTTACGAAAAAATCTTGACCTATCATCTGCATTTGACACGGTTGACCACTCTCTCCTGATGGAGATCCTGTATTCGCTTGGCATCCGGAACCAGGCTGCATGTTGGCTTTCTTCATACCTTTCTAACCGAACATTCACTGTCTCTTGCGCTAACAAAACCTCATCTCCGATTTCTCTTAATGTAGGGGTGCCGCAAGGCTCTGTACTTGGTCCATTGTTGTTCTCTCTGTACACTCTGTCTTTGGGAGATCTCATTCGCTCATTTGGCTTTAACTATCATCTGTATGCTGATGATACCCAAATATATTTATCCACCCCTTCATTAACAGCTGAAACGGAGGCTCAAATCTCTAACTGCCTCCTAGCAATCTCCAACTGGATGAACCAGCGCCACCTCAAACTCAACCTAACAAAAACTGAACTAATCATCTTTCCACCTAAACCTGGCCCTACTCCCCATTTTACTATCTCTATTGATGGCATGCTCATTGACCCGGTCAACTCAGCACGGTGTCTAGGGGTGATATTTGACTCCTCTGTCTCCTTCTCTGATCATATTAACGCCACTGTCAAAACCTGTCACTTTTTCTTACGTAATATTGCAAAAATACGTCCCTTCCTTTCACCTGCTACAGCCAAGACACTCATGCATGCTCTCATCCTATCCCGACTAGATTACTGTAACCTTCTACTAACAGGCCTGCCTAACTCCCATCTCTCCCCTCTACAGTCTGTTTTAAATTCTGCTGCCAGAATTGTCCTTCTCTCATCCAAAAGGGTACAGGCCCCTCCCCTGTTAAAGTCATTATCATGGCTTCCGATAAAACAGAGAATAACTTATAAACTTCTCCTCGTAGCCTTCAAAGCCCTTCATTCCTTTACACCTAACTACATCTCATCTCTTGTTTCTCTATATGTTCCTGGCCGAAACCTCCGCTCCTCTCAGACTAACCGCTTGGTTGTACCCCCCACTTCTACTGCTGTTTCCCGTGTCAAACCCTTCTCTCTTGCAGCTCCTTATATTTGGAATGCCATTCCTGCATCTCTCCGGAGAAAATCCTCCCTCAATGTTTTTAAAACAAAACTCAGAGACTACCTCTGGGAGCACCTGGATAACACCTGAACTGGCACTTGTTTCACCCACTGTAAAAAGCACTTTATTACCCCTCCAAATTGTGTCCTTATGTTACCCTCCCATTTAGACTGTAAGCCCCAAGGGGTAGGGCCCCCCATCATCTTGTCTCAACAATGTGTAATTATATTTTATATTTATGCAAACTGTATTTATAATAATGCACTTATTGTTACTGATTAATGCAGTGATCCCTTGTTTGTACTACTAAATTATTGTTACTGTACAGTGCTTTGCCCTCAAGGAGCGCTATATAAATAAAAATATACATACATACAAAAAAAGTTCAATTGTTCTAAAAAGCGTTCGATCGTACGATTGGCATGCAAACATAAAACTTAGAAACTAAGCCTATGGGGGTTCCCATAGGCTTCTAACGCAATTCGATAGGTTCAATCTGGCGAAGTAGGCAGTCGAAAGAAAATTTTAAAGGGGAAGTACTTCGATCATCGAATGGTCGAATGATCGAATATTGGATCTATTCGATATGATCGAATTTTGCATATTCGATGATTGAAGTGGACAAATTTGTACATTTGAATATTCAATAAAATCTTACGATCGGAATTCGATCGAATTACAGTTGAATCAAACTGTACCTAAAATTACAGTTGAATCAAATCAATCACCAGAATAAATAAAATAACTGATCACTCAGAAACACTTTCTGATCAAAGTGATATTGAAAAATTCAGAGCTAAAAGTGCAATAAAATGATAAAAAATGCTAAAAAAAAAAATAAAAAAATCACAGATTATAAAAAAGAAACTTTCATCAGTCAATTGCTACGCTACGCCAAAAACTATTTTTAGGACAAAAATAGCATGAAATGGTAAAAACAACTAGGGGTACATTTGCTTTGTTCCAATAAATTAACCTATCTTTTTTTTTAATTTTGGCCAGATTTTTTACAGTTTAGGGACAGAACAAGGTCTAATTTAAGAGAAATAAATGTATATGAAAAAGGTTCAGTGCCGATGGCAATGAGCAGTAATAATGAGGATTAATTTACCCAAAACAAATGGGAGATCCAGCTGCACAAGCCCCAAACCTTCAGCTCCGAAAAGCAATACAGGTATGGGATCCGTTGTCCAGAAACCCGTTATCTGAATTACGGAAAGATCATCTCCCATAGATTCCATTATAATCAAATAAACCAAATTTTTAAAAATGATTTCCTTTTTCTGTGTAATAATAAAACAGTAGCTTGTACTTGATCCCAACTAAGATATAATTAATCCTCATTGGAAGCAAAACCAGCCTATTGGGTTTATTTAATGTTTACATGATTTTCTAGTAGACTTAAGGTGTGAAGATCCAAATTACGGAAAGATCCCTTATCCGGAAAGCCCCAGGTCCCTAGCATTCTGGATAATAGGTCCCATATCTATATTGCAAACTGTAAATAATGAAAGGCTGGCAGAAACTGGATGACCCGGATGATGCTCCAAAAATTAGATGTAGTAAAAAGTATTTTTATTAATGCAAAAACATCACAGCAAGATGCCTTACGCGTTTCATGCCATAGGGGCACTTAGTCATTGGCTATGTTTCAAAGTGGCATCTGAGGGTGCCAGTGATATTTTTGTGCAACAGAGGGCCACATTTGTCATAATGTTATAGAAGGGATAATTTAGTAGGAAACGGGGTGAAATTGATAGAAAATAATCTTTTACTCTCATTTACTCTGGTCCTAACCCACAGGTTTCCTGTCAGTTCCTAAGAACAAATTTCCAGGGCCTTCAAAAAGGGCATCAGAGAAGACCAATTGCAGGGGTGTTCCCTGGTTCATGGGGGTGTTACACAACAACAGCTGTCACCCAAAGTTAACCACAAACAAATTGTTCTTTTTAATTTCACTGTTTTATGTGAAAACTAGAACAATATATTATTATTATTATTATTAAAGGAAGAAAATATGGGCTAATATAGAAGATAATGGGTGAAACTAACCTTGGCATCCCAGTGTTTTTGCTCAAACAAGGTTAGATTTTTCGCAGTGTAGGAACAACGTAAGAACTCATTTCTGAGAAGATAATAAGGGAAACTGACAAGTAATCTTGTGTTTTTAGGACCAGTGTGTTATGTGAAAACGGGTCGAGAGAACGTTTTTTTCCCCACAATTTAAAGTACACACAAATTGGCTAATTTATGAGAATATAATAGGTTAAATGTAACAACAGGAATAGTTTGTGGCAGATTTACTAAGGGTCGAATTCGACCATCGAATTTTGATTGAATTGCAATTCATTCGAATATCGAATCAGAAGGATTTTAGCGCAATTCGATCAATCGAACAAAAAAATTTGATTGAGCGATTAGATCGTTCGAATCGTTCGTTTTGAACGATTTAATCGTTCAATCGAATTTTTTTTTTTATTGCATCTGAAAAACTTATAAAAAGCTCCCATAGGGTTTAATAGCAATTTGGTAGGTTTAATCTGGCGAACTAGGCAATCAATTTTTTTTTTAAAGGGCAAGTACTTGATCGAATAGAGTTTTATTCGAATCGGCCAAATTTTTTTAAATTCGATGGTCGAAGTACTCAAAAAAGTTATCCGAAATTAGAATCTTTTTGAAAATTCAATCGAATTTCGAATCCTTCACACAAATTTAGTAAATCTGCCCCTTCGTCTTTAGGCGCTTTTTTCCCAGTGGCATCGGAGGATCTCATTGTTCCATGTGCAACCAAGGGCCAGAGTTTTAACAATTTAGGGACAAAACAATGGCTAATATTGGAGACTGAATGAAAATGATCAAAAGTAATCTTTGCTCTTCATTTACTCTGGTCTTAACTGAAGCGTGCTGGTTCCCTGTCCGTTCCTCAGCAGAAAGTTTCTGGGCCCCAAAAGGGCGTTTCTGCTGGAACCCCATTGTCCTAATTCCATTATGTAGCACAAAACCCTGTAGAACCAGTGTTAAAAATATATTATGGTTAGATCAAAACATGGTTATAAGCCATATTAACACTTCCGGGGGGAAACTAACAAACAAAACTGGAATTATTTCAAGCATATTGAGAACAATACAATAAGTACATGCCCAGCAACAAGCATGATGGGAGTTGTAGGCAAATCTGCATGTAGACCAATGAGATGGTTTTCCTTGGTTCTTTTGTTATTATTTCAGAGCTGAAAGGAGCAGAATGTAATCCTCGGGCTGGACTGTGTCTCTACATGATTTAGCTGGGGTTCAAAAGAATGAAGTGGAGGTTGGACATCAGTGTTTCTATTTTCTGCTTGTTTATAAATGGCATTTTTCTAGCAGTGGAATGCAGCAGGCAGGCACTTCCACTATTGAGCAGAGGTTGTTACCAGTTCATTATGGTTGATGGTGTTTCCATAGAAACCATATAAAACCACTTGTGTTTACACAATGCAACTGTTGTCAGGGATAAAACAGAGAATGCCCTTAAATGTGAATATTATATTTAAAGGGATACTGTCATGGGAACATGTTTTTTTTTCAAAATGCATCAGTTAATAGTGCTGGCCCAGTAGACTTCTGCACTGAAATCCATTTCTCAAAAGAGCAAACATTTTTTTTTATATTCAGTTTTGAAATCTGACATTTTGTCAATTTCCCAGCTGCCCCTGGTCATGTGACTTGTGCCAGCTCTTTAGGAGGGAACTGCTTTCTGGCAGGCTGTTGTTTTTCCTTCTCGATGTAACTGAATAGTACGCAGTGGGACATGGGTTTTTACTATTGAGTGCTGTTCTTAGATCTACCAGGCAGCTGTTATCTTGTGTTAGGGAGCTGTTATCTGGTTACCTTCCCATTGTTCTGTTGTTAGGCTGCTGGGTGGGGTAAAGGGAGGGGCTGATATCACTGCATCTTGCAGTACAGCAGTACAGAGTGATTGAAGTTTATCTGAGCACAAGTCACATGATTTGGGGCAGCTGGGAAATTGATAATATATCTAGCCCCATGTCAGAATTCAAAATTAAATATAAAAAAAAATCTGTTTACTCTTTTGAGAAATGGATTTCAATGCAGAATTCTGCTGGAGTAGCACTATTAACTGATGCATTTTGAAAAAAACATTTTTTCCCATGACAGTATCTCTTTAAACATTTTCTTAATGGTTAGAGGCAAAACTTCACAAGGTTTCTGCAAACACAGATTTTGCTGTTTATTGCCTAATACAGCGTAAAACGGGGTATAATATATTGTATCAGCTGAACATTAGCTCATTTAGAAAACAAGAGAAGAATTCACTTTAAAGGTCTTTTTACCTCTGGCCTTTGCATTTTGGCATTATGTGTGTGTTCTCGCGCCTAGAATTTGTGGTTCTCATGCTTAGAGTTTGCAGTTGCAAGAAAATTTTGTTGTGAGTTATTTAGCTTTTTATTCAGCAGCTCTCCAGTTTGCAGCTTCAGCAATCTGGATGATAGGGTCCAATTTACCCTAGAAACCCTGCATTGACTTGAAAAATACCTGTTTGGAAAGAAGAGTAACAAAAACACAGCAATTACTATTAACGTGTAGCCTTACATAGCATTGTTTTTTAGATGGGGGTCACTGACTCCCCCCCAACCCATTTGACAACAGAAGAAGCAGCAAATAATTCAAAAATCTAAATCAAATAGAAAAAATGAATGCCAATTGAAAAGTTTCTTAGAATTAGCAGCGAAGCGACGGGTTCCCAAAATCATGGTGCTCAATCTGTAGTATATACAGTTATATGAAAAAGTTTGGGAACCCCTCTCAGCCTGCATAATAATTTACTCCACTTTCAACAAAAAAGTTATCAGTGGGACGTCTTTTATTTCCCAGGAACACCTGAGTACTGGGGTGTTTTCTGAACAAAGAGTGTTAGTGAAGCAGTTTTCAGTTGTATTTAAATCAAATGTGAAAAACTGGCTGTGTAAAAATGTGGGTACCCTTGTAATTTTGCTAATTTGAATGAATGTAACTGCTCAATACTGATTACTGGCAACACCTAATTGGTTGGATTAGCTCGTTAAACCATGAAATTCATAGGCAGTTGTGTCTAATCATAAGCAAAGCTATTTAAGGTGCAATTGTAAACTGTACTTCTGTTTGACTCTCCTCAGAAGAGCGACAGCATGGAAACATCAAAGCAACTCTCAAAAGATCTGAAAACAATGATTGTTCAGTATCATGGTAGGGGAAGGCTGAGAAGTTTAAACTGTCAATTTCAGCAGGAAGGAATGGAAGGCCACAGGCACAGTTGCTGTAAAACTCAGGTCTGGCAGGCCAACAAAAATACAGGAGCGGCATTTGTGGAGAATTGTGAGAATGGTTACAAACAAACCAAAGATCACCTCAAAAGACCTGCAAGATGGTGTATCTGTACATCATTCTACAATTCAGTGCAATTTGCACAAAGAACATCTGTATGGCAGGGTGATGAGAAAGACGTCACTTGTATGCAAAAGCTCATTTAGACAAGTCACAGTCATTTTGGAACAAAGTGCTTTGCACTGATGAGACAAAAATGTAGTTATTTGGTCATAATAAAAAGTGCTTTGCATGGCAGAAGAAGAACTCCGCATTCCAAGAACACCTGCTACCTACTGTCAAATTTGGTGGAGGTTCCATCATGCTGTGGGGCTGTTGGGCTAGTTCAGGGACTGGGGCCCTTGTTAAAGTCGAGGGTCAGATGAATTCAACCCAATATGTGTTTGAAAGAGCGGATTGTGTTTGTATATGGTTTTTAATTTGGAGGGGTTGACTGTCTTTTTTCAACCCAATTTAACTATGTAACAAAATCTTCGGGATAATGTTCAAGCGTCAGGCACAAAGTTGAAGTTACACAGGGGTTGGATATTCCAACATGACAATGACCCTAAACACATTTGGAAATCTACAAAGGCCTTTATACAGAGGAAGAAGTACAATATTCTGGAATTGGCAATACAGTCCCCCCGACTTGAATATCATGGAAAATCTATGGGATGATTTGAAGCAGGCTGTCCCTGCTCGGCAGCCATCAAATTTAATTGAACTGGAGAGATTTTGTATGGAAGAATGGTCAAAAATACCGCCATCCAGACACTCATCAAAGGAGGCGCCTAGAGCCTGCTACATTTGCAAAAGGAGGTTCAACTAAGTATTGATGTAAACTCTCTGTTGGGTGCCCTCATTTTGTTATGATGCATATTTTCTGTTAATCCAATAAACTTTGTCACTGCTGAAATAATACTGTTTCCACCAGGCATGTTATATATTAAAATTATGCTGCTACTCTGAAAGCTCAGCCAGTGATTAACAAAACTCCAAAGAACTAAGAGGGGTTCCAAAACTTTTTCATATGACTGTATCATGCTCCCTTTCAGTACTGAGGTTTTTCCCTAGACTTCAGGCTGCCATCAGACCATTAAGCAAATACATTTTTTTATGCTTAAACTAGAAATAGTCTCGCTGTGTTGTTTTATTAAAGGGCAAGGAAAGGCAAATAAATAAAATCCCATTTTTACTTTCTTTAATGAAAAAGAAATCTATCCCCAATATACTTTAATTAAAAAATGTGTACTGTTATTATAGGAAACCTGACTGTATGCAGTGAAATTCTCCCTTCATTTACTTCTGTGGATAGGAATTGTCAGACGGTCCCTAACTTCTGGCAGGGAAACAATCATACTTATGAACAGCAGGAGGACCCCTGCCTTACTTACCAGCCATGCAGAACTCAAGCAGCTTTGTTTTTTGATCATTTATGACGATCCCTAAGAAGCCCAGATCACACTGAGCATGTGTATGTAGTCTAGTCTTGCAAAGATGTATAACAAAGTTACAAGATGACAGCCCCCCTGTGGCCAACTTTGAAAGCATAAATCATTTGTTTGATTAGGCTTGTGGTGCAGTAAGTTCATGTTTATGTTTAGTATACAAAATACAGCATTTCTAACCTTATTCTATTTTACACTTTCCTTGCCCTTTAATAACTCCAAGATCATGAAATCTCCTGTGGAGGAAACGTGGTATCTCTGGAACCATCTCCAGCCCCAGTTATCCTAACAGACACCCATACTTTGCCTTTTATGTTTGGCACCTGGATGCGCCAAAGAATCCCAAAATCCAGTTTTCATTTTCATCGTGCGAGTCTAAACTATATATTATTTGCATGTGTTAATTGTGTTTAACACAAAGATAAAAAAATATTTTTTAAATATATTTCAAAGATATTTGTTGCTAAGTGAATGACTAAACAAACACATTCTTGGATATAAATACAATTACAAGGTCTTCTGCAAGTACAGGTATGGGACCTGTAAAATGTCGGGGGGGGGGGGGGGGGGGGGGGGGGGGGGGGTGGAGGGGTCGCAGGGGACCCCCTCTAATAAACATCGCAGTTTATAAGGATATAATTTACAGTCTGGTCCAACAGGGAAATGAACAGACTGTAGATTATCTATATCTATTTTACACAAGAGCTACCAATATTATAATAAAGTACCCCCTGTTGCAAAATATGAGGATATTAGAGGTCACCTCAGAGTGCCATGGCCTGTATAAAAACACTCCGTCTCCAGCTTTGTGTTTGGAACTCCTCGGTAACTTATAATATCCTTATGTTTTACAACAGGAGGTACTTTATTCACTATATAATACACAAAAGCCTTGAATATCTTGTAAATTATATCTTTGGTGAGGCAACTTCGGGCGATTTAGGAAAACGGTTAGATTCTAGCCGACGGGAAGGCAGTATGGGGAGATTAGTCGTCCAAAGAAGAGCCAATTTGCCGCCGGGTGACTAAATCTCCCTGAAGCTCCACTTGTGTCTCTGCCCTTACAAAACATGCTGAAAGTTTACTTAAAGGAACAGTAACATATATGAGGTCTTGGATACAGGCTCGCAATACCTTAACAGTGGGCACAAAATGTGTCCTTAAGGACAAGGAAACCTTATACAGGTTTGGGACCTGTTATCCAGAATGCTCGGGACCTGTGGCTTTGTGGATAACTGATCTTTCTGTAATTTGTATTTAAGTCTACTAAAAAATCATGTAAACATTAAATAGGTTGGTTTTGCTTCCGATAAGGATTAATTATATCTTAGTGAAAAATAATTTGGATTATTTCATTATAATGGAGTCTATGGGAGCCATTCTGTAATTCGGCGCTTTCTGGATAACGGGTTTCCGGATAACGGATCCAATCCTATATTTGCTCCAGCCATTCATCAGGCATTAACTAATGGGCTCCCAATAATGGATCACTGTTGTCAAGTTCTGCGACACTAAGGGGCCGATTTACTAAGGGGATTTACTAAGGGTTGAATTTCGAATGGCAAAAAATTTCGAAATTCGACCAGGGAATAGTGGGGAATTAAAAAAATTCGAATTGGAATTTTTTTCAGCACAATTCGACCGATCGAATGGTCGAATAGGGAAATTCGATTGAATTCGAATCAAATTTTCGAACGATTTTTAAACGATCGATCGAATTTTTCCTATTCGATCTTAGGGAATGATCCCCATTTCGGTAGGTATAATCTGGCGAACTAGGGGATCGAATTTAAATTTAAAGGGAAGTATTCGACCATCGAATTTTCGAATATTTAAATATAATTAAATTCGAGTATTTGAATAAAATTAAATTCAAATATTCGAATCATTCGAATTTGAATATTCGATGCTCGAATTTGGTCGACTTTGCCTAATTTGCATTCCAAATTCGAATCTTTTTGAAAATTCAATCGAATATTCGAATCCTTCATGTGAATACATGTGAATTTTCAAGAACAAAAGGGACAGAAAGTAATGACCCCCACTTGGATCAAAAGGCTAAAATTATCTGTAGTATATTTAACACTTTATTCATTAATAGGACTAGTTAAAAAAGAAGAAAAAGAACTTGTAATTCCTGTGCCCTGGTAGTCAGATTCGGGACAATTAATTAATCAAAGTGCTAGTGCTGATGAATCGCAGTAAAAAGTGCTAGTGCTTAGATAAATTAATACCTCAGTTACAATTCATTCATTAGTGAAATTAATAAATATATCAACTGTGATGATTCATTATTAAACTCATAATCAATTGAAATTCATTTAGAATTCATTTAAAAATTAATTATGATTAAAATTCATTAAGATTAATTGTTCAATCGATATATGCCAGAAAATTAAGTAGTGCTTTCTTAATAAATAGTAATAAATTAATTAAAAAGTGATGGATAACTTTAGTGCACAATTCATGAATTAAAAGTTTAGAAAAATAGAAAATAGAATAGAGGTGGAGAAGCCCCTTTCGGGACCCCACACAGGGAGAAAGGCAGAACACTGGGGACTGTGGTCTCGGTAAATTAACTGCGCTTTTCAACAGAAGAGCTATCTAAAAAACACACAAATCCCCAATGTCTTAGAGATAAAGAGGTAAAAGAATGAATTGTCGCTGAATCTTTAGCACCGCAGGAGCATCAGGGATAATTGCAGAAATTTTAAATAAGATCGGACGAAACTTCAAGCTTGCCGACGCGCGTTTCGCATATGCTTTTTCAAGGCCTTGGTATTAACTTATCTAAGCACTAGCACTTTTTACTGTGATTCATCAGCACTAGCACTTTGATTAATTAATTGTCCCGAATCTGACTACCAGGGCACAGGAATTACAATTTCTTTTTCTTCTTTTTTAACTAGTCCTATTAATGAATAAAGTGTTAAATATACTACAGATATAATTTTAGCCTTTTGATCCAAGTGGGGGTCATTACTTTCTGTCCCTTTTGTTCTTGATTAAACGTATCAGTGATTTTACCTCACACGAGGATTTTTGAACTAACTAAACCCTCTTTTTTATAGTATACATGTGAATTTTGTAAATTTGCCCTAAAAGTGAGGGTCTATGGGACCTTACAGTAGCCCATCTGACATTTGCCAGAACCCACTGATTGCCAGTCCAGGCCTGTGTGTTAGTGTATTGCTTTAGCTTTGTTGACACAATGAAGCAGGAACAGTACATCCCAGTACAGTGGAATTCATGGATATGCCTTGTGGGGAAAAAAAACTACTTTGCCTGTTTTTAAACATAATTATTATTTTTTATTATTAAATAAGGCCCGTTGACAACCATTTGCTTAGTAAACCAGAAGATAAAAAATATTTTTTTGCTACTGCTAAATGACTCCTTTTCCATAGACACCATCACAGTAGTTTGTTATTCCCCAACAGACTCCTGCTGTGCCTGTACCTGACCATGTTTTTACTGGAAGGCCTGCAATGCTGGACAGCTAGCACGTACATTAGGGGATTTAATGGGTTGCCCATTACAAAGCGTCGTTACTAATGCCACTTAAAGGAACAGTCCAACTGGTAACCTGCCTGCATACCCTGACCTCTCAATCAAAAACGTGGTCTGGTGTAGAGTAAGAGGGAATGGCACCCTCCTAAGTAAGGAACAAGAATGAAAAAACTTTACCGGCACTCAGGACTCCATGCAAGTGGGACACACCCTGCCTGTTTATTGCAAAGCAACGTTTCGGGGGCATGCCCCTTTGCCATTTGTCTGATAAGGAGGCGCCCCTGAAACATTACTTTGTAATAAACAGGCAGGGTGTGTCCAACATGCATGGAGTCCTGAGTGCCGGTACATTTTTTTCCCCCTTCTTGTTGTACTTTGGAGGGTGCCAATCCCTCTTACTGTACTCTTGAAGGATCAGTAACAAAAAAATTTAAGTGTTTTAAAGTAATAGAAATATAATGCAGGGTTGACCTACACTGATAAAACTGATGTATTTGCTTCAGCAACACTACTATAGTTTATATAAATAAGCTGCTAAGTAGCAATGGGGGCAGCCATTCAAAGGATAAAAGTTCAGGTTACACAGCAGATAAGCTCTGTAGAACATAATGGTATTATCGGTTATCCACTATTGCTACACAGCAGCTTATATGAACTATAGTAGTGTTTCTGAAACAAACATCAGTTCTTCCAGTGCAGGGCAACTGTACATGATATTTTCATTACTATAAAACTAATTTTGGGTGTTACCGTTCCTTTAATATATGCAAGGCCGAGGACTTCATTCTAATTTTAAATATTTGTACCATGTAACAGCTTGTGCATTCCCCATGCAGTTCTGATAAAAATCTCTTGAATTAGAAGTAGATATCGGACGCTCGTTTAGCCGTGCAGTAATCTTCATCTAGATAGTCCCGGATTCATCTCCTTTTGAATGACAGTTTCAATAGGCTAATTTTACACGCCTGGCCTAGACCAGATCACAATAATGTCTGTGTTAATCCGGACAAAATGACAATATTATATCAGACAAAATTACAGTATTATATTACCATACAAGAAACAATATTTCAGAAAACCAAGTCTAACCTTTCAGGCCTCTTCATTTTTAGTAGTAGGTATGAGAGGGCTGCATCGTCTTTAATACTTTATAAGCATGTCAGGCTCCTGCCCTACCGTCGTGCCATTTTCAATTAGTGAGTCGAACTCCTAATGTCACCGCATGGCTTCCCATAATTAACAATAGTCAACACTTTCTCAGCAACACTGACTTTTCTGATCCTGTCTGAACAGTGTATACATTCATTTGTGTTGTCTTCCAGGTGAAGCACCCGTTTATGCCTAGATGGCACCCTTACATTGAACACACCTGCAAAGGGATGACAAGTGTAGGGAAAGGTCAGATTTATTCCTATGAAACGCCGGAAATGTCAGATGTGTGATGATCACAAATACTGCTGCAGGTACAATTGTCTTTGCCATTGTATTCTGGCTGGCCATTGGGAAGTTTATTTCCAACGCTTCCTGGGAACGACTGGGAAACGGTGCATTTACTCTGTAAGGCATCCATTAAAAGATCAAGTCTAGCATCCAAATGCTCCTGCAGGCTTTTCATTTTTTTATCAATATGGTCCAAGATAGTTCTCTCCATTTGCTCCATGCGTACACAAACCATTTTCTCAATGTTGCCCTGGCTCTTTTCACTCCTGTAAAAAAAATATAAAACATATGAATATCCATACAAAAAAAAAACGAATGAATTTGCATTAGTGAAATAAAATCAATGAAAGCAGCAACCAAAGCTTTAACAGGAATATATATCCAATATGACATTGATTTACCTTATTGCACAGGACACATATATCTTTGCAATTACATTTATTAGCGTCAAAAGAAGAAACTATGGGTGCAAGTATCATCCATCTAATGAATTCCCTCTGATGACCAAATGAACAGGCAAAATTTAATGGTATATTAAGAGTATTTTAAAAATAAACCTAATCAATTTAACATGATACAGGTATGGGATTGGTTATCCAGAAACCCGTTATCCAGAATGCACCGAATAAAGGAAAGGCCCTCTTCCATAGACTCCATTTTATCCAAATAGTTTTAAACTACAGTAGAACCCCCATTTTACATTTTTCAGGGGACCAGAAAAAGATGGTGTAAAATGAGGGAAAACTTAACATCAGGGAAATGTATTATGCATAATATATAGGTGGGACCACAAAACAACAATGTAAAATTAGGGAAACCTTAAAATCAGGGGATGTAAAATGGGGGTTCTACTGTACTTCCTTTATCTGTGTAATAATAAAACAGTAGCTTGTACTTGATCCCAACTAAGATATAATTAATCCTTATTGGAGGCAAAACCAGCCTATTGGGTTTATTTCATGTTTACATGATTTTCTAATAGACTTATGGTATCCACATTACAAGATCCATTATCTGGAAAGCCCCAGGTCCTGAACATTGTGGATAACAGGTCCCATACCTGTGTATTATTAACAATGATTATTAATATATGGTGCCTAATTTACATTTGGGCTAAAATGCATTTCTTTTAAAAATGACTCCTTGAATTCAGCACCCATATTATTTCTCTGGCTTGTGTTAGAAATGAGCAGTGGGTAAATCCTAGCTGCTCTTTTGCCCAAATTCAAGTAGTCAATGTGGTAGCCAATCAGAATAACCTTCTTCTTGGCACTCCCTGACTGCTATAAACCTTGTACAGCAACGTCCACTGTGTGCAAATCTATAGGCCCATGGGTCAGTAGTATGTGGCCACCTATATAGCCCTTTGTCTGGTTGCAGGCCTAACTATAAACAGGACAGCGCCCAATCATTTTCAGTGTGTTTACCCGGCTCCAGCATCTCTAGACTTGTGACTGTGATGTTAGAGTTGAGTGGGTTGGATATAAGTGTAGCAATGGTGGATCAGGTTGTGTTTGCTGCGGGTCAACACATTTTTGACAGGCACATCACTGTTATTTAGCGCAAGAAATAATAGATTTTAAAACAGTAGGCAAAAGTATGTTCAGCACAAGCCTTTTTAATTGAAATGTAAACATGAGGATATACTGCTCTAATAGGTCAACTGCAATAACATTACAGCAGATAAGAAATGACTGACCCCTGCCAAGTCACATTTTTAAAGGAGAACTAAACCCTTAAAATAATTATGGCTAAAACTGTTTTGTTTTATATACTGAACTTATTGCACCAGCCTAAAGTTTCAGCTTGTCAACAGCAGCAATGACCCAGGACTTCAAACTTGTCACAGGGGGTCACCATCTTGGAAAGTGTCTGACACTCACATGCTTAGTGGGCTCGGAGCAGCTGTTGAGAAGCTAAGCTTAGGGGTCATCGCAAATGATCAAGCAGAAAATGAGGTTGGTCTGTAATATAAGCTGATGCTACAGGGCTGATTATTACATTCTGATGGTAATTGCACTGGTTTCTGTGCTGCCATGTAGTAATTATCTGTATTAATGACTAATCAGCTTATATTGCGACTATATTTCTATGACACTATCAGGTGTATATTGTGAGTGGGTCCCTAAGCTCAGTAAGTGACAGCAGCACAGAGCATGTGAATCAGTGAATCAGCAGAAAAGAAGATGGGGAGCTACTGGGGCATCTACTGGGGAGACACAGATCTTTACTGCTAAAGGGCTGTGGTTGCCTTGGGCTGGTACACAAGCACAAAACATCATGTACAACATTTATACCTACTTCTTTAGTTTAACTTTCCTTGTCATTTAATGCTACATCCCATGTCTAAGATCTTAGGTAAATTACCTCAATTTAATTATTACTTCATCTCTTAAGAACTCTATAATGTTTGAGTTTAATTGCAGTTTTTAGAATCGAAAATTTCAGTCAAATTGCCAGGAAAGCCTAAAATTAAGTACGCTTTATCAGAAAGGTCTATATAAATACACCAGTAAACCTTCAAAGTAATGCTTCTCCGAGTCCTCAGTCAAAAGAAGCTTTTCTTTTCTTCTATTGGGCTTCTGTATCAGACTTTCTGTTTTCAGCATAAACCTCCAGGGCTTGTGTTTGAGCATACTCCGTTTGCTACTCTCCCCCCCCTACCTTTTTCTCCTCCCCTTTCTGATGTAACCTGAGCCCAGAGCTATGGGTGAGCAGGGAGACACTCAGGCAGGAAGTGATGTCACACCAAGCTAGTATGGCAGCTGCTATCCTAAACAAAAAGAGGGAGCTTCTAGAGCTATATTAGCTTGCACTAATGGGGCTCATCTATTGGCAATAAACTGCTTCTGAAGTTTTCATTCTCCTTTAATACAATGTTGAAACTTAATCCCTACTGTTATAGGTTCATATTGCAACTGTGCTTTTGTCAGATGAGTCCCAGCAGTACATCAGGCTTTGTGAAAGAAGGAAACTGTTGAGAGGAAAGGTCTTTCCACCACCCCTAGACGTCACTTGTGAGACAACTTCTAACCTACACATATCTGCTCGGCCCTTTCACTACCCTAGTGAATACCATCGTTACTCACATTGCTGGCACACGAGGCTCCTCTTTATCTTGATGTGGTTTAGATGTATGAGGATTCTTGTCTAAACACAAACTTTGCAGAAATGGCATCAAAGATTCATGGCTTGCCCCACCTACAAAACTCAATGGATTCTGCAGAAGCGAGGCCATTGCTGACTTAACCTCACAGGCAGGTTGTCCCATCATGTTTGGGAGTCTGTGCTCTTGAGATACTGGAAGATCTGGGGTTTGAGTGTGTAGGATTTCAGTACTAGCAACGGGCAATTTGCTGGATTCAAAGTTGGGAAGCATAAGTTCAGCAACCTTTGTATTTCTGCCCACACCATGGTCAAAGCCGCTCAACATCTGCAGAAAGTGTCCTCCAAATGGGCTCTGATGCTTAAGAAATAAAAACAGCGATTATTAATATTTCAAAACCAAGTATCAATTTGATTGCTAGTTCACCGATTTTACAAAAACAATATCTAGGCATCAGCAGCACAGGATGATCTATACAGGAAACAAGTACAGGTGTGGGACCCGTTATCCGCAATGTAATTGTTAATTGACTTCTCTGGTTGTGACTTTTGAACAATGTAGCAGGTCAGGTCTCCCCAAGACCAGAATCTTGAATGAATGATATAAGAATTTAGGGTGGCCATACATGGGGCATCCCATATGGTACTCAGACCAACTGGCCCATTGGCCAATAGGACAGATACCATACAAGTGCCATATACGTGCATGGCCCCTTTTCCATTGTTTTGTTTGTTCAAGTCAGAGTCCCAATGATCAGAACAATAGGAAGTGAAGAGGAAGTGTCAAGACAATAATAAGTGTCAAGATAATCCTTGATCTACTAATACTGCAAGATTATTTTTCTAAGTGCCCATGGGAAAAATACCAGTCTACATCTTGCCATCTCTTGTGTGCAGATTATCCCTGCAAATTAACATTTTCCAAGAAATGAAATAGAGAAGCAAATTTTACACCCACCTTCTGCTGAGCACGCACCATACCCATCAGTTGCTCTGCACCAGGGGAAAGCTTCCCACCCATGCTGTCCATCATACTCTGTACTCGGTCCAGGTCAATAGCAGGACCCAAAAAAGAAGCTGCCTGAGAGCCTCTTTCAGAGACTGAAGTCATCTGTACTGAAATCCTACAGAGGGCCACACATTGTTTTCCAGACAGGGAGAGCAGCTGGGGAGAGCAGAGTAACATAATGGTTTAATGTTTAAGAACAGCAGATAACCATAATAGCTTCAAAATCTAAATTTAAATAGGTATTAAATATCCATGGGTTACAATTAGATGGTCCCATAAAAAGAAGTACCTGAATGGTCATTAGGATAAGATCTGTGCAGAATCCCTACTTTGTATTCAAGATGCACCATAAAGCCCAGCACTAATTACAGCACTAGGTATGTTATAGATTAAACCTATTGTATCCAACTTTTCCGCTATACTTTTGTTATGGTTTTTTAATGACTTGCCTTCCTAGTCTGACTTTCCAGCCTGCAACTGCTACCTGGCTGTTTCACTGCTACTCTTAAAGGGATACTGTCATGGGAAAAAATGTTTTTTTCAAAACACGTCAGTTAACAGTGCTGCTCCAGCAGAATTCTGCACTGAAATCCATTTCTCAAAAGAGCCAACAGATTTTTTTAATATTTAATTTTGAAACCTGACATGCTGCTAGACCTATTGTGAATTTCCCAGCTGCCCCAAGTCATGTGACTTGAGCTCTGGGTCTCTCTTTACTGCTGTACTGCAAGTTGGAGTGATATCACCCATACAAAAAGTATGTCAGATTTCAAAATTGAATATAAAAAAATGTGTTTGCTCTTTTGAGAAATGGATTTCAGTGCAGAAGTCTGCTGGAGTAGAATTTCTTGAAGGCGGGCACTCATAACCATATTCGGTCAGGCAGTTTTGGATGATTTTGGCTGTTATGTGAGATGCTAACAACAGTTGATACAGGACAGCTCCTAAACATAAAAACTGGAAATGTTCCAAAATTACCCTCTGTATGCAAAATACATATACCTGTGTGAAATGTTTACAACACTTTATTTCAGTGTAACTTAACTACAAGTAGTTTATATTCTCTCTTTTTTGGATCAGTCAGATAAACATAGGAAAACTGATTAATAGGTAGAGAACAAAAGCACATACACTTGGAGACTAAACAGTCTCAGCATTTTTCTTTCTGCCAGAAATAGCTTAAGGCTCAAGTGAAATAAATAAATAAAGAATGAGCTGCAGATATTTTTAAAGGGAAACGGTCATGGGAAAACATGTTTTTTTTTTAAACACATCAGTTAATAGTGCTGCTCCGGTAGACTTCTGCATTGAAATCCATTTCTCAAAAGAGCAAACAGATTTTTTTTTATATTCAGTTTTGAAATCTGACATGGGGCTAGCCATTTTGTCAATTTCCCAGCTGCCCCGGTCATGTGACTTGTGCCAGCACTTTAGGAGGGAACTGCTTTCTGGCAGGCTGTTGTTTTTCCTTCTCAATGTAACTGAAGGAGTCACAGTGGGACATGGGTTTTTACTATTGAGTGCTGTTCTTAGATCTACCAGGCAGCTGTTATCTTGTGTTAGGGAGCTGTTATCTGGTTACCTTCTCATTGTTCTGTTGTTAGGCTGCTGGGTGGGGGAAAGGGAGGGGGTGATATCACTCCAACTTGCAGTACTTCATTAAAGAGTGATTGAAGTTTATCAGAGCACAAGTCACATGACTTGGGGCAGCTGGAAAATTGACAATATGTCTAGCCCCATGTCAGATTTCAAAATGAAATATAAAAAAATCTGTTTGCTCTTTTGAGAAATGGATTTCAATGCAGAATTCTTCTGGAACAGCACTATTAACTGATGCATTTTGAAAATGTTTTTTTCCCCATGACAGGATCCCTTTAACCATCAAAATAATCATGCCAACCAAAGTACCCTTGTGCCAATGTCCTATATCCACCATTTGGATCACACTAAGTTATCAGATAACTTATTTTTTTTCTATTTGCAATGGAAAACTTGTCTTTCTACATAATCTCATTAAGCAATTTATAAAGATACTGATGTAAAGAATCTGGATTTTGATACCTTGATTTTGCAAGATGGTACAGGGAAATCCAACTCGAGACGAGTCTCATACAAGGTTATAGAAACATCCTCTTCAGAACCTGCAACCGTATACATTTTACTTGCTCTGTCAGTCCCCAAATATTCCTCCTCTTGCCCTTCCTGCGATATGCCGTAAACCTCTATGGTGCGAGCTTGGCTGCAGATGTTAAGACTCAGGATTCGTTCTGTCCCTTGAGCAGAGCAGCATAAAACCAGCTCACAGGGACTGCTGGTTTCTGATGAGGGTGCTTCTAAAATCACACACTCCTCCCTGAAAGAGAAAAAAAATTTGTTAGAACAGGAATTGGAATCATAACTAAAGTATATGTGCCACAGATGTAACGACATACAATAGGAGCCCAATTTTACATGTTTCAGGGGACATATGTTAAAACAACTTATTCCTCAAGTCTCAAAGAATAGAAGCACAGGAGTCAGTTTTACTTTGAAATACAATATTTACTGTTGATAAAGGTTAAAGGAGAAGTAAAGTTTAACTGAAGACATAGTCTAGAAATGTTGTACATGATGTTTTGTGCTTGTGTACCAGCCCAAGGCAACCACAACCCTTTAGCAGTAAAGATCTGTGTCTCCCCAGTAGATGCCCCAGTAGCTCCCCATCTTCTTTTCTGATTCACTGATTCACATGCTCTGTGCTGCTGTCACTTACTGAGCTTAGGGACCCACTCACAATATACAGTAGAATACACATAGAATAGAAATATAGTCACAATAGAAGGCTGCACAGAAACCAGCGCAACTAGCATCAGCTTTTTTTTTACATACCAACCTCATTTTCTGCTGCTGGATAATTAGTGACGACCCCTAAGCTTAGCTTCTCAACAGCTGCTCAGAGCCCACTGAGCATGTGAGTGTCACAGACACTTTCCAAGATGGTGACCCTCTGTGACAAGTTTGAAGTTCTGGACCATTGCTGCTATTGACAAGCTGAAACTTTAGGCTGGTGCATAATATACATTCAGTATATAAAATATGGCATTTTTAGCCACATTAATTTTACTTCTCCTTTAAGCAGTACAGCTTGGGGGGGGACCTCTTTAAGAGTTGCATATATAACCTAAAGTAATAAGTAAAGTGCATGACTATATGAGGTGTAACCTAATTGCAACTAAACATTTACAGACAAAAAAATGGCTCAAAAGAGCTCAACCAGCAACTTTGGGGAAAATTAAGCCAACATTTTTATGTAAAATTCATGTAAAAAAACCTGTAAAATCAGGGGAAAGCCCCCACTGAAATGTCTTATAACTTAAAATTGGGGGATAAAATGGAGGTTTCTCTAAATTTATAAAGAGATTGGGACTAAATGATATTTCTGTATAAAGGGGACATATACCATAAAATTTCAGAGTGAACTAAAATATGCTAATGATCATGAAATAGAAGAATACATTTTTTTTTTGCACATGTAAGGTCAAATTTATATCAAAAATGATAAAAACAGCACTTAACCCACCCCATTCACAGACTTCCGGTCCAAGGCTCCTCTCATATCTCTCAGCGGCCGGCGGCCGTTCCAAAGCAAGAAGCAACAGCAGATCAAACCCTTACTTAAAAAAAATCCCCACCCTACATAGACCACCCCCCTCCCTACTACCCCCCAGCCTAGGTGTTACCCTTGGTAAATGCCCCAACTCTTTAATTACCCTTTGGTGCATATTCTGTGCATCGGGCGCCATCTTCTTTTCTTCGGTAATCTTCAGGCAATTTCCATCACTTAAGGCGCATGCCCAGTTGTCACGAACCGGAAGATTGCTCCAACTGTGCATGTGCCGATACGCCACTCTCTTCCCAAAGATTACCAAAGAGAAGAAGATGGCACCTGTTAACTCTGATGCCATGAATCTGCACCGAGGGGTAAGTATAGAGTTACGGGCATTTACCAAGGGTAACACCTAGGCTGGAGGGGAGCAGGGGGGGGGTCTATGCAGGGTAGAAGAGTAGGTTTTTTTTTTTTAAATGAAGGCTTTGGTTCTCCTTTAAACCAAAATATCATTTAGTCACACTCTTTCTTTATAAACCTCAATTTTATGTGGGTTTTTTTTGGGGGGGGGTATAAAATTGAGGTTTCTCTGAATTTTTAAAGAGATTGGGACTAAATGATATTTCCATTTAAAGGAGAACCAAAGCCTTCATTTAAAAAAACCCTACCCTGCATAGACCTCCCCCTCCCTGCTCCTCTCCTTCCCCATCACCCAAACTGCCACTAACCTTCAGTTGAAATAAAGCAGTAAAAGAACAAATCAGACGATGTTCAGCCCCTTAACAGCAATCGTACGAATGTTTCTGTCCGACAAAGCTGGTGACAGTCTCCCACTAAAGAGCCTCAGATCGGCAATGCACACAGAGATACAATCGGCAGCCGTCAGAAATCTTCTAAATTGTCCGATCGACTGAACGACTAATCGGCATGGCAAGACAAGACAAATGGCAGTACACTCCACGCATGATCCGAAAATCGTACAATCGGATCTTTGTGTCTATGGCCAGCTTTACCCTTGGTAGAAGATGGCCACTGTGAACACCGCTGCACATAATCTGCACTGAAGGGTAAGTAAAGAGTTAGGGGTATTTACCAAGGTTAACAGCTAGTTTTGGGGGGAGCAGGGTCGATGTAGGGAAGGGTTTTTCAATTAAGGGTTTGGTTCTCCTTTAAAGAAAAATAGTATTCTCCAGTGCTAAAAATACTGCTTGCTAAAACTCCTATACTGTACCCAGTCGTGAGACTACACAATAACCTCCCCAACTCTTATACAGCCTCCCAGAGAGTTTGTATTCAGCTGCACTGTATGCACATGGCTCTACTCACATTGAGGGATTCCCATCTTCTCCAAAAGGAATGTCGCCTGACGATGAAACCAGCAAAACAGTGTCCAGTTCTTTATGACACAGCCAAGAGCTTGTACAGGTGACAGGAGTGTGCTGAGCGCTGTTCACACCTAAGGACATGGGCCCAGACATGACTATTGAGAAAGACACCTCAGGGCGAGCTACACAGACGATATCTCGATCAGAATAACGAGTGGTGGCAGTGCAGCAAGGGGAGAGTAATTCGTTTGTTTACTGGCTCGTCACTGCAAGACCTTGGAGAGTGAATTAAGTGTATATCATCAGTCGTGAGAATGGGAGTATTCGCTGCGGAGGAAGCTTTAGGAGAGATACGGTGCTGGAGGCTCTAGTTGGCGGCGCCTACCATTGTAGTTATCCCGTATTCTCCCTAAACAGCAACCGTTCTTCAATCCCCAGGAGCCGGCATTTTTCCGGAAGAGGAAACGGTTTCCCTCATGGGGTACTTCCGGTGAGCAACCGTCAAGCTGCTTTTGCCGAACGTCACGTGAGCCATTCCGCGCGTTTCTATGGTGATGACGCTAGGCGTCAGGTGCGGGCGGAAGAAGTCAGGTGACCGCCTTTATGTTTGGTACAGGGCGAGTTTTGTGGTGGCGATTGCCCCTGATGCAACGTGGAAATCAGGTGAAGTGCTGGAGAAGGAGCCATGTGCTGTGTATGCTGTTTTGTCATTTCCCCCTTCACTTTCAGCATACTTCCCAACATTTTGGAAGTAAAACGAGGGACAATTTTTTTTTCGCTAAATTTTCGACCATGCCCGTTTTTGTGGCCAAGCCACCTGAGTACTATGTTCATTTTACAAAATTTGGCAGATTATGAAAGTTTGAAAATATTTCTCCTTTTACAATTCTTTTCTTAGCTCAAAAGGGTTTCAGAGTGTCTCATTTGCACCTGTTAGCTGTTCTGGACAAAAGCCAAGTACGTTAGAAACTTTGTTTCTTTTTCTGGCTGTTCAGTGCAGAGAAAAGAGGGACTTTCCAGTACAAAAGAGGCACTGCAGTTGAGCTGTCAACAGAGGGACTGTCCCTCAGGGCCGCTTTAATATTGCAAATGATGGGGCGCCTGCCCAGGTCCCACTGTGCTGGCGGCGGGATGCAGGGAGGGAGATGGAGGGAGGAGACGCGCACCATGAGGAAGGCCCGAAGGAGGGGAACAGGGAGAGAGGAAGCTGGAGGGAGGGGACTCACACAGGGAGGAAGATGGAAGGAAGGGAGCAGGTAGGGCGGAAGATGGAGTGAGGGGACGCACACAGGAAGGGAGATGGAGGGAGAAAACACAGCGAGCGAGGTGAAGCGGAACCGGATTCGAAAAATTTTCTGGCGCACAGGGATGTGGGGGGCCCACTAGTTGGTTCTATGCCCAGGGCCCACCAAGGCCTTAAAACGGCCCTGCTGTCCCTCCAAAAAAGGGACAGTTGTGAGGTATGCTTTCACGATTAGGAGGCAAAATAGTCCCTGTCATTCCAAATACACTGAGGCTCAAACAGCCCCCCTCCCCACCAGCCCAATAAATAGGAAGTATAAGAGGCAAACACTGGCTTCAGCTTGGTCTCTAGGGGCGGCAAAAAGCCGCTCCTGGTGCCTTTAAGAGCCGAATTTCCGTTTTTAAAAACTGGAAATTCAGCTCTCCTAGTGTGAGTGCTATTGTGCTCTCCGCATTAGCGTTACTGCCTCCCCCCCTGGAAAAGTCCATTGGGGGGGGGCGGCATTACTGGAGCTGCCTCAGGCGGCAATGCCTTCAGGAACGGCGCTGGTGACAAATCTTTTCTATAATCCACAAATTGCCAGTCCACCTTGGTCACTTTTTAAAGGATAAGAAAACCTGAATTTATTGGTTACATTTCTTTCCTTTCTCTGAATTTTTGGGGTGGGGAATTAACCAGCCTGTGGAACTTTGTATCACAACACCACCCTGCCAAACACTTAGGGCTGTTCTCAGGGGGAAATTTTTTTTCCATTGTGGGTTAAAGGGGTTGTTCCCCTTTGAGTTGCATTTTATTATGATGTAGAGAGTGATGTTCTGAGACCATTCAATTGGTTTTTATTTTTTGTAGTTTTTGAGTTATTTAGCTTTATTTTTTATTCAGCAGCTAGTTTTCAAATTCAGCAATCTGGTTGCTAGGGTCCAAATTACCCCAGCAGCCGTGCATCGATTCGAATAAGAGACTGGAATATGAATAGGAGAGGTCCTTATTAGAGAGATGATTAATAAAAAGTAGCAATAACAGTTCATTTGTAGCCTTACAGAGTGTTTGCTTTAAAGAAGAAGGAAAGCTACAGAAGCAGTTTATTGCCAATAGATTAGCCACAATAGTGCAAGCTATAACACTATATTTACTTTGCATAATGCTTTACCATCCCCTAGTAAACAGCACTAGACGCTTTCTCTGTTTGGTTAGGATACAGCTGACATATTAGCTTGGTGTGACATCACTTCCTGCCTCTCCCTGCTCATTCATAGCCGTGGGCTCAGAATACAGTTGGGAGGGGGAGAGAGGAGCAAACTGAGCATGCTCACGCCCAGGGCAAAGAGGTTTATGCTGAAAACAGGAAGTCTGATAGAGAAGCCCATGTGTACACAATAGAAGGAAAGAAATGCAGTATTTCATTTGAGGTCTCAGAGCAGCACTACTTTGAGGGTTTACTGGTGTATTTATATAGACCTTTCTGATAAAGCTTACTTAGTTATAACCTTTCCTTCTCCTTTAAGATGGGGTCAGTGACCCCTATTTGAATGTTGGAAAGAGTCAGAAGAAAAAGGCAAATAATTCAAAAAGTAGAACAAATAAATAACGAAGAACAGTTAAAACGTTTCTCAGAACGCACTGGCAGGGTTGAATTCCCCTTTAAGTAGAATTACAATTAAAGCTTCAAATATTAGAGAGTCAAACTTGCTTTTAGTAAACTGTGTGCAAAATGGGGTGCAACCATTTATGGGTTCACAATTTACACTGGAAATATGTTCTAGATCCTGTACTTCCTTCTGCATTATTCAGACTTTTTTGCACCCAATTCGACTGGACAGGCTGCGACCGTAACCTATAACCTATAAGTATAACCTAACATCTAATGAAGTTTGAGAAGGTGTTGTATAAGGATAGATCCTCTCACTTCCTTGGAAACATGTATGGAGCCTTTTAGCACCATCCATTGCTCTTTCTAACACCCCCTTCCCACAGATATGCTACAAACTGCTTTCTCCTGTCTTCCCCTAGTTCCAGTCCTGGCTCACAATTGCTTTGGAATTCTGCAAAATAAAGTTGCATTGTGGGTTAAAAAAAGAGTGACTTGCAAGCAAATTGTGAACTGAATATTGCTTTATATACGAGTCAAAATGTGTGTAGGCAAAACGCTATAAAAAGTTTATTTTCTGCCACATTCTTGTAACACAAATATTCTTTACTTATGCAGTTAAGCAGACACTTAGAAAGCACGCATGAATAAATAAGTAGGGGGTGGGTAAGGGCTTCTTCATGATCATTGGGCTTCTTCATATTTTGTTACATATATAAGCTTATGAAAACATCAAAACTCTGACAAAAGAAGACTTTATATTCTAAACACCATTGTATGATGGGGATAACATGCATAGTGAGCCCTTATATCTTGTGTGAACAATTCTGTATTGTTATTGCTATGTAGTTACCAAAATACAGACATACAATTTGTGCTATTCACCAGGTGGAGCATGGATCCTTTACAAGACATTTCAGAAGATGTAGATTGGTATGAAGATGGTAATGTATAATCTATTTATTCTACAAACTCTGGACATGTCGCTATTGTGAACCAGGAATAATCAACCACTGATTTTTTTTAGACTGGACCTTCTTATGGTCTGTCATATAATATAGCAAAATGTACTATATGTGGACACCTGTCTGTGTAACATATCATTCCTAGACCAAGGATCTTCTTCTTTTACTGCTATTACAGGGTTTGTGAAGTATAACAGTAAGCCCCTAGAATCTTCTCCATCTGCTGCTCTAAATAATCGAGGTTACACTCGTATAAATTGTAATTTACCTTAAAATTAACAAGTATGTTGTATACAGTTGCATTCCAATAAAAGTTGCATTTACACTCATTGCATTTTTATTTCTTTGTGTTTTTTTCTTAATCTCTGAGGCAGGAAAACGGTTATCAAGGGGTTAGTTACTCTCGCAACCAGGAAGCTATCCGTTTAGAAGATGAATAGGAGAAGGCTTGAATAGAAAGTTGGGAAAAACAACAATAAAACTGAGACCACAACAGAGGCTGCTGGGGGTGGTTCGTGGGGGGGGGGGGGGGGGGGGAGGTCAGTGACTTTAACATCTGTAGCACACTAAAAACTTAATTAAAGGGAAACATCCTTTTTAAATGCAACAATAAATGACTGGCTTACCTGCTAAATAGGTTATAACCAGGATATATATTAGAAAGATCAGTAGCAATAGTCTTACTAGTCTCTTCAAGCTTTAGTACCAAGGACCTCTCTTAGGTGAACTTTTAGTCTCAACCCCTATATTTATCACTTGGGGTCCTTATACTGGTTGGTTTCCCAAAGGCCAGCATCAGAGGGGTAAAGCAGTGAAGGTTTTGAGGGGAGAGTGTTTGGGTGGATTGTGGCCAGGATTTTGACACAAGGGGGTCTATCTGGGTGGATCTGGGGCATAGTCATGAGTTTGGGGAAATTTGTTTTTCATTGCGGACCCCATGCCAATTGTTGGCAGGATCCTCCTCCCTGGGGCCCAGATAACCATTGGGTTCATAATTGGGGGCCCCTGGAGGGGAGGACTCTGCTAAATTAGAATGGGGCTCTGTGATTCCTGATGTGGGCGTCTGTTTCCCACCAGAATACCTGCCCCAATACAACTCCTCATTAGAGATGATCCTTTTAGACTACAGGGATGATAAGGAACTACACACTGGAAATTCCTTACAGTTTCCTCGCATAAGCTTTTTTAGGGTCTGCCTACTGTACTGTAAGTATTCTGTAAATATAGATCAATCATCAAGGTCTAAGGTTGTCAAACAAAGGCCACCTTGAATATGTTCAAAATTCCATCATTTGGGATCCACATTGGCCATGAATGTGGTTCCCCTCCATGCTGATCAGACAGGCCCTTTGACCATATTTCCAATTTTCCAATTTGCTTTCAAATCAAGGTTTCCTATGGCCATCACTGTTGTTGTTTGGTGGAGAGTCTCTGGTGCTGATTCTAAGCAAAGTTTCACCACCCATCTGATTTATGCAGGGCTAATGCTTCAGTTGTGTGTAAAGGGTGTGGAATGTAACCCATGTTCTCCTAGAGAGAAAAATAAAGGGACATTTGGTGGCTCATCTACGTAATCATTACATATTGTTTTTCCAAACAAATACGCATATAAATACAAATCTACTTTTTGATTTATTAAATATCAGATATATATATCTCAAATATAATTTTTATGATTGTGTTCCCTAAAGCAAAAGCCAGAAAGACCATGGTCCCCATTTGATTTATACTGTGTCGATTTCTTCACAAATTGGACAATTCTGGTGACAAACTGGTATAAAATCATGTTGGTTGTAGTACGTGTAGAGTTTGTAACTTCCTTTCTCATTTTTTATCATTCTGTTTTTGTCTTTTCTCTGTTTTAGATGAAGATGTATATGAAATATACGTCGGGAATCTCCCCAACACTCTGCCAGAGGTAACCCTTTGTTGCACTCCACTAATTTTCATCATGTTGATGACCCGGAGCTATTACACTATTGGAAACATATACTTCCACAAGTGAAATTGCAGTTCCTGCTCTTTATCTGCAGTCAGTTTGCAGTCAATTTGCTCTAAACAGCCCCTCAAATTAATGTACCTTAGTCCCTGCTGCAAGTCCCTGCTGCAAGTCTGCTCTGGTTTCTGTGTTATCAGCAGCTTGTTTCACCTTCTTCCTGGTGCAGAGTGAAGCCCAGCCCCTTAGCTTTCTGAGCTGACCTTATCTCTCAGACTAGTCTTGGAGATCATTTGCATAATGTGACATAGCAGAGAGCAGTGTGTGTAGCAGCTTTTGCTTGGGGAAACTAGCTTACTAATGAAACACTGGCTCCCTCTTCCTCTCTATTGTGGAACAGCAGCAAATGGACTGCTCAGTAAGCTAAGGGGCTGGGCTTCACTCTGCACCAGGAAGAAGGGAAAGAAGCTGCTGATAACACAGAAACCAGAGCAGACTTGCAGCAGGGACTAAGGTACATTAATCTGGGGGGCTGTTTAGAGCAAATTTACAGAAAGAAAAAGAAAAACATTTACTTTTCCTTTAAAGGAATTGTTCAGTATAAAAATAAAAACTGGGTAAATGGATAGGCTGTGCAAAATTAAAGATGTTTCTAATACAGTTAGTTAGCCAAAAATGTAATTTATAAAGGCTGGAGTGACTGGGTGTGTAACATGGTAGCCAGAACACTACTTCCTGCTTTGCAGCTCTCTTGGTTTCCACTGATTGGTTAACAGGCAGTAATCAATCAGTGACTTGACTGGGGGCGGGGGGGCACATGGATCATAAGTGCTTGCTTTTGAATCTGGGATGCATGCTAAGGATCAATTGCAAACTCGCTGAACAGTTTTGTCCCATGTGCCCCCCCCCGCTTAAAGTTGTGACTATCTCAGAGTTAGAGAGCTGAAAAGCAGGAAGTAGTGTTCTGTTCTGTTATATTAGACATCCACTCACTTCAGCCTTTATACATTACATTTTTACATGTCTAACTAACAACTATATTAGAAACATGTTTTATTTTGCACAGTCTAAATACCCAGTTTTTATTTTTACACTGAACGTTTTCTTTAACACCACTTTCATTAAAGGTATTTGCATCAAAATGCACTCCTTGCAATTCCAAATAGTTGAACTCAGTGGAGATCAGGCCTTCCTGCCTTCCATTCCGATCTGAGTGCTGCTGCGCCTATTGATGCAGGGGAACTCTGGACCTACTGTCCCCTCTAGACCAGGCGGCAGCTCAAGGTTTCCCTCAACACCATGCAATAATCACAGCAGTTCAATTGCTTCAAAAGAAAAGGGTGCAAACCCCTGTAATTATGCCATTGAACACCTGAAATGACAACAAGCAACTTCAAATATATTCATCAAACTGTGTCTGATTTGTGACTAAGCACCCACACCGTTGCATTCGTTTTGGCAAATAAGGACCCGGGTTGTAAATATGCATCGTCTAAATCCACACAAGAAATCAAATATGGCTGATGGAATTAGAACTAAGAGTAACTACACAGTGATTAGAGGCAATAATTCTGCTTTAAAGGAAAAGTAAATGTTTTTCTTTCTGTAAATTTGCTCTAAACAGCCCCCCAGATTAATGTACCTTAGTCCCTGCTGCAAGTCTGCTCTGGTTTCTGTGTTATCAGCAGCTTGTTTCCCTTCTTCCTGGTGCAGAGTGAAGCCCAGCCCCTTAGTTTACTGAGCTGTCCATTTGCTGCTGTTCCACAATAGAGAGGAAGAGGGAGCCAGTGTTTCATTAGTAAGCTAGTTTCCCCAAGCAAAAGCTGCTACACACACTGCTCTCTGCTATGTCATAGTATGCAAATGATCTTCTGGACTAGTCCAAGATATAAGGTCAGCTCAGAAAGCTAAGGGGCAGGGCTTCACTCTGCACCAGGAAGAAGGTGAAACAAGCTGCTGACAACACAGAAACCAGAGCAGACTTGCAGCAGGGACTAAGGTACATTAATTTGAGGGGCTGTTTAGAGCAAATTTAGAGATAGAAAAAAAAAACGTTTACTTGTTCTTTAAAGAACGAACCTTTACATATACAAGATAAAATTAAACAGTTTGCAATTGTGGCGTTGGTGGTACATTATTATAGCCCATGGATGTAAAGGCTTAGGAGAGCATACTGTGCTATAAAATACATTAATAGAATGTTAAAGGGATATTTTTTCTATAGTTACATATTCACATTCTCGGCAAACACAATTTCTCCACTATGTTTCTCTATTATGTTATCCCTCTACATAACCTTCCTTCCCAGAAATAAAGTTTTGTCTCCGAATTATAACCGATGAGTCGGGACCCAAAATGTGCTCCCCAGGCTGTATATGGTGGGTCTCCATGCCCACGTTTTATAAAGCGAATCATTCTAAAAGAGCCAATAACCGTTAAATATGGTGGTGAATCCCAACCTTAATTTAGGTCCCTTCAGTAAAACTTTAAAAAAAACATGTTCTGGCTGTTAGAGACCAAAAATCCAAGTTGGCTTGCAAACTGCAGCTGAAATTGTGAATTCCTGACTCTAAACAAACATAACTTCTCTTTAAGTCAATCTGTTTGCTATTTTTTAGGAGCGGCTAAAAAACCTGTTTGAAGAATACCAGCCGAAAAGATTTAGAGTGTTCCGAGAAGGATACAAATGGTTAGAATATTCTGTGTATTTGTTGGCTCTTAACTTTTAAATTGTAAATATTGTACAAGCTGGTGTTATGTCTGCCCATTGTAAAACTGGTCACACAAGGACACCCATAATGCAAGTGTTGTTGCAAAGTGCAAGTTAGAAGCAAACTAGAGCATACATTGAGGCTATTCACAAAGAGCCATACATGCAACAAGCGCCAATGGATTCGCTCTTCTCTGAAAAAAATGATTGGTAGTGAATATTCTAATGTTGGCTAATTACATTTTTTTTTTAATTTGACAATTGAGATGTCACTTGACTCTAGGGTTGCCACCTGGCCGCTGTTTTACCGGCCTGGCCGGTATTTTTGATGGCTGATCCCAATGTTATTAATAGGAAAAAAAAGCTAAATCTATAGGAATTTAGGAAGGAAGGAAGGTGGCAACCCTACTTGACTCCTCAAATGGCTGGATAATGCGTGGAGTGCAATCATTAGAGGAAAGTGACTGCAGTTAATTTATTCCATTGTGGTTAACCTATTAAAGATTTGTATCAAATAAGGTCAGAGCTACAGAATGCAGGAATCCGCTCACATAAGTCCTGCACTTTTTGCAGTACTCCGATACAGATTTGGCCAAGCTCTGAAATGCTCATGACTTTAAAGGGGTTGTTCACCTTTTGAATTAACTTTTTTTGAGTTGTTTAGCTTGCAACTGTAGCAGTCTGGTTGCTAGGGTCGGAAAAGTAGAGTATTAAAAGGTATCAATAACAATAAATGTGTAGCCTTATAGAGTATTTATTTTTAGATGGGGTCAGTGACCCCATTTGAAAGCAGAAGAGATTCAGAGGAAGAAGGCAAATTGAAAAGCTGCTTACAATTGGCTATTCTATAACATACTACAAGTTAACCATCCCTTTAAAGGTGTTGTTCATCTTCAAACAACTAGTTGTTTTCAGATAGATCACCAGAAATAACGACTTTTTCCAATTACGGTCTATTTGCTATTTGTAACCGTTTTTCTAATATTGAAGTGTAAAGTGTCTATTTTTCACCTTCTAAAGCATCCCTGGGAGGGGGGGGGTCGCCAACCCCCCAACTGTTCTAAACTGATACATTTAATGGATACATTTCTTATGTTTGTCCCTGCTGAGCAGAATCTCTGGGTTTCATTACAGGCAGAGATGTTGCTGTGAAATGTATCAATTAAATGTTGCAAAATTGTATCAGTTTAGAGTCTGCACTAGAGTCCTGCGCGGGTCCATTTTTTGGGACCCGGCCCTGCAAACTGCATTCTTACCTGCTTGGACCCGCAACACGAACCGTACCCGCAACACGAACCGTAACCGCAACCCGAGATCCACAACCCGGACCCGCTGACCATCAAAAATCAAGAAGTGCTGTCATTGTAAAGCGGATGTGACATCATCAGTAGTAGAAATGCTCAGAAAAAGGAGTAAAAATCGCTATAGCGAAGATCCGCGACCCGACCCTCAACCCGCAAACCTGCAGAACCACCGGCCCGCTTCTATACCCGCACCCAGAAATTCTATGAGCAACCCGCAGGGTACTGCGGGATTTTGCGGGTAACCTGCGGGTACCGACCCGCTGCAGGACTCTAGCTGCCAGACTCAAACACCAGAGACAGGGACATTCAATTAGATTTTGGAAAAACAGTAAAAAAATAAATAATGGAAAGTAATTGAAAACATTTTTATTTCTATGGAACAATTTGAAAACAACTGAACAGGAAAAAGTGTTTGGAAGGTGAACAACCCCTTAAAAACCCCTTTAGAAATGAATGCAACAATGTTATGTTTCCATGTGATTGGTAAATTTTTTGCCAGTTTGGATTAGGTCTCATATTTGCTCCAGCCTGAGGGTTCAGCCAATTCCCCAGTATAGAGAAGATTATTGCTACTGAAATGAATACTATCATGTGTTGTAAATAAACAAGCCCCATTAGTTCAGTAGTAATGTGTAGTACTTTTGTATTCATAATAATTTAAACATAGCTCTTGAGTCAGGCCCTACATTGTTTATGTTTAATTCCCCCATTGTTCATTAACAAGCTGCTTTGTAACTCTCTTGTAGCTTTGCCTTTGTATCATTTGAGGACTCTATCACGATGCATCATGTTCTGCGGCAGCTAAATAACTGCTCATTGGAGGGCCGCCGTTTGGTTGTCAGGAAATCTCATAGAAGATCTGGATCAAGCTCTTCTTCGCTACAGGGTCTCCAGGTGGGTCTGACACGTACAACGTTTTTTTTTGTTTTTTTTTTGTATAATGAAAGAAAACACTAAGCAACGCTCTGTCATGCATTATTAAACATTTGCACTTTTAAAGTTTTAAAATGTAATTGCAACCAAAAGAAGTATTTTTTATATCATTCTGTTCTCTGGTTCTGACTCTTAAGGTTTGTTCACCTTTCAGTTAAAGGGAAACTGTCATGGGAAAACATGTTTTTTTAAATGCATCAGTTAATAGTGCTGCTCCAGTAGACTTCTGCACTGAAATCCATTTCTCAAAAGAGCAAACAGAATTTTTTATATTCAGTTTTGAAATCTGACATGAGGCTAGCCATTTTGTCAATTTCCCAGCTGCCCCATGTCATGTGACTTGTGCCACCACTTTAGGAGGGAACTGCTTTCTGGCAGGCTGTTGTTTTTCCTTCTCAATGTAACTGAATAGTACGCAGTGGGACATGGGTTTTACTATTGAGTGCTGTTCTTAGATCTACCAGGCAGCTGTTATCTTGTGTTAGGGAGCTGTTATCTGGTTACCTTTCCATTGTTCTGTTGTTAGGCTGCTGGGGGGGGGGGTGATATCACTCCAACTTGCAGTACAGCAGTAAAGAGTGATTTAAGTTTATCAGAGCACAAGTCACATGACTTGGGGCAGCTGGGAAATTGACAAAATGTCTAGCCCCATGTCAGATTTCAAAATGAAATATAAAAAAAAATCTGTTTTCTCTTTTGAGAAATGGAATTCAGTGCAGAATTCTTCTGGAACAGCACTATTAACGGATGCATTTTGAAAAATTTTTTTTTTCCCATGACAGGATCCCTTTAACGTTTAGTATGATGTTTAGTACAGTAGATAGTGATATTCTGAGACAATTTGAAGTTGGTTTTAGTGTCCTAATTACCCTAGCAACCATGCATTGATTTGAATAAGAGACTGGAATATGAATAAGAGAGACCTGAATAGAAAGAGGAGTAATAAAAAGCAGCAATAACAATACATTTGTAGCCTTAGAGAACTTTTGTTTTATTTAATGTCCATGACCCCCATTTAAAATGGTTTTGTCTTTTCTTCACAATGTTCAGACGTCCTGGCTCCCAGAATACCCATCTACAAAAAATCCTCTGTTTCATAACGACATGCTGTAAATATATCACCTTACAACAATTTCTTTGCCATACTGGACAACACAGTGTATTTCAGCCAAGTGTATCTGCTCCACTGCCGATCATATTCTGTTCATACAAAGTAATATTTTCCCTGTTGGGGGGTTTCAGCAGTGTTCTGAGTTTATCTGAAAGGCTTTGTGCAGTCTAGTCACCAAACAAAAATTTATACAGATATAAATACACATTTGTAGGAGCAACATTCTAAATGAATGCTGATATTACATAGGCGACTAATTATTTGTATTTGTATTGGTGATAACTTATATAGAAATACCTATTGATATACATACACACAGCTGCCATACAGCACTGGTGAAGGAAGAGACTATGGCCAAGACTGCACAGAAGGAAAAGAAATCGCTGACAACACATTAGATAAAGCAGAGGGATATTATAATGAAAGGGATATTAAAGCTTACAGTAAAGCAGAGGAGATGCCAAAAGACCCTGTAGAAGAATACAAGGGATCAACAGGAGAAGTCAATGACAAAATCAAACAGACGGTGAGTATTGTAATAAAGCTCAGGCACATATTACACCCGGGCCCAATATCGTGTTTGGGAGGCCCAAAAAAAAATCAGACTGCTGCATTATGGGAGTTTTTTCTTTTTTACACCACTGATTGGTGAATGAAAACAGTGTATTTAGGATGCTGAGAAGAAGCAGCGAAGGTACAAGTAAAATATAAGACTCTAGGCTCATGTGCTGAAGGCTCCACTGCTCTCAGCCTGTGTATTTTTGGAGAGAAGCAGATCCACTCTGTGTCCCATCTTCGTTGATGCACCTTACTTGCACCTAGTGAAGTGCAAACGAATGCCACCATATACATTGATTAAGGAAAAGCCACAACATGTGTATGGTTTACCAACGTATGTGCAGTGCTTTGCAGTTGTGTTGCTAAATAAGCCCTCACATATACACAATTGTGCAGTTTATTTTGTCTGACCGTTGCACATTTATTAGCAGTAAAATGAATCATAGCTTTATAAATATGTTCCTGAGTCATACCGAATGTACAGAGTCACTGCCATGTTGTACTACTACTACCTAGGAAGCAAAGCCATGTACTGCCCAAGTGTTCTGTTCATTGTTACGACACATTTCTAATATATGTCCCTGAAACAGCCTTTACTTTCCCACATTGAGGCAAATTTACAAGGAAGAAAGTGCAAACTCATATCATTGCCAATTTACTAAAAGGGAATACATGTATGATATATAGGTCAATAATGTACAAAATGGGGGGTATGTGGAAGCATTCTAAAGGCAAAATTATAGTGTATTTAAGTATAATGGAAGTGCTAGTTTTAATGCACATTCCCTGTGCCCCTGTCTCCAAAGTAAGTTTGCAAAACAGGGGTTTTTAGTTACAAAGTTATGATCATAAAGTTGAAAAGCCGCCATACCACCTCAAGGTAAACCCCACATGGCGGACCCTAACATATACCTTTTTTGTCATATTATAAGGAGTCTCTCTGCATAGTAGCATTATTTGTAATCAGTGTCAGATATAGGTGAATAAAATGGGATTAGTTTTGGAGAATTGACTTTTCATTGATAAAAATTCTCTTTGCATCGGTGTAAGAAGAACATTCTTCCACTACATATTGTATGGAGAAAATATACTGGTGAATATTCAGAGAATTTATGCCTCGAGAAAATTCACCATATTTTTCTTGAAAAAGTGTACTTTTCCCTCCCCCTCTCCCCTGTGTAGTAGTTTCGGGTGATGGCTGCATTTCAGATGACTGAAATACCCCAGACTGAGAAGTGCCCCATTTAACAGTAGCCCAAGGGCAGTGTGTTAAAGGCAGTTAATTGATTTATGTGTTTTTTTTAATTGGCAGTATAAAGAGAACAGCGATAGGAAAATTTTCCCAAGAAACAGCAATTGTGAGTATTTACCAGTTGTCATGTATGTGCTATAGAGGTTTAATATGACCTGCTTATCTGTTTGCTTATTAAAGAAGAAGGAAAGGCTAAAATTAAGTAAGCTTTATCAGAAAGGTCTATATAAATACACCAGTAAGCCCTCAAAGTAATGCTGCTCTCGGTCCTCTGTCAAAAGAAACACAGCATTTCTTTCCTTCTATTGTGTCACATGGGCTTCTGTATCAGACTTCCTGTTTTCATCATAAACCTCTAGGACTAGGGCATGAACATGCTCTATTTTCTCCTCTCCCCCTCCATTCCCCTCCCTCCTCCCCTCCCTGCTGTAATCTGAGCCCAGAGCTATGAGTGAGCAGGGAGAGACAGGAAGTGGTCACACAATGCTAATATGGCAGCTACTATCCTAAACATAGTAACATAGTAAGTTAGGCTGAAAAAAGACTCGCGTCCATCAAGTTCAACCTTTTTTTTATTTTTTTTAATTTTAACTGCCTAACTGCTAGTTGATCCAGAGGAAGGAAAAAAACCCCATCCTAAGCCTCTCCAATTTGCCTCAGAGGGGGAAAAAATTCCTTCCTGACTCCAAAAAGGCAATCGGACTAGTCCCTGGATCAACTTGTATAATGAGCTATCTTCCATAACCCTGTATTCCCTACAAACAAACAGAGAGAGTTTGAAGAGCTGTTTATACCCATGTTACACCTGTTTGGTGCCACTTTTTCTGATAGTCCCAATGGATAGTGGAGAGGTTCTGAAAGAAGACTCTCCCACCTTCCCAACTAGGTTTTGTTGTTGAGGCTCTCCTCCCATTCATGAACTGTTTCTTTCCACATCACAGGCTGCGGGTGGGAAGATGTGCCAGTGCAGTGCTGTTGTTCTGATGACCAGAGTTGCTTGGACATGGAGCAAGATGTCTCCTGCGCGGACTTTAAGAAGATTAGATACTGTATTTTGAAGCTGGAGAAGAAAAAGTTGGAGCTGGAGATATTAAAGTTGCGCTTAGAAATCCAGAAGCTGAATAGATGTGGCTTTAGGAATGAAGAATGAAACACATCTTTTTTTATATGGTTTGGTTTCACTGTTCCCTTGCTTACGTGTATATTTTTATGTATCTGTTAATGTTTCACATGCAGCCTGTTTGTCTGTGCTACAGTATCAATGCAAAAAGCTGCTTTTATTTTAGTTGGTTAAATCCACAAGGCAAGACTTTATGTAGTGACACACAATTGCTCCATGTACTCTTTCAACTTTGTGCAGAGGTGATCCTTGCCCCTCCACCTCCTGAGGCAGCTTGGTACCCCCCCCTCCCCTGTGCGATCACATTTTTTGCTCTGGAGGGGTTGAGGGCTGCGTCCACAATGTCGGTGAAGGGGATCAGGACGCTAATGAAGAGAGTGCAATTATGCTCTCTGCACCAGAAGGGACACATTTTCTATTTGAAAAATGGAGATTCAGCTCTTAATGGTTGGGGCAGACGGGCAGATTTGGGGAGATTTAGTCGCCTAGTGACTAATGGCCTCTTCTGCTGGGCCTCCCCTCTGCCTTCTGTCTGCTTGAATGAAGAATCCCTGCGCTAAGGGTTTGGGCAGACAGGCAGAGTTATATGTAAATGTTATACCTCCAGCCATTCTGGTCAATTAGCACATGGGCAGATCAGCAGTGACACATCAGCAGAGTGCTCCCTGTCTGGAAAGTGCTTTCACTACATTTCAGTATTTACAGGTTAATGTCCCCTTTAAAGGGGTAGATTACCTTTTAGGGCAGGGGCACACGTGCAGATTCGGGGAGATTTAGTTGCCTGGTGACTAATCGCCTCTTCTGTGAGGTCACAATCTCCCTGAACTGCCTTTCATCTGCTTGAATGAAAAATCGCCTGCGTTAATGCACTCGCGGCACTTTCATTTCAGAAGTTGCCTCACGAGGAAACTTCGGGCGATTTAGGAAATTGAAGCTCCACAAGCACATTAGCGCAGGCGATTCTTTATTCAAGAAGATGGAAGACAGTTTGGTGGAGTGTCGCCCTGCAGAAGAGGCGATTAGTTGCCAGGCGACTAAATATCCCCAAATCTGCCCATCCGCCCCAACCCTAAAGAATAATTCCCCCACTAATAAAAACCCCTACCCTACATAGTTCTCCCTCCCTGCTCCCCCCCAGACAGGTGATAACACCTGTAAATGCTCCATATCCTTAAGGGGAACTATTGCAAACATGAACATTTAATATAAGCTTCCTCATACCGAAGGAAGAAACTTTCTAAATACAATCAACTACAAATTCTGCATTGTTTCTGAAATAATCAAATTTATGTTCACTATCCCTCTCTCAGCATCTGTTTCTCTTCGTTCTCTCTTTATGCAGCAGTTGATTGTCAGATGAATGATCCAATATATCTTATAGGGGGGCTTCCTTTTCTTAGCAGATGAATTAGAGCTCACTCAAATAACTGATTCCAGTACAAACACAATCTAACAAAATAACTGCCTTTTGCACAAATCCTGCATGTAGAGGGACATGATGTCTGGTGAGTTTAAAAGAGTGAGCTCTAATACATCTTCTAGGCAAAAGGAGCCCCCCTATAAGATATATTGGATCATTCATCTGACACCCAACTCCTGAATGAAGAGGGAATGAAGAGAAACAGATGCTGAGAGAGGAATTGTGAAGATAAACATTATTATTTCTAATGGTACAGAGTATTTAATTGATTGAATTTAGAAAGTTTCTTATTTCAGTATAATGAAGCTAATATTAAATTTTCATGATAGTTCCCCTTTAAATTACCTGTCGTTGCAGAGTCAGCTCATCGGACGGCATCTTTGGTGCGTCAGTCTTATTCAGAAAGTGAGCGCGGTAATGGCACATGCGAAGTTGGAGCAATCTTCCGGTTTGTGACAACTGCGCATGCGCCGAAAGTGACAGAAATTAACGAAGGGAAGGAAGAAGACCTGTATATTACCGGAGCGGCACTCGTGAGCTCCGCTGTGCTGACTCTGCAACGAGAGGTATTTAAAGGATCAGTAACATCAATTTTTTTTTTAAAAAAAATTCATAATAAAAAAAAAAACATGCATCGCTTGTGCAGAGCCCCTGACTAGATGAGGCACTAGAGCGAGTAGTCAATATGGTGTAGTGAGCTGTGTAGCCACATAGTAGCAGCTTCGGATATACCAGTAGTTTTGTGCTTCTAGCTAAACCTAAAGCAATGTAGAGGAATAAGTAAAACCTTTATACCTTGACATTTCTTTCTATAATGAAAACTAGTGCTCTTTATCAAAAGGCATAACCATATATCTGCTACTCACTGTGGATCACTTTCTAGTCCTCTGAATGGAAAACATTTGTGTTCATTCATTACTCACAATGTTCCCAAGCAGCAATCCACATTGCTTTCTATTTTTGGGAATCAGAAGCAGTCTGCAGGTAGTAACATCTCTTTAAACGGTAAATAAACCTTGCCGACAAAAATGCTTATATATTGTCTGTCAGTTAACTCGGCAGCATTTTTTATTTTTTTACTTCCTAAAAATACTTCTGTGTTTCCTACGCATCAGATGCTTTTTTTTTTCTAGTGATACAAACACTCCAGCTCTAAACAGGTGCCCCGTTCTGAAGAGCTGTGCAAATAATGCCACATATTAGTATATTGGCACCAGGATACTATGTGATAGTGTCAGGATTTTATAGTCAGAATTTGCTCATAAAGAGAATTGATGGTTTTCCCTTGCAGTGCTTTCAGATACCATTGCACGCCTATGGATGTTTAACCAATCAGAAAAATAATTAATACAATTTGCAATAGCTGCGATGGGACACTGTCATGGGAAAAAAAATTTTTCTAAATGTATCAGTTAATAGTGCTGCTCCAGTAGAATTCTGCACTGAAATCCATTTCTCAAAACAGATTTTTTTATATTTCATTTTGAAATCTGACATGGGGCTAGACATATTGTCAATTTCCCAGCTGCCCCAGTCATGTGACTTGTACTCTGATAAACTTCAATCACTCTTTACTGCTGTACTGCAAGTTGGGGTGATATGGCCCCCTCCATCCCCCCCCCCAGCAGCCTAACAACAGAACAATGGGAAGGTAACCAGATAACAGCTCCCTAACACAAGATAACAGCTGCCTGGTAGATATAAGAACAGCACTCAATAGTAAAACCCATGTCCCACTGCGTACTATTCAGTTACATTGAGAAGGAAAAACAACAGCCTGCCAGAAAGCAGTTCCATCCTAAAGTGCTGGCAAAAGTCACACGACCAGGGGCAGCTGGGAAATTGACAAAATATCTAGCCCCATGTCAGATTTCAAAACTGAATATAAAAAAAATCAGTTTGCTCTTTTTAGAAATGGATTTCAATGCAGAAGTCTACTGGAACAGCACTATTAACTGATGTGTTTTGAAAAAAACATGTTTTCCCATGATCCCTTTAAAAATTAGTTTTCAAGGTTTACTTACCCTTTAATAACTATAACTAAGTGCAGGTTAGGCATATTATTCTCCAGAAAAGGGCTCAAACCTGGCCATGCAGTTGTCAAAAAGTATCTTATAAATGGGTTGGAGTAAAGATTCTTTACAAATAACCATAGCATTTGTGTTCAGCTTCATCTCCTAGGGAACTCTTTGTTTTCATGGGAAAACATGTTTTTTTTCAAAACACATCAGTTAATAGTGCTGCTCCAACAGACTTCTGCACTGAAATCCATTTCTCAAAAGAGCAAACAGAATTTTTCATATTCAGTTTTGAAATCTGACATGGGGCTAGACATTTTGTTAGTTTCCCAGCTGCCTCAGTCATGTGACTTGTGCCAGGATGGAACTACTTTAAATAATCTGTTTGCTCTTTTGAGAAACGGATTTCAGTGCAGAATTCTGCTGGAGTAGCACTATTAACTGATGCCTTTTGAAAAAAAATACATATTTTTTCCATGACTATCAACAACTAGAAGCCCCGACGCTCTGTACAAAGGAATTATCTGCTTAGCCAAATGTCAAGATTTTTCTTTTGCAGTTTTATTCCTGCCATATTATGCATGAGAAAATATAATTTGATACGATACGTTTTGGGGCTTGACTTTTGTGAACACCTGTAAATGTATCTTCTTTAAAGCGAGTAGCAGTTGCTTGTGCTCTACTGGCAGGGAAAATGAAGGAAACCTTTTTTCCTAATTAAAAAAACATATTTTATTACCTACAAGGCAGGCAACTGTTCAGCTTTCCACATGCTGCAGAACTACAACTTCCGCCAATAAGTTCAGCTGTTGGAAGAATGTAGGGAGTTGTAGTTTATCAGCATCCAGAGCAAGGTGTCCTGTGTGTTTATGTATATGGTATATAGCAGCATAGCTCTGTTCTTTATGTATAGATAAAGTTTCCAGAATGCGATACAATCAGTTCTAATTGACGTTTCCTTTAGTATTGTACAATGAGCAAAACCCTCAATAAAAATGGTATTAATTCCTCTGCTTAAAGTGCAACTGCCTTTATGTGGCTAAAATGACAGATTTGTTCTCCCTATCTGCCACACGACCGGCTTTGTAGGTGACAATCATTGCTATTTTCTAATGTAAAGTGAATTCTGTGTTAATTATAGGTGATACAAGATTCCAGGACAGTTTTTTAAAAGATTTTTATTTTTCACCAACCACAAACAATTTCAAAAGAAAACAGGAAAGAGAGAGAGAGAAGAGAATGTACCACAAGAGAAGGGAGGAGGTGAGGAAAAGGACCAGGACATGTATTATTATGTCATTAAAGGGAAACTGTCATGGGAAAACGTTTTTTTTTTTAATGCATCATAATGTTAATAGTGCTACTCCAGCAGACTTCTGCACTGAAATCCATTTCTCAAAAGAGTAAACAGATTTTTTTTATATTCAGTTTTGAAATCTGACATAGGGCTAGCCATTTTGTCAATTTCCCAGCTGCCCCCGTCATGTGACTTGTGCCAGCACTTTAGGAGGGAACTGCTTTCTAGCAGGCTGTTGTTTTTCCTTCTCAATGTAACTGAATAGTACCCAGTGGGACATGGGTTTTTACTATTGAAGTGATGTTCTTAGATCTACTACCAGGCAGCTGTTATCTTGTGTTAGGGAACTGCTATCTGGTTACCTTCCCATTGTTCTGTTGTTAGGCTGCTGGGGGGGAAAGGGAGGGGGTGATTTCACTCCAACTTGCAGTACAGCAGTAAAGAGTGATTGAAGTTTATCAGAGCACAAGTCACATGACTTGGGGCAGCTGGGAAATTAACAAAATTTCTAGCCCCATGTCAGATTTCAAAATGAAATATAAAAAAAATCTGTTTCCTCTTTTGAGAAATGGATTTCAGTGCAGAATTAACTGATGCATTTTGAAAATTTTTTTTTCCCGTGACAGGATCCCTTTAACATGCTTAATTATTCTGTAGGTCAAGCCAAGTGCCACACATAGCAGAGAACCTCTCAGGGAAACCTCTAGCTAGGTAGGTGAGTTTCTGACTCGAGAGGGAGTATTTGCTTCACCTCATTATTTAAGATTTCATCTTTGTTCCCCCAAACAATCTTTTATTTCAGTAAATATGTTATGGTGGACACTTGTCAGTACTAATCAATTGGTCGGTCATGATAAGACTAAATAAACAATACCCTTGGTCATGTTCCCAGGTAGGTGCTGCATCAGTACACTCAAATGATATGAGACATAAACACAAAACATTGCTTTAGCCTGAATTGCCATACTGGTACACACATGCAAAATCCCATTGATCTCTGACAATTTAAATATTCCCATATTTTATATTACTTAACTAAAAGGTGGCACTGTTTAGAGGGCAAGCGCTAACATAATTTGCATACAGAACAGCCCAGTGATGACTAACATAGATTATATCTTCCTTCTCAAAGATTCCCTTAAAGGGGTTGTTCACCTTTGAGTTACAGCAGTGATTTTCAACCTTGTGCCTCCAGCTGTTAAGAAACTACAAGTCCCACAATGCATTTGCCTGACTGTGGCTGTCAGACTCCTTCATTGCATTGTGGGACTTGTAGTTCCTTAACAGCTGGAGGCACAAGGTTGAAAATCACTGAGTTAGAGTATGATGTACAGAAGGATATTCTGAGACAATTTACAATTGGTTTAAATTTTATTATTTGTGTTTTTTTTTTAGTTATTTACCTTTTTTATGCAGCAGCTCTCCATTTTGCAATTTCAGCAAGGGTATAGGGTCCAAATTACTCTAGCAATCATGCTCTGATTTGAATAAGAGACTGGAACAGGAATAGTAGAGTTCATCTTCACTATTTCTCTCTCAGCATCTGTTTCTCTTCATTCTGTCTTCATGCAGGAGTTGGGTGACACTGACAGATCCCCTATAAGATATATTGGATCTAATTGTCAATGAAAATCTGACACCCAACTGCTGCATGAAGACAGAATGAAGAGAAACAGATGCTGAGAGAGGGATAGTGAACATAACCTTGATTATTATTTCAGAAATGGTGTAAAATATATAATTGATTATATTTAGAAAGCTTCTTATTACAGCATGCTGAAGCTTATATTGAATTTTGCGCTACTTCCCCTTTAAGATGAAAGCGCTCCCTGTGTATATGGTTATAAAATAATTTTACCCAACTGAATCCATGGGCAAAGTTTATAATGCAGAAAGGATTACACTGGCACTTCAAGGCTGGTGAATGGCAGGGATCCCCCTTGCCGTTTATTGGTATGGATGTGCAACGTTTCGGGGTAACCCCCTTTATCAAGCACACCACATATACAACTGTGCAGACAATATAAGTGTTAACCAATTACCAAAAATTTCCATACACAATTGGTTAGAACCTCCCCCACTATACAAACATATGTAGTAACCCCTCAAAGTCCAGAAAAACCAATCCTTAACGGTGTTATAATCTCTATCCGCCAGAGACTTGAAACCCTTTGTTTTTAAGTGGTGAGTGGCTTGTGATACAAACTTCCGTGGAGAGGCAGTGTCTCTATAATAAAAAGATAAAATTGATACAAAATCCTACCCATCTAAAAGCATTAGACCCTGTTACTAATATATTATTAAGATGTTACAAAATAGTTACAAAAGTACAAAAGATACAAAAGTTATAATTTAACTGTAGTGTACTAAAAGAGAAAAGAGGAAACATTTACCTGTTACAGAGATACATTTATCTATTGACTCTTTCTTATCTGTGGATAAACATAAAAGATTTGCATTTAGCTATAAATATTCTAAGATACTATTACAAAAAACAGGATAAGTTGTATTCCTCATTCAGTCCCTTTGGACACCTGGATTGGAGCAGCCATATCCAGTAATATTCTTTCTGTAGTAATAACTGCTTTTTATCCTGACCTGGGCCTGCTTTAATTTTTTCTAGCACTTGCCACTGAATTTGTGACACACGATGTCCCTGTGTATAAAAATGTTTTGCTAGTAAGGTTTCCCTTTTCTGTTTCAACTTATCCTTATCCTTACTCGTTATGTCTGTGGTTGCAGCGGGTAAAGGTTTGTAATTACGTATCAAGCTTTTATGTTCGTTTAGCCTGACTTTTATCTGTCTAGACGTTTGACCCACGTAAACCAAACCACAGGGGCACTTAAAGGAAAAGTAAATGTTTTTCTTTATCTCTCTGTAAATTTGCTCTAAACAGCCCCCCAGATTAATGTACCTTAGTCCCTGCTGCAAGTCTGCTCTGGTTTCTGTGTTATCAGCAGCTTGTTTCCCCTTCTTCCTGGTGCAGAGTGAAGCCCCGCCCCTTAGCTTACTGAGCAGTGCATTTTGCTGCTGTTCCACAATAGAGAGGAAGAGGGAGCCAGTGTTTCATTAGTAAGCTAGTTTCCCCAAGAAAAAGCTGCTACACACACTGGTCTCTGCTATGTCACATTATGCAAATGATCTCCAGGACTAGTCCAAGAGATAAGGTCAGCTCAGAAAGCTAAGGGGCGGGGCTTCACTCTGCACCAGGAAGAAGAGGAAAAAAGCTGCTGATAACACAGAAACCAGAGCAGACTTGCAGCAGGGACTAAGGTACATTAATCTGGGGGGCTGTTTAGAGCAAATTTACAGATAGAAAAAAAAAAGGTTTACTTGTTCTTTAATGGCATAGATTACATCACTACTATCGCATGTATGACATCCCTTAAGCGTGTGTTTTGTACCTCGCTGTGGATGTGTCACAAACAGGACTGGACTGAGAATCAAAATAGGCCCTGGCATTTCAGGTACACAGAGGCCCAATCAGCCCACATAGAGGCCCAAACAGCCCCCACCAGCCCACTAAATACTGACTTTCTATGGCACCATATAGCAGCCCATCTGGCATTTGCCCTAACCCACAGATTGCCAGTCCGGGCCTGGTCACAAACCCCCCTGTTATAATGCCATTACAATGACCGCAATTCCTACAAGGGAATGTACCATTAGAAGCTGGATTATAAATACAGGCACCATCCTGTTGTCCCTTCTTTTTTGCTTTAATCATGCTCCCAATATTCTTCCCCCGTCTGTATGAAAAAAGGGGTGATTGTTGGAACAAATGTCCGTATTTTGGATCAGAGCTCAGAATGCTCCAATATTTCAAAATGATCTTCCAATGTACTTTGGAATTGCGGTCATAGGTTGATACAAATGGAATTCTTTGCATTTTATTCCTCTTCACAGTTTTTTTTGTAAGGAGCTCACACCTAGGTATTTTTTCTACTTCCTCTTTATCCTTTAACAGGCTTTTTTTGTCATAGCCTTTTTCTAAGAATTTACTCATCATTTTACTGGATTCAACTTCGAACATACTCTCATTAGATGCAATACGTTTAACCCTTAGTAATTGACTTTTTGGTAACCCCTTAATAAGCCCCGGTGGATGATATGAAGTTGGCTTAAGTAAATTATTCCTATCAGTAGGTTTTGTGTATACTGTGGTCTCAAATTTTCCATCCTGGTATGGGATGTTCACATCCAAAAAATGTATTTCATTAACATTAGTTTCCATAGTAAATTTCATAGTGGGATGAACACTATTTAAATATTCCAGGAACTTTTTTAACTCATTGGTCGATCCCGACCATATGAAGAATGTATCATCCACATATCGCAAATACGAATGGATGTGTTGTGAAAATTGACCATTAGAGAAAATGAAAGTATGTTCGAAATGATCCATAAAGATATTTGCGTATGCAGGTGCCATGTTAGCACCCATCGCGCAACCTTGCAACTGCAGATAGAATTCGCCTTCAAATTGAAAGTCATTTTTTAACAAAACACTCTCCAATAGGTCACAGATAAAATTTACCATATGGTTAGGCAATGTTCCCTTCGTTAGGTACAACCTGATGCATTCGATACCCTCATTGTGAGGGATTGATGTAAACAAATCTTTTACATCAAGAGAACACAGCAAGAAATCGCCTGGTGGTATTTTAATCTTAGCCAGCCTATTCAAAAAGTCAGTGGTGTCTAGTAGACAAGGTATTAAAGTAGGCAACACCTCTTGCAAAAATGAATCTATATAAATAGCTAAGGGCTGCCATAGAGATCCCACATTAGACACTATTGGTCGCCCTGGTGGCTTAGTGGGATGCTTATGGATTTTTGGTAAAAAATAAATTTCAGGTACCTTAGGAAATGTAGTAAATAACAATTGGTACAATTCATCAGTAATTAATCCTTCCATTACAGCAGAATTCAATAAAATATTCAATTCATTTTTAAATTTCAAGGTTGGATCCCCATTTAACTGTTTATAATGGGTGGTGTTATCCAAATGACGTTTTGCTTCACCTATATAATCCAACTTATTGAGGATCACTATCCCCCCACCTTTATCAGCTTTTGCGATGGTAATCATATCGTTCTGCTGTAATGTAGTTAATGCTTTTCGCTCTTTTAAGGACATATTTCCTATATGATGGCGGATAGAGATTATAACACCGTTAAGGATTGGTTTTTCTGGACTTTGAGGGGTTACTACATATGTTTGTATAGTGGGGGAGGTTCTAACCAATTGTGTATGGAAATTTTTGGTAATTGGTTAACACTTATATTGTCTGCACAGTTGTATATGTGGTGTGCTTGATAAAGGGGGTTACCCCGAAACGTTGCACATCCATACCAATAAACGGCAAGGGGGATCCCTGCCATTCACCAGCCTTAAAGTGCCAGTGTAATCCTTTCTGCATTGTATACAGAGGGTAGCCGATACCTCTTACACTGGGCACCAGGCGTTCTCTACTTCAGGGGAGTGTTGGGTGAGTGCGCTACTTTTTCGATCTTCTAAGCAAAGTTTATAATGACCACCTTTGTAGGTCCCTCAAAATGCGACCCCCATGGGCCAGTGATATAGTGGACACTGAAAATGCCTCTTCCTGTATTTCCCCCTCTTCTAGTGCTGATTTTTGGAATAGGAGCAACAAATTGCTGGTCAAAATATGCATTTTCTTATCCCATGGTAAGCTTCCCTACACACACTAGGTGTTACTAGCAAGCCTGCTACAATAAAGACTTTTTCAGAATATATTCAGAATATTCCAAGTTTGTTATTAGCATACAGTGAGGACACTGAGGACTAAGCACCTGGTTGAAGGAATTGTGGGGAGCTAGAGCGGTCTCTTACGGTTTGTCTTTTATTATAGTATATATATTATATAGTGAATAAAGTACCCCCTCTTGTAAATTATAAGGATATTATCAGTTAACGAGGAGTTTCATGACCATATAAAAACACTAGGCCAAAAGCGAAGTGTTTTTATACAGGTCATGGAACTCCAAGGTAAATTATAATATCCTCAACTGGGGGTACTTTATTCACTATAATACACATGTTTCAGTGAGTCATGTGACAGAAATGACATCAGAACTCACCGTTTATAAGGACGGCTTTTGTGTATTATCAAACATCAGACTGAACATGTCATTGTTACATTTAGGGGCAGATTTACTAAATCCGTGTGAATGATTCGAAATTCGATCGAATTTTCAAAAAGATTTGAATTTGAATTTCCGAATAATGTTTGTGGCCACTTTGCCCATAAATCAAATCGAATGATTCCAATAGATCGAATAAAAGTCTATATTCGATCATTCGAATATTTGATGGTCGAAGTACTTGCCCTTTAAAAAAACAAAAATCCGTAGTTCGCCAGATTAACCCTACTGAATTGCTGTATAAACCTATGGGAAGCTCGATCCAATGGTTAAAATCATTCAAATCCGAACAATTTTATCATTCAATCGTATTTTTCCTATTCGATCGCTCGCTAAAACCCTTCAAATTCAATATTCAAATTTGAAGGGTTAAAATTCAACCAAAATTCAATTGGTCAAATTTGAGGGTTAATTAACTCTCGAATTCGACCAATAGTAAATCTGCCCCTTAGTCTGCAATAAGAACTCTTTACACAGTTGGTTTGGCCCACACCAGATGAATAATATATCATCAATAAACCTCTTCCAGCTCAGAACATGGGGGGTTTATTGGCTTGTACAAGCAATACCTATTTACCCTTACTAATTACATCAATTCAGGTGTAATTAACCCATGCCCAATACAGATTACAACTTCATTTTTGTCCTGTTCCGCCTGTAGGAGATACACAGAGACCTTTACTGCCGTGGGACATTTCCCGGGCCCTCTAAATAGTGTCCCCTTTCAGCCCTTCTTTTATTTATGGAACAGCATGAAATATCCAAGACTTGTGATGTCTCCGCATCATGGCACACAGAAATGCATAAAATGCTACCCAACCTGTTCCACCATGTGGAATATAATACTAAACCATGGATGAAAGATCGTTATACCAGATTACTTTTAAAAAAATCCTTGGGTTTTGGCATATTTCTTACGTAATAGAAAAGCAAACAGGCCTGAACTGAACTTATAGGTTATTATGGGATATTATCATATCTTCTCATCATTTCACCCATTTAGTTTACACAGGCTTATACCGGTACTGTTGTGTTTCCCGCGGTAATAACTGGGGAAGGAAATGCTGAAATAGTGGCATTACAGTCACTCAAAGATCTGCACTCTGCACCCATTAACAGCAGTGGATTTCGGTTACTTTCCGAGTGCACAGGACACAAGGGGAAAGCACTAAAGCCTCTGCAAATGCCCTTAAAATGTATTGACATAGGTTATTCTGCTCAGCAAGTCCTATTTACCGGAATATCCTAATACTCTAATAGAAAACAATTACCTTTGTGCACACAATCATAAAACTGTAAATGACTCAAGCTTTTGCAATCTGTGATTTGGGCATAAACCGGGCACACACGGGACCATGTGCCTAATGTACCCATCCAAGTGCTGGGCTAAATCTGGCTAATCAATCACTGGGTATAATAGGGAATGTATAAGGACGCCACACACATATAATTGTTATACAGATGCACTTCTTGCATGTAGGTACATGTAGGTAATGCCATGTAAGGCTGCGAAAATTCTAACAAATGTACAGTGCCAATGTACACTGAAGAAAGGAAAACTCATACATGGCAAGGTGGTGTATTCAAAACTTTTTTTGAAAGGAGAAGGAAAGCTACGGAAGCAGTATATTACCAATAAAGTAACCACAATAGTGCAAGCTATAAAATTATATTTATTCTGCAGAATGCTTTACCATACCTGTGTAAACAGCTCTAGAAGCTCTTTCTGTTTGTTTAGGATAGCAGCTGCCCTATTAGCTTGGTCTGACATCACTTCCTGCCTGAGTCTCTTCCTGCTCACTTATAGCTCTGGGCCCAGATTACAGTACGAAGGGGAGGGGGAGTTGGAGCAAACTGAGCATGCTCAAGCCCTAGCCCTGGCTGAAAAAGTCTGATAAAGAAGCCCATGTGTATACAATAGAAGCAAAGAAACCAGAGCAGCATTATTTTGAGGGTTTACTGGTGTATTTATATAGACCTTCTGGTAAAGCTTTCTTAGTTTTAAACTTTCCTTCTCCGTTAAAATTAAATTTATAGAAGACAATAATATTTTATGGATTCACAGGATACACCTTGCTAAGCACAATGTCTCATGTGGCATGGATGGGAATGGAATGGAATTTGGAACAAAGTCTTTTCTCAAGGGGATTCAATCATTTCACCCTTATGCCAATTACTCTGGGGCTGAGCATAAGCTGCAGGTTATATTTATGGCACTGTGTGTTCCTTGGTCAACTAAATAAACTAAACATCCGTCTGTTAGATATTGATTGAGGAAGGCTTTGTGGGCACTTTTAGCAGGGAAGGCCAGACATAATATATTGAAAAAAGTAAGCTATTTGAATCCACAAACGTGGAAAAAATGTAGTCTGCTGCTCAATCAGACAGGCAGATCTGTTTTCACCACTTCCAGAAAATGTATCATGTAGAAATGAAGAGAGCATTACTTTCAAGTGACTTATTTGAGGTCGCATCACACTACATGTTTCGGACCTCTGGTGCACCAGAGGAAGGACCCGTGAGGTCCGAAACATGTAGAGTGATGCAACCTTAAATAAATCACTTGAAAGTAATGCTCTCCAGTGAACCTTCATTTCTACATCAAACAATGTATCCAGTATATAATGTCCGTACTGTGTCAGCACTCTTACCGGATCTTCAACGATTCTGGGTGCAGGGTCAATATGGAGAATACAATTCATATGAAGGACCTGCACTCCATTAATGTGACTAAATAATGTCTTTATTCCTTAAAGGACAAGGAAAGGCAAAAAAAAAAACAGAATCCCATTTTTACTTTCTTTAACTCCAGTGAAAAAGCTGGACAGTCCATTGGGTTTATTGTCATTCACAACAGAACGGTAGAAATGCTCCGAGGGAGAGATATCAAAGGAAAGAAATGTTATAGTGACCTCTTTGTACGCTCACATTTTCAGGAGTGATCAGCAGTAGAGAGATTTTATTTTGGCTGCAGTACAGGCATGCCCGGGATCAGTTATCTGGAAACCCATTATTCAGAAAGCTGTCTCCCATAGGCCCAAATTGACTAAAGCGCGAAGCGTCTAACGCTAGCGCTAATTCACCAGCATGACATCATTTCGCAACTTCGCAAATTCACTAACACCGACTGGCGAATTTTCGCTAGCAAAGTAGATAGACTTGCGCAACTTTGCACCCTTACGCCAGGCGGAGTTGCGAACTGAAGGATCGTAATTACACAAATTCACTAAGATCAACTTTTTCCTGAACGTTACCACTTACGCTAGATGTTACTTCGCCTGGTCAGAGCTGGCAAAGTTCAATACAATAGATAGGAGTTTGAAAATAAAATTTGGAAAATTTTTCTAAGTCCCAAAAAAAACGCTGGCGTGTTTTACCAATGTAGGGTGATAGTCGATTTTTTTGGGGGGGGGGTTACCCTCCTTCCCCCCTACATTTCCTAACATATGGCAAACCAACTATACAGGGGGCACCAACTTTATTTTATTTATTAAAGGTTTCCTGGGCTTGTGTAGTGGCTGTAACATATACTTCTATTATACGTTTAAGTTCCCACCGTATGCAAATTAGGCATCGCTAGCGTAACTGCGCTATGCCTGGCGAACGCTAACTTTGCTAACGTTCCCTGCCCTGAGCGCAAATTCACATCTTAGTGAATTTGTGTAGTGCTGGCGAAAATTCATCTGACGAAGTGCGGCGAACGCTAGTGAAGCCAACGCTAGCGAATTTTCGGATCTTACTGAATTTCCCCTATAGTCTCCATTTTATCCAAATAGTCCAAATGTTTTAAAATTATTCCCTTTTCCTCTGTAATAATAAAACTGTGGCTTGTACCTGATCCCAAGCCTTAAAAAGGGGAGAAGCACACCAATTCACATGGGCTTAAGCCTTCATCTTTTTTATTGCAGACAATGTGGCACAAGCTTTTGGGGACCAACCCCTTCCTTCCAAGGCAAAGAAGTAAAATCCCATTTTTACTTTCTTTACTGAAAATTATACTGTAATTAAAAAATGTGTACCTTTTTATAAGGAACCTGACTGTATGCAGCGAAATTCTCCATTTACTGCTGTAGATAGGAATTGTCAGATGGTCCCTAACTTCTGGCAGGGAAACACTCATACTTATGAACAGCAGGGGGAGCCCCTGCCTTACTTACCAGCCATGCAAAACTCAAGCAGCTTTTTTTTTTTTTTTATCATTTATGACGATCCCTAAGAAGCCCAGACCACACTGAGCATGTGTATGTAGTCTAGTCTTGCAAAGATGTATAACAAAGTTACAAGATGACAGCCCCCTGTGGCCAACTTTGAAAGCATAAATCATTTGTTTGATTAGGCTTGTGGTGCAGTAAGTTCATGTTTATGTTTAGTATACAAAATACAGCATTTCTAGCCTTATTCTATTTTACACTTTCCTTATTTAAATGTAAACAGGGCTAGATAGTTGGGGAGGTAATTTCTGTAAAGCCTCTCTGTTCTTATGCAAAATGACTGGAGGAACTGGTTTAGGCACAATGTCTATGTAGCTGAGTAGAAAGCGCAAGAGAGCATTGAGTATGTGTTCATTGCTGCAATAACAGTGTAGGGGAGTGTTAGGATCCTGTTCTTCCTGATTGACTTGAGTAAGTGGAGTAGGATGAGGAAGGTGGTGCCAGTAGCAGGCAGAGCTGTGGCAGTCTCCAGGCATGTGGGAACAGGCACTTCTACCCTTCCTGGGGCTCGTCTTCTGGGGTGAGTTACCTGGCATGTGAATTTTAGCAATTATGGGACGGGGTAATTACTGGTTTTGGGCCACAGGGAGATTAGTAGCTACTAACTGCACACTGATACATAACATAAGTTTCCCTGTTTCACTTTTCCAACTGGAGATGATAGATGGTTGGGTAGGAATGAGGTGGGTTAATTAATCGTGAGGGTACAGATACAATCACTGGAAAGTCTTTTGCTGTAATATAATGATAATTACACATGACACCTTTTCATTCCTTGATGGAAACTACTAGTTGATCTCTGTGTTCATCTGGAAGTGTGTGTATATATATATATATATATATATATATATATATATATATATATATACAGGTCCAAAGAAAGCACTCACGGCATAGTCCATCAGTAGTGTAGAAAAAAGTGTTTATTCATGCATAGTGCATCAACGCGTTTCGGCCCGCATGGAGCCATCCTGACGACGGCTCCATGCGGGACGAAACGCGTTGATGCACTATGCATGAATAAACACTTTTTTCTACACTACTGATGGACTATGCCGTGAGTGCTTTCTTTGGACCTGTGTTGATAATTTTTGGTTAGCACCCGGCAATAAACCCTATGAATGGTGAGTGCCATTACAGCTATTGATTATATATATATATATATATATATATATATATATAACTATAAAACTATAAGAATATAGCAGAATGTTAGCCTCCCAGTAATAAAATTAAATATTCTTTTTTAAGACCTGTGTGTGTGGACTTAAAGGAGAATTCAACCCTACATCCCCCCACCCTACGTAGACCCCCCCTCCCTACATAGATCCCCCCCCAACCTAGCTGCCCCCCGGGGAAATAGCCCTAAGTAAGGGGTAAGTAAAAATTTAGGGGCATTTCCCGGGGTGGGGGCAGCTAGGTTGGGGGGAGGAGAGAGGGGGATCTACATAGGGGGTAGGGTTTCTTTTAGTTTCGGGTTGAATTCTCCTTTAATTTTGTCATGTATATTAATCTTATATATATATATATATATATATATATATATATACATGATTTATCTAAGAAACAGAAATGTTTAGCCATAGTTGTTATAAGAGGATTGATGCTTTTGGAACATTATCTATAACTTTCATATATGCGCTACTAGGATACATAGCTTTGTACAGGTATGGGATACTTTATCCAGAAACTCTATCCGAACTGCAGAAAGGCCATCTCCCATTTTAATCGAATAATCCTATATTTTAAAACATATTCCCCTGTTCTGTCTAATAATAAAACAGTAGCTTGTACTTGATCCAAACTAAGATATAATTAATCCTTATTGGCAGCAATACCAGCCCATTGGGTTTATTTCATGTTTCAACTAATTTTTTTAAGCAGACCCAAATTACAGAAAGATCCCTTATCCGGAGCATTCTGGATAAGAAGTCCCATACCTTTACACTATAAAAAAAAGTACACACAGGGGGGACAAGCATTATAAATAAGTCTAAATATACAGGTATTAAATGAGTAGTTCACCTTTAAGTTAACTCTTGGTATTATATTGTATTAACTATTAAACAGCTTTTCAGATGATCTGCATTATTTATTTTTAATAGTTTTTGTAATGCTTTCAAATGTGGGTCATTGACACCATCTAAAATACAAATGCTCTGAAAGGCTACACATTTAGGGGAAGATTTACTATTGGTCGAATTGCATTTTGGTCGAATTTTAACCCTTCAAATTTGAGTATAGAATTTGAAGGGTTTTAGCAAAATTCGATTGATCGAACGATCAAATAAAAAAAATCAATTCGAACGATTTTAACCATTCCATCGAATTTTTTTTATTCGATCTAAAAACGCTGAAACAACCCTATGGGAGCTTCCCATAGGGTTATACAGTAATTCGGTTTAATCTGGCCAATAAATTCGAATAAAAATTTATAGGGCAAGTAATTTGACCATCGAATGGTTGAATGATCGAATAGATTTTTATTCGAATTATTCAATTCGATGGAATTTCGAATCCTTCACACGGATTTAGTAAATCTGCCCCTTATTGTTATTGCTACTTTTTATTACTGATCATTCTATCCAGGCCCAGCTCCTATTCATATTCCAGTCTCTTATTCAAATCAATGCATGGTTTCTAGGACAATTTGGACCCTAGCAACCAGATTACTTAAATTGCAAACTGGAGAGCTGCTGAATAAAAAGCTAAATAACTCAAAAACCACAAATAATAAAAAATGAAAACCAACTGCGAATTGTCCCAGAATATCACTCGCTACATCATACTAAGCGTTAAAGGGATACTGTCATGGGGAAAAAAATTTTTTTCTAAATGCATCAGTTACTAGTGCTGCGCCAGCAGAATTCTGAACTGAAATCCATTTCTCAAAAGAGCAAACAGATTTTTTTTATATTTCCTTTTGAAATCTGACATGGGACTAGACATATTGTCAATTTCCCAGCTGCCCCAATTCGTGTGACTTGTGCTCTGATAAACTTCAGTCACTCTTTACTGCAAGTTGGAGTGATATCACACACACCCCCAGCAGCCTAACAACAGAACAATGGGAAGGTAACCAGATAACAGCTCCCTAACACAAGATAACAGCTGCCTGGTAGATCTAAGAACAGCACTCAATAGTAAAAACCCATGTCCCACTGCATTCCATTCAGTTACATTGAGAAGGAAAAACAACAGCCTGCCAGAAAGCAGTTCCCTCCTAATGTGCTGGCACAAGTCACATGACCAATGGCAGCGGGGAAATTCACGAAATGTCTACCTCCATGTCAGATTTAAAAATTGAATATAAAAAAAATCTGTTTGCTCTTTTGAGAAATGGATTTGAGTGCAGAAGTCTGCTGGAGTAAGACTATTAACTGATGCATTGTGAAAAAAAACATGTTTTCCCAAGACAATATCCCTTTAACTAAAAGGTAAACCACCCATTTCTCTACAGTGCTATCAACAACCAATCTATCTCTTCTGATCTAAACCCCCCCCCCCGTTTGATCCTGTTCCTCCCATTAGCATTGTTACTATACTCATAATCCACACAACTCCCAGGTACAAGAATACACAAAGCGCGTTCCTTGGGGCCACTGTGTTAGTGATTTGTCTGATCAGGCAGTAGTTGCATGACAATGCGGGAGCCTATAATGACAGCTATAAATGGAGTTAATCCCTATAAAATCTAGGATTTCACTTCTGTCTTGTCATTACAGGGCTGTTTGTATATTGCCTTTAATAATACTCAGGATCAGCTGAAGGTACAAAAGAGAAATGATTATATCTATTTATAGAAGTATAATTACTGTTACTGTGAGTAAAGGCACCTGCAGAAATATTTTCTTTACACTAAAGATCTTTAGAAACTTTGTATGTACAGTACTTGTACTTACAATACCTAAATAACATTTATTCACGTTACTCAATTCTCAGGGGGGTAATCATACCTCCCAACTGTCCCGTTTTTTAGAGGGACAGTCCCGCTTTTGACAGCTCAACACGCAGTCCCTCGTTTGTACTGGAAAGTCATGACTTTCTCTGCACTGAACAGCCAGAAAAAGAAACAACGTTTCTAACTTAATTGGCTTTTGGCAGAGAGCCCAGAACAGCCACAGCAGAAGATAAGAATAACAATTTCTAGAAAAGCAAATTGTAACAATATAAGTTAACAGGTCCCTTGGGGAAAGTTACACTCACAGCTTAAAGGGCAATTCACCTTCATTAATAACTAACCTGCCAAATTTTTTTAATGAACATGGTTATTAGGGGGTGTGGCCACAAAAATGGGCGTGATAAAAAAAGTCAACTTTTTTTTTGTCCCTCTTTTTGTTTCCAAAATGTTAGGAGGTATGGGGTATTTTAAATGGAAATGCTCAATAAAGAATATAAATATTACTCATATTGATTTGGGCTTTTGCACCAGCCCAAGGCAACCACATCCCATTAGCATGGAATACCTGTGCCCCCAAAGATGCCCCAGTAGCTCCCCATCTTCTTTTCTGCTCATCCTCTGAGCTGCTCTCACTTACCTGAGCTTACGGACCCACCCACAGTAAATACAATATAAAAGTCAAGGCTCTCCTTTCAAATTCATGTAGAAATCAGAACATTGTCTATTAAAATTAAGTAATGATCAGTCGTGCAGCTGCCCCTTCTCTTACAGATATACAGGCATGGGACTTATAATCCAGAATTCTCGGGGTCTGGTGTTTTCTGGATAAGGGATATTTCCATAATTTGGAGCTTAAGTCTACTAGAAAATCATGTAAACATTAAACAAATCCCATAGGCTGGGTTTGCTTCCAATAAGGATTCATTACGAAATATTCAGTGGCATGAAATATGTTGGCGCTATAGACATACATGTTATTATTATTATTATTATTAATAATAATAATAATAATAGTTGGGATCAAGGTACTGTTTTATATACAGAGGAAAAGGAAATTGAATTAATTGTTAAAATGGAGGCTATGGGAGACGGCCTTTCTGTTTTTCCGAACTTTCTGGATAAACTGTACCCTTACTTTCTGCTAATGTTTTAATGATTTGCAATTACCACTAAGCTTAGCATCTCGACAGCAGCCCAGAGCCCAGTGGGGATCACTGCATTAGGTGATTAAAGGGATACTGTCATGGGAAAAAATGTATCAGTTACTAGTGTGCTCCAGCAGAATTCTGCACTGAAATCCATTTCTCAAAAGAGCAAACAGATTTTTTTATATTTAATTTTGAAATCTGACATGGGCTAGACATATTGTCAATTTCCCAGTTGCCCCAAGTCATGTGACTTGTGCTAAACTTCAATCACTCTTTACTGCTGTACTGCAAGTTGGAGTGATATCACCCCCCCCCCCAGCATAAAAACAGAACTATTAACTGATGTGTTTTGAGAAAAACATGTTTTCCCATGACAGGATCCCTTTCAGTTAAGGGTAACAAGGAACAGGACAGGTCTTAAGCAATAAAGGTGATCCCCAACCAGTGGTTCATGATCAACATGTTGCTCTCCAGCCCCTTGAATGTTGCTCCCCGTGTCCTAAAAGCATGAGATTATTTTTTAATTACTGGCTTGTAGACAAGTTTTGGTTCCATGAAAAACAGGTGCACAAATGAACATCCCGTAGGCTGACAGTCCATACAGAAGCTACCAAATGGCCAATCACAGCCCTTATTCAGCACCCCAGGAACATATTTCATGCTTGCATTGCTCCCCAAATTCTTTAACATCTGAATGTTGCTCACTGGTAAAAAAAAGGTTGGGGACCCCTGCTCCAATGTCTACTAAAGCCTCCTGCCTCCTCTGGCGCCATCGACCCTCCTCCAGCAAGTGAAATGTAAAGAGGCCAAAGCCTGTGATTATTATATATTATATAGGAATTGACCTCATACCCCTTATACATAAGAAATCCCTGTTGGAGGATGAATGACCTGCATTGGTGCGGCCCATCTAACCCAACTGGTTATTTCCCAAGTGAGGGTGGAAAACCTCACGTACATTGTGTGCATTCTGTAACACTGCAGTCACATGGCTATTGGGTCAATTCCATATCTAAGTATTTCAAAACAAATATAGGCGTGACATAAGAGACAGCAAAAATACAGGACAATGGTATGTCACATGGGCGTGGCTGAACTGCACACACTGTTCCCCATGGTTACGACTTACCTGCAATTAACATTACAAACTCCAACACATAACAACTCACATGATCCGTGCTGGGCGACGTTACAATTCCATAAGCAACATCTGTGTCTGAGAGGCATGAACAGTGATGCATGCTGAGTCTCTGGGGCAGTTCCATTCTCTTTGTGCAATACCTTAAAGGAACAGTTCAGTGTAAAAATAAAAACTATTGATGCAGTTCCCCTGCAGTTCCCAGCTCAGATTCAAAAGCAACAGTTATGACCTATGTGCCCCCCCCAAGTCAGACCCCCCCCCAGCCCTCGTGTGCCCCGTCGGCCCAGACCCGATCACTGCTGGCAGAGCCTTGGTTCTTCCCAATGTCCCCCACCACATGAGGCAGTAACGTACACTGAAGAAGGTATGCGCTGGCAGATAGAAGGGGGACAGAGCGCTCAGGGGGATTTGCAGCGATTTTTTTCTTATAGCGACTTTTTTGTCATGGCTAATTTTTACTGCAGTTTAGCAAAAACAAAATCACAGATTGCAAAATGCTGACTTTTGCTGCAAATCCATGGCTGGCGAATAGAATTTGCTCATCCCTAAAGGCTACTCATGTCACCTCCATTTTAGGAACATATACAAAAAAACTATCATGTATCACCCTAAACCAGAACAGATGCCGAGCTCCCTGGTCTCGGCTTCACCAGTAGTGTGACCGCCTTTGGCTTCGGGAGGAGCCCTCAGCTACTCAGATGCCATCTGGACTTAAACGAGAGGAGCAAGGCAAGGAGTTCTGGCAAGCAAAGGGGCACGACTGTTGTTAAAGTCAGTTAGGCCAAAGGTCACGGTACAATAGGAGTAGGCAAGTTCGTAGTCAGGCAAGCTGGGTCGAGGCAGGCGGATAACAAGGATTGTCAGACAGGCAAGGGCCAAACCGGGTAATCAATCAGAAGGATGAGACAGAATCGAAGTACAGGCAGGAGTCAGGTTACGGATATCAGAATAGTCAGGAACAAGCCTGGTCAAACACAGGAATAATACAAGCAGGATACAAATAACAAACGCACAAAGGCTCAGGAAGCACCAGGAATCAAATCCTATCATGGGCAATTTCTTATTTCCAAAGGCCCCTTTAAATAGTGTTTGAATTTCGCGCCATTGCGCACTGACGTCATTACGCCAGCGCGCATACGCCTTTAAATATGCGAAAGTGCGCACTAGCAACCGTCACTAAGAAGACACAGCACGACATGGCGGCGCCGTGGGCGTCCCCGCCACACCAAAGAGGTGCGTTTCATTACATGTGGGTTCTGGCAAATGCCAGAGGGACAGCTATAAGGTGCCATAGAACTATAGAAATATAACTGTAATACCGCATACAGTACTACATCTCTCACTCTAATTCAGATCTTGCCCACTTCAACACTTTGTGTCTTATTCCCTTCCCTTTAGAGTGTAAGCTCTTTTGCACAGGGCCTTTACCTTTTGTACCTGTATTGGTTGTGATGTATGTAGCTTCATATGTTCTACGTATGCGATTCATGTGATTTAGCTGTATAAACACATTTACACATTTTACAGCGCTGCAAAATATGTTGGCGCTCTATAAATACATGTTAATAATAATAATAATAATAATGATAATAATAAAATAATACTCATTAATTAGCATTAATCTGTCTGCTTGCTGTTGATGGTGCCAAACAGTTCATGGTACTGCCTGGTTTATAGAAGAGGGGCCAAGAAGAAAGTAGGAAGGTTGGGCCCTCAAAATTAAAACTGCATAAATCAACACAGTTAATTCTTCACCCCTCGAGAAACCTAAACTTGGGAATGCTGGGAGTTGTAGTTTTCTTGAACATCCATAGGGCTAAATATTCAGTTGGCTTTCACTGCAATGAGATGCATACAAGACACAAGAGCTATGCATAAACTCTCAAATATCTCCTTTTAAACAAAGCATTAATGATGTCATCAATGATAATCGGTGCTTAGTGATGTCATAAGAATAAAGAACTATACACACAGTTTGCAAAATATAAAGATACTAGAATTCTGTTCCACAGCTACAGAAAAGCAGGAGCTATAGATGTAACGGAACTTGCTGTTAGATGAGCTGCCATCCAACATGTTTATATTATACAAGAGAGTGACCCCTTCTGTGGCTGTGGACTTGACGAAGGGCTGGAGTTAGGCCCGAAACGTTGTATATGGTTGTAACAGATCATGAAGCCATGTCTTCAATAAAGGCTTTTTACTTTTAAATCGAATTTATGGTGCTGTGTCAAATACTTGGATTTCTGAAAAAGCCTGTGGATAAGTGGACCACTGGACACGTGCACCGTTCTTCAAGATATATACTGCTGGTGAGTGCTGACTTAAAAACTCCAATTGACTTGACGCCCCTCCCTAAATCCAGCCCTGAAGTTTGTTTCTATCAATTTTCTATGGAACTGAATCAGAAAAGCTTGAGGATTTCCTGCTCGGTGACTAATCTCTATGTGTTAAACTGATTGGCACTGGATTAGTCTTAGCTGAACATTACACAATCTTTATTTTATCTGCACAACACATCAGGCCAGTACTCACCACAGTACATTACAAACACATAGTTCACCTTTGTTCTTTATTTTATATTGATTTTTATATTTTTCATTTTTTTTTTTTCATTTCATCTTTTGCCTCTTTCAAATAACACTGGCAGCAAAAAAAAACTATTGCTGTACGAGGCTACAATTTGAATGTTATTATGTTCATTTATCTCCATATAATTATTACTTTGTATTATTTATCTTTCTATTCAGGACCATTGCTGCTCTCATCACTGCCTGGTTGCTAGTGTAAATCAGTCCCTAGCAACCATCTAACCACTCAATTGCAAACTGGAGATAATTACTGGAGTTTCATTACTGGGTGTGATATAGAATGCCCTATTCCTAGCATTTGCAATTGGGTTTCATTATTTATTTATTATAGTGTTTACATTATTTCTCTTCCTCTCTTGTCTCTATTTCCAGGTATGACATGGGGTGAGGGGGTCACTGACCAGGCCCGGACTGGCCATTTGTGGGTTAGGGCAAATGCCAGAGGGGCTGCTATAAGGTCCCATATAAAGTCAGTGTTTAGTGGGCTGGTGGAGGCTGTTTGGGCCTCTATGTGAGCTGATGGGCCTCTTGTGTACCTGAAATGCCAGGGCCTATTTTAATTCTCAGTCCAGTCCTGTCACTGACCCCAGCAGCCAAAAACTATTGCTCTGTGAGGCTATAACTTTATGGTTATTGTTACTTTTTATTACTTATATTTCTATGCAGACCTTCTCTTATTCATCCCGTATCTCGTTCAAACCACTGCCCGGTTTCTAGGGTAATTTGGACCCAAGTAAAATAACTAAAAACATTAAAAAAAAAAAAAAAAAAAAAAAAAAAAAAAACTAAGACCAATTGCTACTTGTCTCAGAATATCAATGTCTATATAATACTAAAAGTTAATTTAAAGGTGAAGTATTCCTTTAAAAAGGAACTATCCCTTTATAGGCACTTATTTGGCTCTTATAATAAAATTACATTTCAGACAGTGACATAACTAGTTGGTCCTGGGCCACCCCACAAAAAAATCTTTGTAGGGACCCAGTGCACAGCAATTCCAACCGCCTACCCCAGCCCCCACCATTTCCAGACTGGCAGTTGGGTTGAATTCTTTACTACTACAGAGGAAGCCGACCCAGGTCCCCCTGCAACCACAGGGTCTGCTTCCTCTAAAACTACACCAGTGACTTGTGTATTCACAAAGTGTTGCACCTCACTTGTATGGAGGTTGGTTCTTTTCCACTGTCATTGCTTAAAGGGATTCTGTCATGATTTTTATGATGTTTTTATTTCTCATTTACACTGTTTACACTGCAAATAATTCACTCTACAATATAAAATTTAATTCCTGAACCAGCAACTTTATTTTTTGTTGTTATAATATTAGTGTGTAGGTGCATCTCAAGTCATTTTGCCTGGTCATGTGCTTTCAGAAAGAGCCAGCACTTTAGGATGGAACTGCTTTCTGGCAGGCTGTTGTTTTTCCTTCTCAATGTAACTGAATAGTACACAGTGGGACATGGGTTTTACTATTGAGTGCTGTTCTTAGATCTACCAGGCAGCTGTTATCTTGTGTTAGGGAGCTGTTATCTGGTTACCTTCCCATTGTTCTGTTGTTAGGCTGCTGGGGGGGAAAGGGAGGGGGTGATATCACTCCAACTTGCAGTACAGCAGTAAAGAGTAATTGAAGTTTATCACAGCACATGACTTGGGGCAGCTGGGAAATTGACAATATGTCTAGCCCCATGTCAGATTTCAAAACTGAATATAAAAAAATCTGTTTGCTCTTTTGAAAAATGTATTTCAATGCAGAATTCTGCTGGAGCAGCACTATTAACTGATGTGTTTTGCAAAAACATTTTTCCCATGACAGGATCCCTTTAACTAGAGAGCCCTCCACAGTACAGTAAATGAAGATTTTGTATAAAAGACATTTTCCTACCCCCTTTAACTATTCCATCTGTGTTACCCATGGTTGGCAATAAAAGTGACCAAGAGCACATTCAGGTGGTTATTTATTAAACTTCAAATTTTTCTGATCACGCTTTTTGGGGTAAAAACTTTTTTTTCCCCATTTTTTTCCCATTTTTTATGTTTTACAAAGTTTGATACTGAGTTAGCACACACATACAGTATTTTGTTTACATTTCTTCAGACAGCAAGTTCTCTTTGGTTACATAGTCACATACAGGTTATGTGACTATTAAGCATCATTCCTCATGTTGAATTTACATGGGGCAAAAACTTTAGTGGGAAAAAAACCCCTAAAATTTGAGAATTGAGAATTGTTATACCCCGACAGGGATGCACCAAATCCAGGATTTAGTTCAGGATTCAGCCTTTTTCAGCGGGATTTGAAGGATTCAGGGGTTCGGCTGAATCCAAAATAGTGGATTCTGTGCATCCCTATACCCCGATTCTGCAAAAAGCCCAAATCTGACCTGTTGAGGTCATGTATAAGTCAATGGCAGAGTCACCTATCCCAAATTGAAGTTATCGTGGTCTGTGCTGGGTTTAGCCTGAAAATCTTTGGGGCAAAAACTCGAAAAATATCGAGCTCTTCAGAAGAAAAGCCTTAAAAAAAATCATACGATTTGATATGATTTGTTCGATTTTTTTTTACCAATCTGATTAAATTAAGTTAATTTATTATTAAATAAGGCAAAATCAGGCATGGGAAGTTGGTTGAGCTTCTTTTATTGGGACAATGAGATAAACCTGTTTTTTTTAGTGAAAAACTCCCTTGGAGTATTGACGTTCAGGCTGGGAAACCACTCCCTTCTGTTCTCACTGGGTTGCCACCTGACCGTTTTTCTTCCGGCCTGGCCGGTATTTTTGATGGTTGATCCCAATGTTATTAATAGGAAAAAAAAGAGAAATA
>CM044443.1:15478224-15523337 GCA_024363595.1 Xenopus borealis | reverse complement strand
GGGGGCCTACTCAGGGGAGGGGAAGAGTTTTTCTCCTTTAACCTGTAAAATCTAACTTTTCCCAAGGGACCTCCTTCTCTAAATTGTTATTGTTACTTATTTGCTTATCTCAAAATTGTTAAAAATGTATCTTAGTTGCACCTGGTGACTGTTAAGGGCTCTCCGCCAAAAGCCAATTAAGTTAGAAACTTTGTTTCTTTTTCTGGCTGATCAGTGCAGAGAAAGTACAAATGCGTTACGAGCTGTCAAAAACAGGACTGTCCCACTGAAAACGGGATGGAGGTATGCAACACTAAGGTGGCATTTTTCAGCCCAGCTCATTGCAGCTGGTAGAGACTCACCAGGATGAGAAGCCCCATATGATCCAACAAATTAAATGTGGCTTTGGGTCCAATATAAAGTTTCTGCACATTATTGTGTAACTGCCTACAGGAAACTGAACAGCACCAAAGACAGACAGACAGACAGGATTTTCAGGATTAATTCAATTGTTTTTCTAAAGGAAGGACTGTCAGTTAGATCTGACTCATACAGACTACAGGTGGCCATACACAGAGAGGTGATGTTGCAAACGAGTGGATCTCTACCTGATATCCTGGGCCCTAGGGCCCAACGATCGGATCACAATGGAGGACATATGGGGGCGGTCGGAACGCGGGACTGCATCAACGAACAGATGCGGGCACGATCTGATGAGATCTTTAGTCCCGTCTGAACGACATCTGACCGACTTTCAGCCAGATATCGATCGGGGAAGCCCGTCGGAGTGCCCCATGCACTTAGGGGCAGATTTATTAAGGGCTGAATTTTCGAAGTGAAAAAACTTCGAAAATCGACCCTCTAAGTTTTTTTTAAAGGGCTTTTTCGATTATGTCCATTTTCGTCCATAAATCGTTCGATTGCATCGTTCGAATCCTTCGAACTTAGAAAAATTTCAGAACCGATTCTATGAGGTCCCCCATAGGCTAAAATTGCAATTCTGCAGCTTTAACTGCTCGGTAGCTCCAGGCGTCATGGCGCCACGTGTAATAAACAAACGTAAAGTAAACACACAGAGACGCTATAACAATTATTAGATATAAAATGTAATTACTATATACAGTGATGTGGTTAAAAAAAGAATATCTATAGGCAATCAGCATGATACATCCTTTAAACCCTACACAAAACTCTAAATACAATGCAATGGAACATCATGTAGGTAAGATGGAATCGAATGAGTAGTAGAAAGACCAACCTTCCAAAAAGAATGCTGTATTTTATAAGACACTGCATTTTTACCTGCTATAATGTGCATAATAAAGTGCACTAAGAGTCACATTTCCTGCTGCACTTATTGAAATGCCATGACTCATGAACCAGCAATGGAATGGGGTGTTGCCAGAACCGATAACTGGAGATATTTTGATTTGTTGGCTGCTGCTGGCTCTAAACTGTCATTTTATTTCCAACAGGTTGTATTGTTTCAGGGTATGACGAATATGAGATTGTATTCCCGCAGCTGGTGGGGAGCCGGGAGAGAAGGCACTTACATCAGCACTATGAGGTACGGCAGCTTCCACTAACGGTACAGATATGGGATCCGTTATCCAGAAACCCACTATCCAGAAAGTTCCGAATTACAGAATGGTTATCTCCCATTGTCTCCATTTTATCCAAATAATCCACATTTTTAAAAATGCTTTCTTTTTCTCTGTAATAATAAAACAGTAGCTTGCGCTTGATCCCAGCTAAGATATAATTAATCCTTAAAGGGAAAATGTCGTGGGAAAACATGTTTTTATTTAAAACACATCAGTTAATAGTGCTGCTCCAGTAGACTTCTGCACTGAAATCCATTCTCAAAAGAGCAAACAGATTTTTTATATTCAGTTTTGAAATCTGACATGGGGCTAGCCATTTTGTCAATTTCCCAGCTGCCCCTGGTCATGTAACTTGTGCCAGCACTTTAGGAGGGAACTGCTTTCGGGCAGGCTGTTGTTTTTCCTTCTCGATGTAATAGTATGCAGTGGGACATGGATTTTTACTATTGAGTGCTGTTCTTAGATCTACCAGGCAGCTGTTATCTTGTGTTAGGGAGCTGTTATCTGGTTACCTTCGCATTGTTCTGATGTTAGGCTGCTGGGGGGGGGGGGAAGGGAGGGGGTGATATCACTCCAACTTGCAGTAAAGAGTGATTGAAGTTTATCAGAGCACAAGTCACATGACTTGGGGCAGCTGGGAAATTGACAATATGTCTATCCCCATGTCAGATTTCAAAATGAAATATAAAAAAAAACTCTTTGCTCTTTTGAGAAATGTATTTCAATGCAGAATTCTGCTGGAGCAGCACTATTAACTATTTTTTCCCATGACAGGATCCCTTAAGGTCTCACCTAATGATGCCAAGCCTAGAATCTCTGCACTGTTCATAGAACTCCTCTGTGAACTAAGATATTCTTATATGTTGTAACAGGATAATTATTCCCTATATATAGTTATTACTATTCATTAGGATTCATGAAAACACAATTTCTAGGGTCAGAACAGCCAACACCTTGCAGAGCTGCCAAACCTGTGAGATTGCATTTGCTCCTTATTTGAAATCATAAGGTCACAGTAGAAAGGACTTGCATGTTTTCTTTTTGGATTAAGACTTTCTCCAAAGCCATTAAAGGGCAAGGAAAGGCAAAGAAATAAAATCCCATTTTTACTTTCTTTAATGAAAAAGAATTCTATCTCCAATATACTTTAATTTTAAAATGTGTACTGTTTTTATAAGAAACCTGACTGTATGCAGTGAAATTCTCCCTTCATTTAGTGCTTCTGGCAGGGAAACAATCACTTATGAACAGCAGGGGGAGCCCCTGCCTTACTTACCAGCCATGCAGAACTCAAGCAGACCACACTGAGCATGTGCAGTGCCAGTGTCAGACAAAGATGTATAACAAAGTTACAAGATGACAGCCCCCTGTGGCCAACTTTGAAAGCATAAATAATTTGTTTGATTAGGCTTGTGGTGCAGTAAGTTCATGTTTATGTTTAGTATACAAAATACACCATTTCTAGCCTTATTCTATTTTACACTTTCCTTGCCCTTTAAGCACCTATCATTTAATCGATCACTCTTACATATTGCAATGTAGCTTTGATCAGATATAGGAAAAACATATTTCTTTCAATCCGAATGAATGCTGCACATGTTATACATCTCAGTCTATTCTGTGTCCTTGCACCGGTGAAACTAACTTTGCATGGGGAACCCTTTCCTATATGAGTTTATCAGACATGTTGAATGAAGAAGGCACCATGTTGGAATGGGTTTTGATTAGATCTAACATGTAATTACAAATTATTGTATTTGCAGGAGCAATGGAGTGATAACCTGCTCTACTCTGTCCAAACTCTCAAGCATAAACTTCTCCTGAAACTCCAGAGAAACAGGTAAACTAATAAATAAGATAGAGGGTGTGACTTTATCTATGGGTGTCTACTCCAAGCTATCGGTTCCACTGGCTGTTGAACATCACATCTTCTTCAGTAAGCATAGACCATTTCTTCATTGCTTGGCTTATTCTATAGATGTTCAGCCATCTGAAAGTGCTATCAAACATTACCACCAATTAGATCTTTGCCCACTGGTACCTTAAAGTAGCACTGTTGAGAAAGAAACTGGAGAAACCCACAAAGACATGGGACGAAGATGCTAAATCCTTGCAAACATTGCTCTGGCTGGAATTGAACCCAATGCTGAAAGACAATGCTATTCTTCATCGTTGTGCTGCATAGAGGGGCTGCTGTAAGATTTCATAGAAAATCCCTATTTAAAGGGCTGGTGGGGGCTGTTTGGGCTACTGTGTACTTGGAATGCCAGGGCCTATTTTGACTCTCAGTCCAGACCTGCTGAGAACCACAGGCTTATTGGTCATTACACTCCACTTCAAAAGCTAATCAGCCCCATACTGATCAGTCAGATTGTGGGGTTAAAAGTTCCTACAATTTTAATTCGGCTTGTGATCCAATTTACACACTAACATGGGTCAGGAGTTTTCCAGTTTGGACTTGTGATTAATTGTCCAAACACAATCCAAGAAGCCCAACACCAATGGATCTTGATTGGAAATGCTGATCTGTGGGCCTGTGAGTGGGCAGCTTTAGTCAGGAAGGCGCAGCCCTTGAGCTACTGTACCCCCTTATTTGTCTTATTTATGAGGAATGTAGGCTGGGGAGGAATGTAGGCAAGTGAGCCAGGGGACATTTGTCCCAAGTTGCTAAGTATTTAATACAGGAGCAAGGCTTGAGTCTGTTTTGCCTACTGAATGTAACTCTTGGGTTTGGCTACAAGAGGTTACACTCAGTCACATGTTATGCAGGTTAGACTCACATCAGACACCCCACAACATACCAACACCCAGAAAATGAATTTGCTGCAACCATCTATCATTAACAGTCGATAGACACCTAATGCATCAAACTCTGTCTCCTACATTAGATAGTCACGGTTAGATCCCACTAGTTCAACAAGCACTTCAGCAGCCAAAGGGTTAACAGGCTGGCCCAGTTTAGTATCATTAGAAAGCATACGACAGATTTCCTATAATCCATATATTTCTCATATTTTCTCATAACTAACCCCCCCTGCAGCTCAGGCTCTCGGCTACTTTCTTTTTGATCAACTGATCTAATAAGGCAGTGGTTCTCAACCTGGGAGTCGGGACCTCTTTGGGGGTCCAACGCCCTTTCACAGGGGTCACTTAAGGGGTTCCAGGAACAGCTTCATCTCTCTCCCCACTAGCCCTGGGCCAATGTTTTAGCTCTCCGGGTGTTGGTTGAGAGTTGTAGTTCAGTAACCTGTGTAGGGAAGCCAGTTTCACTACAACTTTCTATATCCCCTTAGTAGGGACTGCCATACAGCTCTCCCTGCCCATTTAAAATTTGTAAAATTAACATGGTAATTGGGGTGTAGCCACAAAATGGTTGTGGCAAATTTTTTTGCCGCACTTTGCAATTAAAACAAACCTTAATGCAGCCACACTGTCTCCTATACCTTCCTAACAATCTGCTCTGGGCTGGCAAAATTTTTTTATATTTTTATATTTTATGGTTGGGGGTCACCACAACATAAGGAACTGTATTAAAGGGATGCAGCATTAGGAAGGTTGAGAACCACTGTAATAAGGGAATGTGTTCATTGAGGTTTTATAGCTTCCTTTACACATAATTCAGAGTTTCATCTGCCTATGCAAGTTATATAACTGCTCCCAAATATGCAAAGAGGAAATCGCTTCTTGCAACCATAAATGTGTGTGAATATTACATGTATCATTTGCAGTATGCACACTTATGAATGGCAAGCCTACAGAATCTAAGCTTTCTGTGCCCACTTTCAAACAAGGTGGGAGAGAATGGATGTGAGCCCCATAAGCAGGTCTGGACTGAGAATTAAAATAGGCCCTGGCATTTCAGGTTCATAGAGGCCCAATTAGCCCACACAGAGGCCCAAACAGCCCCCATCAGCTCACTAAATACTGACTTTCTATGGGACCTTATAGCAGCCCCTCTGGCATTTGCCAGAACCCACAGATTGCCAGTCCTGCCCATAAGTATAACTTCATGGAACAGAGGGTTTATAACACAAATATGTATGTCTGAATGTTCCATTGCTTGTTTTTTAGGGGGCTTGTGAGCCCTGGATTTGAGAGATTCACCTACAGTAAAGAGGCCGGATTTCAGGTCTGCAACCGCACTCAGCTGGTAAGTACAGGTTTATACTTTTTGTTCATAAATACTTTTGGTCATACACAGCTGGTTTGTACATTGCATTGCATTACTGTAGGAATTTGGTTAAACACAGACATACAAGGAGTAATTATGTTTATGCTTCAGACAGGAGGCCTGTTGTTGCACCACATCTTGTAAATTCATATTCTGAAAGTTCACTGGCGAGCAGGACTGGACTGGGATTCAAAATAGGCCCAGCCATTCCTCCTACAAAGAGGCCTAAACAGCCCCCACCAGCCCACTTTATAGTCACTTCCTATGACAACTTATAGCAGCCCCTCTGGCATTTGCCAGAAGCCACAGATTGCCAGTCCGGGCCTGCTGGCGAGAGAATCAATGCCCAAAATTAGTGATCCCCAACCAGTAGCTCATGAGCAACATTTTCCTCGTCAGCCCCTTGGTTGTTGCTCCCAGTGGTCTCAAAGCAGGTGCTTATTTTTGAATTCCAGGCTTGGAGGCAAGTTTTGGTTGCATTAAACCAGGTGAACAGATAAACAGAGCCTCCTGTAGGCTGCCAGCCCACTTAGGGGCTACCAAATAGCCAATCATAGTCCTTATTCAGCACCCCCAGGACATTTTTACATGCTTTTGTTGCTCCCCAACTTTTTTTTACAATTGAATGTAGCTCATGGCTAAAAAAAAGTTGGGGATCCCTGCCCAAAATGATTGGTGTACCAGGTGGAATGGCCACATACCAACAGCATCTGATGAAAGGCTTCTCCTTTACAATTCTTTCCCATGTTGAAATGGTTCCTAGGGGTTAGTTTCAAAGTCACTGAGAAACTAATGAGCCTTTTCTATGGACCAGTCCCAGCCTCTGTTTGAGCTGCATAAGTGCTGCACAGTAAGAGAAAATAGGGAACATCACCTCTGGTGACATGACTGGACATACACTTGTGCTGATCAGTGTTCATGCCCAGGGACACCTGCTGCACCAAAGAGCACACTGAGCATGTGCAATGCCAGTGGCACTAAGGAAGCTTCCCTGTCATAGGACAGTTGGCTCAAATGAAGAGTTATGCTCAGGCCAGGATTTGTGGATAAGCCACCTAGGCCCGGGCCTAAGGCGGCAGGATTTTAGGGGGCGTCATGTAGCCCAACCACACCCACATTGGTTCAGAAATTTAAATTTCCAGTGTGCCAATTCCCATCTCTTCGTCCTCATGATGAAAATTTGAGCAAATAAAAGGGAGGGGACTAGGGTTGCCACCTTTTCCACAGGCTGAACCCGGACATGGGGGCGGGCCCATGACATCGGTGGGAGGGCCCGTGACGTCATGGGGCGGAGCTATGACGCTGCGATCGGCGATTGGCCGATCGCTGCGTCAATCAAGCTAATCCCGCCCGGTTTTCCTTATTTGGAAAACCGGGCAGGAAGCATTGACCTGGGCAGCCCTTCAAAATACCGAGCTGTCCTGGTCAAAACCGGACAGGTGGCAACCCTAGAGGGGACAGGGGCGACAAACGACAGTTGGCCTAGGGGCGCCCGCTAGGTAAATCCAGCCCTGGTTATGCTAATATGAATTAACATTGCATTGGACCTTGGGTACTGCTCTAGTTTTGGACTCTCCTGAAGATGCATCATTGCTTCTTAGTAAACCCACCTGTGAAACTTTATTACCTTGGGAGACACCCTAAAATGGACAATGGGCAGTTTAAATTTTGTATTGGAGGGTACATCAGTACATGTAATAAAATAAGACATAATATATTTAATCTATACTTTATAATATATAAACTTACTGTGTTTCTGTGTTCTTCCTATTTCAGAGTCACAGCTGCTATTACCATGGGGAAGTGGAAGGAATGAATGGCACAGTTTTGGCATTCAGCACATGCGATGGTCTAAGGTCGGTCTAAATCTCACATACGAGAAATCACAATAACAACACCTCTCCATGCGCTGCTGGTACACGGATTATGCAGCTATAATTTTTTTTGCAGGGGAGTCCTGCACATGGCAGAATTGCATTATGGGATAGAGCCTGTTGAAAATGCAACCAATGGAGAGCACCGCCTGTTCCAGATACCAGAACCAAGTGCGCCATCTATCTGTGGTGTTGGAGACCTTCATACAGAGGGTTCACACCCACCTCTGCCTGTACACTTTAGGCTGCGAAGGGTACGTGTAAATAATATATGCTGGTTCCAGATATGTTATTCTTTCTTCTGCTCCCCTTTCTATAAGGACAGAGATGAGATTTATACGTTGAACCCTAGTGATTTATACCAGTTTTAACAGGTAATTGCATCTCTCTTTGCAGACAAAGCGAGCTGTCCTTGCAACAACCAGTTATGTGGAGCTGGGGGTCGTGGTGGATAATCTCAGGGTAACAACACAATTAGCTTCCCTAATCTGCTTTCACTATAAACACGTTTTCATTAATCAATAAGCTGTGAAGTCATCACAATGCAAAAAAATCATTCAGCAATGAACTTGAACCAACTGCTTCTCTGTTTTATCTGTGAGTTTTTCTCATGTAGGAAAGTCCTAGTGGTATCTAGTTACCCATTTACCCACAAAATATCATTAAATTGAAACCTTATCACCTACAGAACCTTCAACAGACTTATATTATTTACTTAAACTTTGAGCTGCTCCTTTAAACTGCTTTACAGTTCATTCTCATGTTGAAATGGTCTCTAGGAGTTAGTTTCATGGCAAAATCACTGAGAAACCAAAGAGCCTATTCTTGGGACCAGTCCCAGCCTCTGTTCAAACAGCAAAAGCGCTGTCCAAAAGGAGAAAGTAGGGTGCAATTAATACTGGTATGTTCTGGGTAAAGCTCAAATTAACCAGCCTTGGGGGTTCAACTGAGGCTAATGCAGTCTTAGTTTTAAATAATGGCATTTATCTTTAAGTCAGAGGATTACAGAGGTTTGGCGTTGAGGCTCTCCATTTCTGGTCCAGCAATTGACCAGCCCCCTTTAGTTTAGGATTCAATTTTACAGAAATAAGATAATAATCATCTACTATGGTTCAAGGAATAGACATTAAACCACATTCAATCCTAAATATTATCCATCTGCCCTTCCGGTTGCAGGCTCCATTCCTATTATTGGGGATCTGGTTGGAATATCTACAGCTTCACCCACACCAATACCCATGTCACTCTCTATTTGCTGTTGTACAAAACCTATTTTTGACCATAGTTTTCCCTTTGATTCCATCCAATAATCACAGTAAGAGATCCAAGATGAGCAGGATCCGGAGAGCTGCTGCTCCAAGGAGCCCCAAATATGGACAGTTCTTTTCTAGATAAGGTGAAACAAACAGTATTTGTGGAATACAAAAGACCCACATTTACTTTACTAGCCCATAGATATTACACGTCCATGTAGAACAAAATTTGGTACAAAAAATGCTGCTTAAAAAAGTTTAATTAACAATAACTATTACATCTTGTGTAAAAAAAAAAGTCTGACGCGTTTTATGCCCCTCCTGGGCACTTAATTACAGGCTAATGAGACAGTCCATAAAGCACACTATTTAAAAGACAAATGGGCAATCACAAAAGGTCTAGCAACATTCAATTATATTGCACCAAACAATATGCTGCCTTAAACAACTTAAAGGGGTTGTTCACCTTTGAGTTAACTTTTAGTATAATGTAGAGAGTGATATTCTGATACAATTTGCAATTGGTTTTCATTTTTTATTGTTTGTGGTTTTTGAGTTATTTCGCTTTTTATTCAGCAACTCTATAGTTTGCAGTGTCAGCAATTTGGTTTCTAGGGAACAAATTACCCTAGCAACCCTGCATTGATTTGAATAAGAGACTGGAATATGAATAGGAGATGGACTGAATAGAATGATAAGTAATAAGTGGCAATAACAATACATTTGTAGCCTTACAGAGCATTTGTTTTTAGATGGTTTCCGTGACCCCCATTTGAAAGCTGCAAAAAAACATAAGAAAATTGAAAATCATTAAAAAAGCTATGTAAAATAAATAATGAAGACCAATTGAAAACTTTCTTAAAATTGGCCCTTCTACAATATACTAAAAGTTAACTTGAAGGTGAACCACCCCTTTAAACAAAAGCCCATATGTATTGTTATAAATATTCATGTTACAGCATATTTCCATGTCTATGTTGCAAGCTTTTAGTCACAATATGATTCCTGTACGTCTATTTACCAGTAAATGGAATTATTTCTCGTGATGCTTTCTAAGAGCTTTTTCCTTCTTCCCTCCTGACTTCTCCTTCACTATAAATATTGTTCTGTCTTTCTCTAGTACACAGCAGACAATTCAAGTGCGACAGCGGTGGAAGAGGAAACAGTTCGCTTAATAAACATTGTGGATTCGGTAAATACAGTTTGATGCGTTTCCATTTGTTTTTCTTGAAATCAGCCGTGTGCCCTTTGTCCTCATCCATGTCCTCCTTAACGTGGCCACTTATGGGTTGATATTTCGGAAATATTATATTCATTTTGAATTAGCGTTGAGAATAAGCTTTTACCAGGGCAGCAAGAGCAATCTAACATTTTTCATGGACAGAGGGGAACTAAAGTGTAAAATAGAATAAGGCTAGAAATGCTGTATTTTGTATACTAAACATAAACATGAACTTACTGCACCACAAGCCTAATCAAACAAATGATTTATGCTTTCAAAGTTGGCCACAGGGGGCGTCATCTTGTAACTTTGTTATACATCTTTGCAAGACCAAGACTGTGCACATGCTCAGTGTGATCTGGGAGGTTAAGCTTATGGATTGTCATAAATGATCAAAGCAGCACAAGTCAAATAATATCTGCCAGAAGCCGATACAGCAAGACTGATTAATAATCAGAATATACAGACTACACTGGGTCTGCAGATACAAATCTCTACACAGTCGCCGACTGCTCTACAGGGAAACAAACAAAGCTGCTTGAGTTCTGCACAGCAGATAAGTAAGATGGGGCTCCCCCCGGCAGTTTGAAAGTATGATCGTTTCCCTGCAGAGCAGTTAGGGACCGTCTGAAGTTTCTTATCTGCAGCAGTCAGTGCAAGTAAAATGAAGGTTGAATTAAACTGTAGTCAATTCTGTTATAAAAATGGTACACGTTTTTAAATTAAAGTATATTGGAGATAGATTTCTTTTTCATTAAAAAAAATACTTATTTTGCCTTTTTATCACCTTTATTGGCACAGAATACAAACCAGCTAATTAAAAATAGTAAAATATTTTTAAAAAAAGGCACACTACCGCTTGAATAGTATTATAAAACAAATACAGGTATTGGACCTGTTATTCAGAATGTTCGGGACTTTGGGATTTCTGGATAGGGGATTTTTCCTTATTTTGGATCTACATAAGGCTACCAACAATTCATGTAAACATTAAATAAACCCAATTGGCTGTTTTTACTTCCAATAATAATTGTGATCAAGTACAAGGTGCGATTTTATTAGTAGAGGAAAAAAGGATATGTGATTATATTTTTAATTATTATTATAATTGTTCACCTTTGCGTCAACTTTTAGTATAATGAAGAGAGTGATATTCTGAGACCATTTGCTATTGGTTTTCATTTTTTATTGTTTGTGGTTTTATAGTTATTTAGCTTTTTATTCAGCAGCTCTCTAGTTTGCAGTGTCAGCAATTTGGTTTCTAAGGTACAAATTCCCCTGGCAACCCTGCATTGATTTGAATAAGAGACTGGAATATGAATAGGAGAGGGACTGAATAGAACGATAAGTAATAAAAAGTGGCAGTAACAATACATTTGTAGCCTTACAGATCATTTTTTTTAAGATGGTGACCCCCCATTTGAAAGCTGCAAAGAAACAGAAGAAAATTGCAAATCATTTAAAAACTATGAAAAATAAATAATGAAGACCAATTGAAAAGTTTCTTAGAATTGGCCCTTCTGCAATATACTAAAAGTTAACTTGAAGGTGAACCACCCCTTTAAAATGGAATCTATGGAAGAGGGCCTCCCTGTATTTTGGGGCTTTCTGGAATTTCCAGATAACGGATCCCATATCCGTAGTACAAATAGTACATCTGCTTATTGACTAAACAGTCTAGTAGGTGCTCTATAATTATTCTTGTCTGACGACCCCTCTCATATTTCCAACAGATGTTTCGTAATCTGAACATCAGAATCGTCCTGACCAGTTTAACCATATTTGACCAGAGTAATCCATTCGATGTGCAAAGTGGAACTGCGGGAGATGTACTTGGAAGGTTTTCTAACTGGAAGAATCAAAACAAAGGTTTAAAAAGAAGTGACATCTCTCACCTACTGATGTAAGTCTTTCCGATAAATCATCTTCCCATGGTCTCTCAGTCTTTTCTTATGATACAGTAGAGATAGTGGACTACGGAGAGGCCCAGAAGTATTGGGGGTCTGCTGGTGGGGTTGGCACTTACTTTTGGGGATGTAGGGCATAGGAAAAGATTTTTTAACTTTCTTCTTCTTACATCACTCTCATTTCTTACCTGTAGTTGTGTTTTGTTCATATGGTCAACAACCTGCAGACCAGACCCAAAAATAATGGAGGAGGAAGAAGAACCCTAGAGCATATTCACTTTCTGGGGCAAATTCACTAAAGCGCGAAGCATCTAACGCTATTGCTTATTCGCCAGAGTGACGTCATTTCGCAACTTCGCCAATTTACTAACAATGTCCCTGGCGAAAACTCGCTATCGAAGTAGATAGACTAGAGCAACTTCGCACCCTTACGCCAGGCGAAGTTGTGCTCCACGTAACTACGCTAATTCACTAAGATGAACATTTTACTGAACGTTACCTCTTGCGATAGACTTTATAGTTCAATACAATAGACAGGAGTTTGAAATTTTCTAAGTCCCAAAAAAACGGTGGCGTCTTTTACTTTTTTTTAGGGTGATAGTCTGAAAAATAGAGTAATTTATTGGGGGGTTACCCTCCTTCCCCCCTACATTTCCTAACATAGGGCAACACAACTATACAGGGGGCACATGTAGGGCAATAGGACAACTTTATTTTATTTATTAAAGGTTTCCTTGTGTAGTGGAATGTAGTGGCTGTAACATACACTTCTATTATACGTTTAACTTCGTGCCGTATGCAAATTAGGCATCGCTAGCGTAAAAGTGCTTTGCCTGGCGAAGTAACGGTAGCACAACTTCGCTACTGTTCAAATCCCTGAGCGCAACTTCGCATTTTTGTGAATTTGAGTAGCGCTGGTGAAACTACGCCTGGAGAAGTGTGGCGAACGTCGGCAAAGTCAATGCTAGCACATTTTCGGCGCTTAGTGAATTTGCCCTTCTATGTCTATATCTGTGATTCACCTTTTACATACAGTAGATGGAATAGACCTGCTTTTTGGATTAGCAACTCAAAAGTTTTAATTATATTTGTCTCTGCAGGATCATTAAAGGGATCCTGTCATGGGAATTTTTTTTTTTCAAAATGCATCAGTTAATAGTGCTGTTCCAGAAGAATTCTGCACTGAAATCCATTTCCAAAAGAGCAAACAGATTTTTTTATATTTCACTTTGAAATCTGACATGGTACTAGACATTTTGTCAATTTCCCAGCTGCCCCAAGTCATGTGACTTGTGCTCTGATAAACTTCAATCAGTCTTTACTGTTGTACTGCAAGTTGGAGTGATATCACCCCCTCGCTCCCCCCCAGCAGCCTAACAAAAGAACAGTGAGAAGGTAACCAGATAACAGCTCCCTAACACAAGATAACAGCTGCCTGGTAGATCTAAGAACAACACTCAATAGTAAAACCCATGTCCCACTGTGTTCCATTCAGTTACATTGAGAAGGAAAAACAACAGCCTGCCAGAAAGCAGTTCCCACCTAAAGTGCTGGCACAAGTCACATGACCGGGGCAGCTGGGAAATAGACAAAAATGTCTAACCCCATGTCAGATTTCAAAACTGAATATTAGTGATGGGGGAATTCGCCCCAGGCGAATAAATTCGCCCATCACTACTGAATATAAAAAAAATCAGTTTGCTCTTTTGAGAAATGGATTTCAGTGCAGAAGTCTACTGGGGCAGCACTATTAACTGATGCGTTAAAAAAAACATATTTTCCCATGACAGTTTCCCTTTAAAATATCAGATCCATATAAAAGATGTAGGTACAATCTCTGTGTTTTTTGTCTCATTCAGAGGTCGGGACGCATACGGTTTAGTCATTGGGATGGCCTTTGTTGGAACTGTATGTTCACCTTCTGTTGGTACTTCAATCAGTACAGTAAGTAAGGTTAAATATAAATTACTGAGGAGGACAGCACCATTTAATCTGCTTTTTCTGCCGTTAGCCCGCTCATTATAGTAATAAGGCAACGTTTACTCAGTGGAGGACCCCAGGCCATAGCTTTATATCCAAGGACAGAGCCCTCCAAGGAGAAATCCCCTTACTTTTTTCATGATTTCAGTATGAAAACGTTGGTTTTAAGTCATATGATAAGATACAGTAAAGTTCTACAAAACAAAAATAAAAAAAACAAGATCTAAATCACAAGTAGTGTAGAGTAAATGAACTTCTAAAGCAGTGACATAGTTCCATAGAATCAGTAGATCAGAGAACACTGAAGCTTTACAGAGTTCTCAGACATTAGATATGGGACATATGTGGTGCAAAATTCTGTATAATCAGGATGTGCCATTTGCATATTTTATTAATAGAATTAATAGAATTTATACCAACCTGATGGCTAAATAGGTCACGTAGTGACAATTTCCGTGTGTGGGCAGGGCTTCCAGTTTTTAAAGGGGAAGTTAACCCTTATGATGGTATACTCCACAATAAACACTAAAAAAAAAATTATTTTCAAAACACAGTAACTTTATTTCAGGCACACCGGTTACAGATGTTTAATGGAATCAGCTTAGGTAGGCATCCCTTTCCTTAATATCTTGGATCCCACCTACCTCCTAGTGGTCCGGTATATGCTTCCACCCTTATACCCCCACTCTCCTATAGTGGCCCGATACCTCTGGGTGATAAGCCTTCACTCTTCTAAGTTAGGACCTTTTCCATCCAAGTCCTGGCCTGAAGCCTTGGTGTCCTTCCTACCTAGCCCTAAGCTGTCACTGATTCCCTCACTTATGGAGCACCCGTAGGAGTCTAACTCCACTTCCCTCCTTGATGGGGCCACAACTGCCCTTACTAGATATCCTGGCTAACTCGTGCACCTAGTGCTCACTCACTTTGATCTTTCTAGACTGTTAAGTCTTCACTCACCAGCCAGATGATGTTGCTTTGGGCCAAGACTGCTCACCTTGGGCGCGGCACCTCCTTTATAGCCCTTCTGTGTCCAACATTGGCCTCTGGTGGCCGGGGTAGAAATTACACTTAAACTAAACTAAATCTTACTGCCATCTAGTGGTGATTCACACAAATTATGCCCAACAATTTAAAATACACATACGTTTTGTCACACAAAAAAAGATTAAAACATTCCCACATACAACACTCCATCACTTTCCACCTCCCGTACATGTGCAATCTGGGTTTCTAAAACCGTTTTTATGGAATAAACAAAATTTGTGGCACAGAGAAATACAAAATATAAAAGAAGAGGGTTGTTGGTGCATTCCAACAAGTAAAGACTGTATTGTATTTAAGCAAGTAAAAATGTGCTTAAATACAATGGAAGTGCTACTGATTTGGCCAGTTGATCAGTGGCGTAACTACCAGGGGTGCAGAGGGTGCAATTGCACCAGGGCCCCAACCCCCCTTGGGGCCCATCAGAGCCAAGGAAATAGTTATGGTGGGAGGTTATCTAGGGGGGAGATTTTACAGTACACATGCCATCAACACTCCAGCATGTGATTTATAGAAGTAAGGACCCGACTGGGGGGCCCAGGTGCCCACCCTGTACCGGGGCCCACCAGGGATTAGTTATGCCACTGCAGTTGATTGATGCACATTCCCTAGTCCCCTGTATCATAAGTAATTCAGTGACCCTCCAGGAAACCACTGGCGCACTCACTACACTATTTCTTCCTCTCTTCACTTTCTTTATTCTCCCGTTGCGAGGCGCCATGACAGTCTATGCGCATGTGACGTCATGCGCATAAGCTGAATGAAAAGCTGCGACAAGTTCAGGCAGCTTTTCTTTCTGCGCATGGGCTGACATGGCGGCTCGCAACGGGAGTTCCCTCCTGGTGCGAGTAAGCCAGCGAATGCAGGGGGAATTTTTTTTTTTTTTTTAAACTACAACAACCCCAAACTGGAATGTGGGCTCTATCAGCCCCCACTTTCGGTTTGGGGATTTTTTTTATGCCCATAGGTGCCCTTTAAAGCATTGGCTAACTTAGAATTAGGCAACTGTTTCTGGATTTTGTTCAGACTTGACTTGGTTTCACTATTCCACCACCTATATTTGTTGCATCCCTAAGATGTATATAAATATATTGTCCATGCTGAAAAATGGATGCATTGGTAATAGTTCGCTTGTACTATGCACATATAGCATGGGATCCGTTATCCAGAAACCCATTATCCAGAAAGTTCACAATTATAGAAAAGCCCTCTGCCATAGGCTCCATTTTATCCAAATAATCCAAATTTTAAAACATGATTTGCTTTCTAGACTATTTAATCAATAAGCAGATTAGTACTATTTGTACTATGGTATGGGATCCATTATCTGTAATCCAGAAAGCTCCAAAATACAGGAAGGCCCTCTTCCACAGATTCCATTTTAAGCAAATAATAATAATAAATAATATTACCTTTTATTCTACAATAATAAAACAGTAGATTATACTTGATCCCAACTAAGATATGATTAATCCTTATTGGGGCAAAGCCATAAACCTATTTAATGTTTACATGATTTTCTAGTAGACTTGAAGAGTTGTTCATCTTTGAGTTGATTTTTAGTATGATGTAGAGAGTGATATTCTATAAATACAATTCTGTTGTAACATCTGTACCCGGCGGTTTCAGAACACATCGCATTGATGAAGGGACGTAACTACGCTAATTCACTAAGATGACCATTTTACTGGACGTTACCTCTTGCGCTAGACTTTACTTCGCCAGGTCAGACCTGGCCAAGTTCAATATAATAGATAGGAGTTTGAAGTCCCAAACTTTTGCTTCGCCGAAAGAGAAATTCGCGAATCGGCAAAAAATTTGCGAAACGACTCGCGGGACGCTTTTGACGCACACTGCTTCAGGCGCGTCGCGTCGTTTTCGTCGCGTCGCGTCAAAAAACGACTCACGACTCGTTTTTTCAGCGATTTTTTTCGCCAAGCGAAATTTCACTGGTGATTCGTGAATTTATTCGCCAGCGGAGAATCGCGGGAATTCGCCGCGAATTTGCCCCTGGCGAATAAATTCGCCCATCACTAGTCCCAAAAAAACGCTGGCTTCTTTTACTTTTTTTAGGGTGATAGTCTGAAAAATAGCGTAATTTTTTGGGGGGTTACCCTCCTTCCCCCCTACATTTCCCAACATATGGCAACACAACTATACAGGGGGCACATGTAGGGCAATAGGACAACTTTATTTTATTTATTAAAGGTTTCCTGGGCTTGTGTAGTGGAATGTAGTGGCTGTAACATATACTTCTATTATACGCTTAACTTCACGCAAAATTAGGCATCGCTAGCTTAAATGCGCTTTGCTTGGCCAAGTAAGGGTAGTGCAACTTCGCTACTTTTCACCTCCCTGAGCGCAAATTTGCATTTTAGTGAATTAGCAGCGGGCTGGCAAAAATTCTCCTGGCGAAGTGCGGCGAATTGTGGCAAAGCCGCCACTAGAGCATTTTCCCTGCTTAGTGAATTTGCCCCTAAGACTACTAATAGATCATGTAAACATTAAATAAACCCAATGGGCTGGTTTTGCTTCCAATAAGGATTAATTATATCTTGGATCAAGTACAAGCTACTGTTTTATTATCACAGAGAAAAATTAAATTAAAAAAAAATTGGATTATTTGATTATAATGGAGTCTATGGGAGACATCCTTTCCGTAATTCATAACTTTATGGTTTCTGGGTAACGGATCCCATACCTGTAGCAGGTTTACTAAAGATCTAAAGTTTCAGGATAATTCCATGAGTCTGTTGAGTCGGCAGAGACCTCAGGACAGGTATCGGTAATGTTCATTCCTGTATAAAAGCCGTCGGTAGAGCATATAAGCGTATTTGTTCCCAGATGACTATGGGAGACTGACTTAATCTGCTCTCTATAGTTCTCTAAAGGTAAAACCTCCCTGGCACATGCTTCAGTAGTCGCCCACGAGCTGGGACACAACCTTGGGATGAGCCATGATGACTCCAAATGCCCAGAAGCCTCTATAATGCATTCAGCTGATATGTAAGTACCAAGGGTAGGTGGGAGGGCAATTAAAATAGGACTTACCCCATCACATGGTTTTCATGGGGACAGAAACACAGTCCAATACTCCAATGCATCATCTTTAACTGTGAACATCTAGTCCTACATACTGTTTCCTTTCTCACTGCCGCTGCCTACGAGAAAACAACAGATTGGGATAAAGGGCAAGTTAAAGGGATACTGTCATGGGAAAAAAAGTTTTTTTCAAAATGCATCAGTTAATAGTGCTGTTCCAGAAGAATTCTGCACTGAAATCCATTTCTCAAAAGAGCAAACAGATTTTTTTATATTTCATTTTGAAATCTGACATGGGGCTAGACATATTGTCAGTTTCCAGGCTGCCCCCAATCATGTGACTTGTGCTCTGATAAACTTCAATCACTCTTTACTGCTTTACTGAAAGTTGGAGTGATATCACCCCCTCCCTTCCCCTCCCACCCCCCAGCAGACTAACAACAGAACAATGGGAAGGTAACCAGATAACAGCTCCCTAATACAAGATAACAGCTGCCTGGTAGATCTAAGAACAGCACTCAATAGTAAAACCCATGTCCCACTGCATACTATTCAGTTACATTGAGAAGGAAAAACAACAGCCTGCCAGAAAGCAGTTCCCTCCTAAAGTGCTGGCACAGGTTACATGACCAGGGGCAGCTGGGAAATTGACAATATGTCTAGCCCCATGTCAGATTTCAAAACTGAATATAAAAAAATCTGTTTGCTCTTTTGAGAAATGGATTTCAGTGCAGAAGTTTATTGGAGCAGCACTATTACCTGATGCGTTTTCCTCATCCTTTTAGGTGCAAATAAAAGGAAGTTAACCCTACTGATGAATATATAGCCCCTCTCTTTGCCTTTATATTATCAGTAAATGTGTGTGTTATTTATGACATACACACAATGGGGCTCATTTGTAAACACTCAGCAAATTTGCACCCATAGCAACTAGGGTTGCCACCTTTTCTTGAAAAAAATACCGGCCTTCCTATATATTTATCTTTTTTTCCTATTAATAACATTGGGATCAACCATTAAAAATACCGGCCAGGCCGGTAAAATACCGGCCAGGTGGCAACCCTAGTAGCAACCAATGAATGATCCCCAGTAAGTGCCTGTGCCACATGCAGTTCTTTTCCTTTCCCTAGTGGGGCACAGAGTTTCAGCAGCTGTAGTGCCGATGATTTTGAATCATTTATCCTGAGAGGTGGAGGCACCTGCCTGAAGAATATTCCAGATCCCAACCAAGTGCTGAGTATCCCTACGTGTGGGAACAACATTGTGGAAGCTGGAGAGGAGTGTGACTGTGGGTCGCCCCAGGTGAGATAATTTAATTACCAGCAGGTCCATGTGCACTAAACTAAATTAGTACAGGTATGGGATCCCTTATCCGGAAACCCATTATCCAGAAAGCTCCAAATAACAGAATGGCGTCTCCCATAGACTCTATTATAATGAAATAATCCAATTTAAAAAAAAATGATTTCCTTTTTCTCTGCAATAATAAAACAGTAGCTTGTACTTGATCCCAACTAATATATAATTAATCCTTATTGGGTTTATTTAATGTTTACATGATTTTATAGTAGACTTAAGGTACGACGATCCAAATTACGTAAAGATCTGTTATCCGGAAAACCTCAGGTCCCGAGCATTCTGGATAACAGGTCCCATGCCTGTACCATGGGCAGTCAAGGCAATTTCAATGCAGGGTTACCCCTTGCAGTTTAAAGTGAGCAAACGTGCAACGTTTCGGGGCGTACCCCTTTGTCAAGCAAAACTTTTTTTTCTTTGAGAAGATGCCACAAAACTACAGAACTACAGTTATGGGATCCATTATCCAGAAACCTGTTATGCAGAATTTTAAAAATTATTTCCTTTTCTCTGCAATAATAAAACAGTAGCTTGTACTCCAGCTACTCCAAACTAAGATATAATAAATTCTTATTAGACGCAAAACCATCCTATTGGGTTTATTTAAAAGGGAAAGTGTAAAATAGAATAAGGCTAGAAATACTGTATTTTGTATACTAAACATAAACATGAACTTACTGCACCACAAGCCTAATCAAACAAATGATTTATGCTTTCAAAGTTGGCCACAGGGGGCTGTCATCTTGTAACTTTGTTATACATCTTTGCAAGACCAAGACTCTGCACATGCTCATTGTGATCTGGGCTGCTTAGGGATCGTCATAAATGATCAAAACAGCACAAGTCAAATAATATCTGCCAGAAGCCGATACAGCAAGACTGATTAATAATCAGAATATACAGACTGCACTGGGTCCTGTGTTGTCATGTAATCTAATGTGGATTTTATAGTTTTTATATTGTTTAATACAAACTTTCTCCAACTCTGCAGAACCAGTGGCTGCAGCAAAATAATCCTCCAAATAGAATCCCATTATTTCTTTTTATATCTGGCTCCATGATCTTTGTCCCTGCAGCTGGAGTTGGAAAGATTAAAGGGGATGTAATGGCAAAAACAAAATCCAATACAAATCTCTACACAGTCGCCGACTGCTCTACAGGGAAACAAACAAAGCTGCTGGTGTTCTCCATGGCTGGGAAGTAATGCGGGGGCTTCCCCTGCTGTTCATAACTATGATTGTTTCACTACAGAGCAGTTAGAGACCGTCTGACAATTCTTAACCACAGCAGTAAATGAAGGAAGCATTTCACTGCACAAGTATATTGGAGATAGATTTCTTTTCATTAAAGAATGTAAAAATGGGATTTTATTTTTCTGCCTTTCCTTGTCATTTAATGTTAAAATTAATTTTAAGAAGACGTAAGGTATGGAAAACCAGATTGCAAAAAGACCAGTTATACGGAAAACCCAAGGTCCCAAGCAGGGCCGCCATCAGGGGGGCACAGGGGGTACAAGTGTGCCAGGCTGTGGTGCACTTTCTGAAATAGCCGGACCCCCCTTGACACCACCGAAACCGTGCCGCCCTTCCGAAGTCCCAAAGGCACGAAAAGGCCCAAAGCCGAAGTCCCGAAACGGTGAAAAGACCCAAAGTCACGACAGGAAGCAAAGTTGAAGTCCTGAACACCAATTTGTTTTTTTTTTTTTAATTCCCTGGCCACCAATGTAATATTTTAATACTCTATAGGCCCCTGCCACCAATGATTTTTGTGTTTTTTAAAAAAAATTCTGGAGCCCCAATTTTTTTCCTTACTTTTAACAGGGGCCCTGGTAACCAATAATTTTTTTTTTACTAATTATGGGGGGCCTGGGCACGACAGTTTTTTCATCTATAAGGGGGCCCTGACCGTCAATAGCTTTTTATAACTTGTGTGTGTGTGTGGGGGGGGGGGTTACCTTTTGTAGCGCTGATGTCTGTGTGGTCTTTTAACTGTGGTGTGTAGCATATGGCATATTCCATAAAAAAAAAGTTATATACAGGTATGGGCCCTTTTATCCAGAATGCTCTGGTCCTGGGGTTTGCCGGATAACAAATCTTTCCGTAATTTGGATCTTCATACCTTAAGTATACTATATAATCATAGAAACATTAAATAAACCCAATAGTCTGGTTTTGCTTCCAATAAGGATTAATTATATCTTAGTTGGGATGCTTTCCAGATAAGGGATCATCCGTAATTTGGAAAAAAAATGTCATCTTTAATTACCCCGATAGTCTGGTTTTGCCTCCAATAAGGATTAATTATATCTGAGTTTGAATAAAATAAAAGGTACTGTTTTACTATTACGGACAGCAAGGAAATAATGTTAAAAAATTAAAATGACTTGATTATGTCTATGGGAGATGGCCTTTCTGTAATTCAGATCTTTCTGAATAATGGGTTTCCAAGTTAACAGATCCCATACCTGTATTTCCAAAATCGGTGCCTGTATCTAAGCTGTTTATGATGATGTATAGTCTGTGACAATCATTTGCTTATACACTTGTCCTCCCTTCAATTTCATTTTATTTCAGGAATGTAAAAATCCTTGCTGCAATGCTGCCACCTGCAGGCTGACTAGTGGCTCACAATGTGCCCAGGGCTTGTGTTGTGAAAGCTGCAAGGTGAGATGAACAAACACATTTGTGAGCAATTTTACATGAATTTGACAGTTTACATTCATCTGATTTACTTAGACTTTGCTAAAGCATTTGATACAGTGCCACACAGAAGGTTACTGGTTAAATTAAGGAATGTTGGCCTGGAGCATAGTATTTGTACCTGGATAGAGAACTGGCTAAAAGATAGACTACAAAGAGTGGTGGTAAATGGAACATTCTCTAATTGGACCAGTGTTGTTAGTGGGGTACCGCAGGGCTCTATACTGGGTCCCTTGCTTTTCAACTTGTTTATTAATTACCTGGATGTGGGCATTGAAAGTAGGGTTTCTATTTTTGCAGATGATACTAAATTGTGCAGAGCTATAGGTTCCTTGCAGGATGCTGCCACTTTGCAGAGTGATTTGTCTAAGTTGGGAAACTGGGCAGCAAAATGGAAAATGAGGTTCAATGTTGATAAATGCAGGTTATGCACTTTGTAGATCCCTAGTAAGGACTCATCTGGAGTATGCAGTGCAGTTTTGGACTCCAGTCCTTAGGAGGGATGTAAATGAGCTGGAGAGAGTGCAGAGACTAAAGGTCCCCATAGACGCAAAGATCTTTCTCTGCCGAACGACCGATCCGACCAATCTGTCAAATTATTGTGCGGTTAGTGGGATACAAACGATCGTACATCTTACAATTTTTCGTCCAACCTCGGTCTGAAAATTGATCGGCCAGGTTAGAAAATCTTTATCAGTCCCAGTGCAATCTATCTATGTTTGCAGGGCCAAGCAGGCAGTGACCCTTCCGTTTTGCTGCAATATCACCTGAAATGGACACATCAGACATTTAAACGATCATTTTGAGACAATCATGGTCTCACGATAACCATTGGATCTTTTAAAAATCTTTACGTCTATGGCCAGCTTAAGTGCAACTAAACTGGTTAGAGGGATGGAAGACTTAAATTATGAGACTGGGAGACTGTCCAGGTTGGGGTTGTTTTCTCTGGAAAAAAGGCGCTTGCGAGGGGACATGATTACACTTTACAAATACATTAGAGGACATTATAGACAAATATTAGGGGAGCTTTTTACCCATAAAGAGGATCACCAGAGGCCACCCCTTCAGACTAGAAGAAAAGGACTTTCATTTAAAGGAACAGAGTAGGTGGTTCTTCACAGTGAGGACAGTGGGGTTGTGGAATGCACTGCCGGGTGATGTTGTGATGCTCATTCTGTTAATGACTATAAGAGGGAATTGGATGATTTTTTGGACAGACAAAATATCAAAGGCAATTTTGATACTAAACTCTACAGTTAGTATAGCTATGGTCATATATGGTTTGTGTGAAAGAGTGGAGGGGTGTGTGTGTGTGGATGCTGGGTTTAATTTGGGGGGGGTTGAACTTGATGGACTTTGTCTTTTTTCAACCCAATTTAATGCAACTATGTAAAATTGCCCAACGTTTAAGGAATCCCAGGTAACTTTATCCGCTGTCTCACTCACCTCCATCACTGACCGTGCACCTTCCATTTCTAGTTTAAAGTCGCAGGCACACCTTGTCGCTCTGTAGCTGATATCTGTGACCTTCCCGAGTACTGCAATGGATCCCATGCCCTGTGTCCAGCAGATTTTTATATCATGAATGGCTTCCCATGTAACAGCTCCAGAAACTACTGCTACAGCGGCGTGTGCCAAAACTACGATGCCCAGTGCAAAGATCTCTTTGGCAAAGGTGAGTTTGTCTGGAAAAAGTGAGTGAACTTAAAGGGGAACAATCATGAAAAGTCAATATAAGTTTAATCATTCTGAAATAAGAAACTTTCTAAATACGATCAATTAAAAAGTATGCACTATTTCTGAAATAATCAAGTTTATCTTCATTATCCCTCTATCAGTATCTGTTTCTCTTCATTCTGTCTTCATGCAGCAGTTGGGTGTCAGATGAATGATCCAATATATCTTATAGGGGGCTCCTTTTGCCTAGAAGATGTATTAGAGCTCACTCTATTAAACTCACCAGACATCATGTCTCTCTACATGCAGGATTTGTGCAAAAGGCAATTATTTTGTTAGATTTTGTTTATAATGGAATCAGTTATTGGAGTGAGCTCTAATACATCTGCTAGGAAATGGGCTCTAACGGTTAATGATTATCTGACACCCAACTGGGACATGAAGACAGAATTAAGAGAAACAGATGCTGAGAAAGTAATAATGAACATAAACGTATTTCAGAAACAATGCAAATATTTAATTGATTGTATTTTCAAAGTTTTTATTTATTGATGAAGCTTATATTACATTTTCATTTCCGCGATAGTTCCCCTTTAAAGGATACAAGCCCCTAGCAGCATAAATAAGGGCACGTTTCTCATGGGGGTGCTGAGATTCACCAGGTGGTGACATGGACCAGGATTTTTCCTGTTATGTATGTGTATATATATATATATATATATATACATATGAATTTATTTATATAGGATAAGCAGCATTGTTCAAAGCTGGCAGGTCAACTATTATAATAAAGTAATATATAGACATTAAAGGACATGTAAAGTCTATTTCACTGTGAATAGGAGCACAAGCCCAAGGAAAAACTAACAATGCCCCCCAGTGAAATAGGCTTTACACCTCCTTTAATTGCCATGGGATAAGAGCAGTGTCGGACAGGAGGGTGCAAGGCCCCCAAGGGCTTCCGCCAAAAGGGCCCCCCTCTCCACCACACCCCAGCCGCCCCCACCTGTTCTTTTAGCTGCAGAAGTGATTGGGGCCAGGGATGAGATCAGGGGGGCAGCTCTGGGTCTCAGAAGGGTGTGGATCTGAGTGGGCAGGGACCACTGTGTTTTTACCCGACGATGTCCTGTCAGCCCAGTCCAACCTTGGGTAAGAGACATAGTAGGAAGTAAGAGTACTTCCTACACTGCCCGACCATTAGCCCATTCACTGACTGGCACAACATTCACTTAAAGCTACACTCCAATATGAGAGGCGCCGTGGGCTCCGGCGTAGAATTCTCTTCTCTAGGGAAAGGACCAGGGACCATTATAAAACATGGGATAACAATGTGTTTCCTTGTGCAGATACCAGAAAAGCTGTGGATCAGTGCTTCCAGCAAGTCAACCTGCAAGGCGATAAGTTCGGAAACTGCGGAATGACTGGGGGCATTTATAAGAAATGCTCAAAAGCGTAAGTAAAACGGCAGTAACATAAGCAGATATTCCTGGGCCTCACAGCAAATTATTTTCAGGCCTCCAAATGAGTCTAGAGGTTGACCTGTTTTACCAATATTAATTGGTAATCATTGTATATGAATTAGGGCCTCATGGGGCCCCTATACCTCTTGGACCTCTCTGCAGCAACTTTTCATCTGGCTTTCATTTTTTCTTTTTTGTACTTTTTTTTTTAATTTGCTTTCTTCTTCTGACTCTTTCCAGCTTTCGCGAGTCAATTTGGAGCGATTTCAAAAAGCGCGCCGCTCCATGTGAATAGGCGCCGGCATTTTCAAGCAACGCCGGTGCGCCCCAGGACTTGGCTATTTGGGGAGGTTCGGGGGCTACAAGTCGCGGCGAGAAGTCGCCAGGCGACAAAATGCCCCCGAATCTCCCCGTCTGCCCTAGCCCTTAGGGAGTTTTGGTTGCATAAAAACCAAGTGTACTGCCAAATATTCTCTCCTGTAGGCTGCCAGTTCTTAGTTCTTAGGCTTCTGGGGGGTAAAGGGAGGGGGTGATGTCACTCCAACTTGCAGTAAAGCAGTAAAGAGTGATTGAAGTTTATCAGAGCACAAGTCACATGACTTGGGGCAGCTGGGAAATTGACAATATGTCTAACCCCATGTCAGATTTCAAAATGAAATATAAAAAAATCTGTTTGCTCTTTTGAGAAATGGATTTCAATGCAGAATTCTTCTGGAACAGCACTATTAACTGATGCATTTTGAAAAAAATGTTTTTTCCCCATGACAGTAAGGTGAACACACCTCCTCAGTGGAGTTGTGACCTGTATGGCATATGGTTGCTGGATGTGGCAAGTGACAGAACTGCTCTGTGCCAATCTGTTATAGGACCTGTGTGTTTATTTGCCCTTTAAATCCCCCAAATATGCTGTAAGTGGAACAAGTGTGACTAAAGTATAGGTCTGCCACTGAACACTAGATCCCAATTGGTTTGGTCTTTGGCCAGTGTCGGTCTGGGGGGCCTGCATCTTCAAAGGCCCCTTCTGGGTCTGCAAACTCCCTTTGGGGGGGCAGGTAGAGAGGTCAGAAGCAGTGGCAGGGTCATGGTGCTGGAAGTAGGGTTGCCACCTGGCCGATATTTTACTGGCCTGGCCGGTATTTTTGATGGTTGATCCCAATGTTATTAATAGGAAAAACAGATAAATATATAGGAAGGCCGGTATTTTTTACAGAAAAGGTGGCAACCCTAGCTGGAAGTGGGTCTGGGCCGGCAGGACCCACAAACAGAGTCTCCATCAGGGGTGCAGGGAGGTACTCTTGAAGGCCTGAAGGGGGGCTCGGTTGTGCTGCATTTTTCAAAATAGCCGGGCCCCCCTTGATTGGGCCAAGCTGTGCTGCCTCTTCCATCCTGAAAAATTGAGGTGCCGAACAGCTGAAGTCCCGAAGAAGCAAAAAAGACCCAAGTCCTGAAGCGGCGAAAAGACCTGAAGTCCCGAAAACAGACAAAATTGAAGTCCTGAAGCCATGAGTTCAATTCTACTGAACACAAATTTTTTTTTTTTTTAATTCCCTGCCACCAGTTTTTTTTTAAAAAATTCTCTGTAACTTGTTAGGGGGGCCTTGGCGCCAATATTTTTTAAAAACATTCCCTGGGGCCTGAATTTTTTTTTAACATGTAAGAAGGCCCTGGTGCCAATGTTTTTTTAAAAATATTCTCTGGCACCCCAAATTATTTAACTTGTAAGGGGGCCCTGGTGCCAATGTTTTTTAAAAAAAATATTCTCTGGGGCACCATTTTTTTTTTACTTGTCAGGGGGGCCCTTGCGCCAATGTTTTTTTTTTTTAAATATTCTCTGGGGGGCTCAATGTTTTTTTAAAAAAAAATAAATTCATGGGGGAACTGGTGCCACAGTTTGTTTTTTTAACTTATAAGGGAGCCCTGATCATCAATAGCTTTTTATAACTTGTGTGTGTGTGTGTGGGGGGGGGTTTAAGCGCTGATGTCTGTGTGGTGTTGTGTTGTGTGGGATCTGGGGTGGGTGGGCAAAAATTGTTGTACAGGGCCCCGTAATGGTCGGCCGTGCCCACAAAGGCCGGGACCCACCAGGTTTTTCCCCGGTGTCCCACCAGCCCAGTCCCACCTTCACCCCAGGAAAGTGATGCTCTGTACTTCAGTGATATAATAAATGTAACGAATGGAAATCCCCATATACTATTGGCTGTTACATTGGAATTATCTTTCTTTTCAGTGACAGTCTTTGTGGGAAACTGCAGTGCACAGGAAACCCCCAACCCATCCTGAATGCAAAGGTCCAATCATTCTATGTGAATCAGAGCCAAAGCCTTCTGTGTGTGACGGTGGAATTTGATCTGGGCGAAGATGTCCCTGACCCAGGATTAGTCCATCAAGGAACAAGCTGCGGGGATGGCATGGTAGGTCACCAAGGTTAAAGGAACAGTAAAACTGAAAACTGCATTATCAGAACATTACACCTGAAATGATCAATAACATTGACAAAGCAGCGCAGTTGTAGTCACTTATTGATTGTATTCTGTGTGATGGTTAATATGTCAGTGTATTCTCTAACAAACAAGGCACAGGTAGGAGGGAGGCAGAGAAACTTATTTTATAGCCCATGTCCCACTCACCTGCTTCCCCACTTGCAATCTTCTCAATACTAACACTTTTTGTGGGCACCCAACGACCCTACCAGTGTATCTGGCTGGAACTTACCAAATTATCCTTTATATACTGTGAAATTCTAGATGCCATGTGACAGTCACCTTTGATTATAATTAGCCAGGTCACATGGTTATTTCATAGAAAGTATAAGAAGAGGCAGATTCAGTGTGGGATAGAGTCCTGCGCGGGTCCATTTTTTGGGACCCGTACCCGCAATCCGCAACCCGGATCTGCGACCCGCTGACCATCAAGAATCAGGAAGTGCTGTCATTGTAAACCGGAAGTGACATCATCGGAAGTAGCCGCGATCAGAAAAAAAAGGAGTTAAAAAGGAAGTGCTGTCATTGTAAACCGGAAGTGACATCATCAGTAGTAGACATGCTCAGAAAAAGGAGTAAAAATCGCTATGGCGAGGATCCGCGACCCGACCCTCAACCTGCCAACCTGCAGAACCACCGGCCTGCTTCTATACCCGCACCCAGAAATCTACGCGCAACCGGCAGGAATTTGCGGGTAACCCGCTGCAGGACTCTAGTGTGGGAGCTACCATGGTGAGCGTGTACAGGGTCGGACTGGCCCTGGCGGGACACTGGGAAAAAACCCGGTGGGTCCCAACCCTCATGGGTCCCCGCCGGGCCAGGCCACCTCTCACAATATTTGCATTCTTCAAAAAAAAAAAGATTTTTGGCACCATGCAACGCTGATGTTTTTTCTGGTGCACCTCCCCGCATGTGTGCTGAGCAGCACCGTTCACGCATAACCGCACCGATGTTACTGCATATGAGTGGCGAGTCACAGTAGGAGGGCAGGGGGCTGGAGAGGGGCCCTGGACAGCAGTCCCGGTGGGCCCCGGGTCCCCCAACCAACCCTGAGTGTGTACCAGAGATTTATGAGTGGATTTAAGGAACAGTAATAAGTGATACAAATATAATACAGAGTTGCCAGCCTGCACTGATAAAACTGCTGTGTTTGCTTCAGAAACACTACTATAGTTTATATAAATAAGCTGCTGTGTAGCAATGGGGGCAGCCATTCAAAGGAGAAAAATCTCAGGTTACACAGCAGATAAGCTCTGTAGAACACAATGGTGTTATCTGTTATCCACTATTTAACCTGTGCCATATAGCCTTTTTTCAATTTCCACCATTGCTACACAGCAGCTTGTTTATATGAACTATAGTAGTGTTTCTGAAGCAAACACATCAGTTTTACCAGTGCATAATATTTTCATTACTTTCATTTTTTGGTGTTCCTGTTCCTAGGCAGCTGTTTGTTTAGGGGCATTAGTTGCCTGTTATGATTTCTGACTATGATGCTGCTGTTGCTACAGGTATAATAACTGGGGCATCTACTGGGCTCCATAACCATCCCTCACCCTGTTGTTACATTACATTTGAATGCAAATATCCGACTCTCATTACTCTTTATGCCCAGGCCTGTGCCAACTACGCATGTGTGAATGCCACTGCCCTGGGATACGACTGTGATGTGAAAACCAAGTGCAATGACCGTGGGGTAAGCTGTATCCAAATGTTATTTTCTACAGGAAAACCCACTCTTACAACAGTTACATCATTCAAGCACCAAAATTAGGGATATTATTACATCCAGTCACCAGGTTGAGTGACATCATAAGGTCAACACAAGATAGAGTGTCATCATACATACACATCCAAGCACCAGGATAAGTGACATCATATTTTAACATTCAAGCACCAGATTAAGTGACATTGTACTCACACATCCAATCACCAGGTTGAGTGACATCATTTTTTGACATCCAGTCACCAGGCTGAGTGACATCATATTTTAACATCCAGTCACTAGGCTGAGTGACATTTTACTTCCAATCACAGAACCAAGTGACATCATACCTACACATCTTAACAAGAAACAGATTGAGTGACATTGTACTTACACATCCAATCACCAGGGTGAGTTACATCATACAGTATGTACACATCCAATCACCATGTTGTTTGACATCATATCCAGTCACCAGGCTGAGTGACATCATATTTTAACATCTGGTCACCAGGCTGAGTGACATCATATTTTAACATCCGGTCACCAGGTTGAGTGACATCATATTTTAACATCCAGTCACCAGGCTGAGCGGCATCATATTTTAACATCCAGTCACCAGATTGAGTGACATCATAACTACACACTCTAACTTCCTGCTGACAGTAGCATAAAATAATGAATCCCAATAATTAGTAATATTGTGACATACAATGTTAAAGGCAATGCTTCTGGGAGTTGTAATTAGCACCACTGGTTGGACATCGCTAACTGATAATATGTTAGAGGCCCCAGCATTCCTGCCTTATGATGTCATGTTGTTCCAGGTTTGCAACAATAATGGGAATTGTCACTGCAACGACGGCTGGGCCCCCCCATACTGTGACCGGTCAGGCTATGGTGGCAGCATTGATAGTGGCCCAGCTCACATTGGTGGGTATTTAAATTGATTATTTCTATTAACAGTTTTTTTATTTGATTTTCAAAACAAGGTGATATTGGCATCATAACGAAGACTGATACCAATAAATATTCCATTTGTCATATGTTTCATCAGCATAATGCCCAGGGCTAGTAGCTTGTTGTGTAGATGAAATATATATATTACATGTTTCAGCAAAGTTTCCCGGATGTTGCCAGTATCCGGGGTCAGCAGATGGTAGTGGCACACTGGAAGTGTTTGAAGTCTGGTAGGGTTAGTAGAGGGCCAACAGTTTCTGTCACAGTTATGAGAAACATGGGAGCAGTCTTGTAGGAGTGCGAAAGAGTAACACAAGTAATGTGTAAGTACGTGAATCCAAACACAATGGAAGTTTTGATCCTGCAGGCTGATTTCTTGCTAAAAGCATCCGCTTGTGTAGAGGCAAAACGTCCCTTCAGGGGTCACTAAAAAAAGTGTCCAGGCCACCACCTACACTAGGGTTGCCACCTGTCCGGTTTTGAACCGGACAGCCCGGTATTTTGAAGGGCTGCCCGGTTCAATGCTTCCTGCCCGGTTTTCCATATAAGGAAAACCGGGCGGGATTAGCTTGATTGACGCCGCGATCGGCCAATCGGCGATCGCGGCGTCATAGCTCCGCCCCGTGACGTCACGGGGCCGCCCCCCTGTCCGGCTTGAGCCACAGGGAAAGGTGGCAACCCTAACCTACACTCACTAAGAACCCATTCAGATCACTCACATAAAAGTATAATGGCCAAGTAAAGTGGTAAATAAATGTCAGGCTCTGAAGCAGTAATTGCCAAAGTTTTTCAGTTCAAGCTCCAACCTTTGTTTAGGGCCTCCCCTGAAGGTCCAACCTTTGCTCAGGGCCCACCTAGGGTTGCCACCCAGCCGGTATTTTACCGGCCTAGCCGGTAAAACACCAGCCAAGGCCGGGGCCGGTATTGCAAATTTACCGGCAATGTAGCTGCCGGTAAATTTGAAATACCCCTTAAAAATGGCCCTTGCCTTGCCTGAAATCTAATAAAAACTTACCTTTCTCGCGTCTTCAGTCGATCCTTCGCGTGGCTCCACCCCCTTTGATGTCACAGCACGCCCCTTTTGACATCACGGCACGCCCCCTTTTGGCCCCGCCCCCGCCGGCCGGTATTATAATTTTAAAAAGGTGGCAACCCTAGGCCCACCTTATGAAATGAGTATATATATATATATATATATATATACATATAGGAAAATATCAGTCTAACTGGCCTTCAATCTGGGCATTCAGGGTAAATTCTTCCCAATTCCTACCATAACTGACCTTCTGACTCCAGCCGCAAGCCCCCTGGATGAACCCATATGGTTATCTCCATAGCTTGGGAATCACTGGTTTAAAGGAATTGTTCAGTATAAAAGTAAAAACTGGTTAAATAGATAGGCTGTGCAAAATAAAACATGTTTTCAATATAGTTAGTTAGGCAAAAATGTAATGTATAAAGGCTGGAGTGACTGTAAGTCTAACAGAACACTATTTCCTGCTTTTCAGCTCTCTTTTGTTTACACTGACTGGTTACCCTGGTTACCAGGCAGTAACCAATCAGTGACTTGAGGGAGGGCCACATTGGTCATCACTGTTGCGTTTGAATGAATGCTGAGACTCAATTGCAAACTCACTGAAAAGTTATGTCCCATGTGCCCCCCCCCCTTCAAGTCACTGACTTACTCAGATTTAGAGAGCTGAAAAGCAGGATGTTGTGTTGTATTCTGTTATGTTACACATCCAGTCACTCCAGCCTTTATACATTACATTTTTGGCTAACTAACTATATTAGAAACATTTTTTATTTTGCACAGCCTATCTATTTACCAAGTTTTTATTTTTACCCCTGTTCCTTTAAAGACATGTCTACCAGAACAGATTAAGGGAAGGTTGTTAAGTAGACTCTCTATGTGCAAAGACCTATTGAGGTTGTTGCCCCTGTTGTTCCTCTTTCTTTTACTTTTTGCAGACCAATTGTCATCCGTACTATATGCTCCATGACCCAGGCTTTGCCTCATAGCATATTGAAGCTTATCATTATTAGCCCCTATTTCTAATAGATTAGGGTGCAAGAGCACTAAGGGAAGCGTGTGCCCCAAAGTGTTCATTTAACAGGACTTGCACTCCCCAGGGTTGTTGCTGTCCATAACAGAGTGCAGAGACCTGGGGCTATTCATACAGTGCCCCGTGCAGTGGGCAAATTGCAAAAAAAGTTTGGTTGTAGCCAGTGCTGGACTGAGAATCAAAATAGGCCCTGGCATTTCAGGTACACAGAGGCCCAATCATCCCACTTAGAGGCCCAAACAGCCTCCACCAGCCCACTAAATACTGACTTTCTATGGCACCTTATAGCAGCCCATCTGGCATTTGCCCTAACCCACAGATTGCCAGTCCGGGCCTGGTTGTAGCTGATTTAAATTTGTAAATGCCCCGTTGTATCCCAGATCCAGTAAACGGACCTCATCCTTAACTCTCAGTTTATTTCTGCATTTAGACACCTCTTTGCGAGACGGATTGCTCATCTTCTTCCTGCTGGTTCTGCCAATCCTGATTGTAATAGTTGTGGCCTACATTAAACGTGATGATCTCCAGAGAAGGTTCTGCAAAAGGAGGAACAGGCAAAGGTAGGTTGTGATAGCCTAGATATAATGGTAGTTACCTGAAATGCATATTTTAGAAGTCTTTTTCATATAAATGCTCTGCCTGGCCTCCATGCTGACAGCTCATGAATGGCAGCTGCGTACATATGGCCAGACCTAAACAGTTGCTCATTACCTAAAATGCAGAGCACATGTCCCCTCTCATTTGGCCTTCACATGTAACTCTCTGCTATTAGGGAAATAAGATCAAATGTTAATATAGGATATAAAACGGTAATTTAGCATTTAGAAGTGGAATTAAATACACAAGGCAAAGGTTAAAATGTTTTGGAGTAATGTTCTCTGCGTTACAAAGTAGGGATGCACAGGATCCAGGATTCATTTCAGTATTCGGCCAGGATTCAGCCATTTTCAGCAGGATTCGGATCCGGCCGAATCCTTGTGCGCGGCTGGCTTTTGCCCTTCCTCTCACTAATTTGCATATGCAAATTAGGGTTCGGATTCAGTTCGGTATTTGGCCAAATCTTCCGCAATGGATTCGGGGGTTTGGGGGAATCCAAAATAGTGCATTCAGTGCATCCCTACTACAAAGGCGGAACCAGGTCAAGGTGCATACGGCCCATGTAAAGCACTAGTCCTTAGTTGTACAGGTATATCCAGAAACCCATTATCCATAAAGCCCTGAATTATGGAAAGGCTGTCTCTCATAGACCCCATTTTATCCAAATGTTTAAAAATCATTTCCTTTTTCTCTGTACCTTGTACTTGATCCCAACTAAGATATAATGAATCCTTATTGGAAGCAAAACCAGCCTATTGGGTTTATTTAATGTTTATATGATGTTTTAGTAGATTTAAGGTATGAAGATCCAAACTACAGAAAGATTCATTATCTGGAAACCCCCAGGTCCCGAGCATTCTGGATAACAGGTCCCATACCTGTACTGTATATTAATAGATCTGCTCCTATTCACACTTATACTTAGTAAACAAGCCCTTTTTCAGTTGCATGTTTAGTCTGCAGCCCCCAACTGCTGTTCAGCCAAAACATCCAGTGACTAGAAGAGCAAAAGCTGCAGGGAGGCCCGGACTGGCAATCTGTGGGTTAGGGCAAATGCCAGAGGGGCTGCTATAAGGTGCCATATAAAGTCAGTATTTAGTGGGCTGGTGGGGGCTGTTTGGGCCTCTATGTATCTGAAATGCCAGGGCCTATTTTAATTCTCAGCCTGGACCTGGCTGTAGGTTCTCGGGTCGGGGGTACTTGAACTACTTCTAGTTTTTGGACTGACAAGACCAGGAGTAACCAACCAGCGTCCCATCTGCATCCTCAGCCATTACAGTTTGGAGAGTGTTTCCTATATAAATGAGAATGATAGGAGTTAGTAAGATTTGACTGTGACAATGAAGTCCATTGGGTTACATCCATTATCCTTTGCGTGCAACTATGGGCAGGTTTCTTAAAGGAAAACTCTACCACCAAAATGAATATTTAAGGTACAGATAGTTTATATCAAATTAAGTGACATAATAAAGAATCTTACCAAACTGGAATATATATTTAAGTAAATACTGTATTTCCCTTTTACATCTCTTGCCTTGAGCCACAATTTCATGATGGTCTGTGTGCTGCCTCAGAGATCAGCTGACCAGAAATATTTCAACTCTAAGGGGCAGATTTACTAATGGTCGAATTTCGAATTAAAAAAATAAATCGAAATTCGACCATGGGAATAGTGGGGAAGTAAAACCCTTTTGACTGATGGATTTGACCACAATTGGAATTTTTTTATTCGATCACAGCTAATTATTCCCAATTCGGTAGCTTGATCCTGGCAAAGTAGGTGGTCGAATAAAAATTTAAAGGGGAAGTTATTCGACCATCGAATATTCAAATAAATTTTTTTCGAATATTTGAATCATTCGATGTTCGAATTTGCATATTCAAAGATTCGAATTTATATTAAATTCGATCGAACTTCGAATTATTCACGTGAATTTTGTAAATCTGCCCCTAACTGTAACAGGAAGAAGTGTGGAAGCAAAAGACACAACTCTGTCTGTTAATTGGCTCATGTGACCTAACATGTTTGGTTTGTTTGTGTGCACCGTGAATCGTAGGATCCAAAGGGGCGGGCCTTATTTTTTTTAAATGGCAGTTTTCTATTTATGATGACCCAATGGAACATGCTACTAAAAAAGTGTATTATTATGAAAATGGTTTATTTACATGAAGCAGGGTTTTACGTATGAGCTGTTTTATGCAATATCTTTTTATAGAGACCCACACAGTTTGAGGGTATATTCTTCCTTTAATTCCTTATTCCATCCATCATAGAAGCCATGGAGAAAAGTGATTTATAAATCTCCAGAGTTTGTAATATCCAAACCTTGTTCCTGGCATTCTGGTGAGATTTCTCTCTTTATTTCCATAGAAGAGAAAATGAAAGGAGGCAACAGCAACAACGACAGAATAATTACACCAACCGCAACGTTCCTCCGAGCACTACAAGGGATAAGGTAGGGTCCCCTGTGTTCTCCTTATCTGCTGATTCCATCTTGTATTCACCGGCCCCTGTGACTGACTAGTTTTCTCCTTACAGTCTGCAACTGACTTCTCCGATGTCTTCACTTTATCACACAATCTGCCACAAAGGTGCGTCACCTGCATTTGCCTATTGCAACTTTTTGCTTTATATTCTGTTAATATTCCCTAAAATGCACTTATTCTGCCCAGGGACCCTCATTTATTTACCTGTATTGAGTTATATAGCTCTTTATTCAGCAGCTCTCCAGCTTGTAATTTCAGCCATCGGCTTTCTAGGGTTCAATTCCCCTAGCAACCATGCATTGATTTAAACAAGGGACTGGAATATGAATAGGAGAGGCCGGAATAGAAGGACGAGTATTAAAAAGTAGCAATAACTATAACTTTGTAATTATTTGCAGTTGTTTTTTTTAGCTGGGGTCAGTGACCCTCATTTGAAAGCTGGAAGCAGCCCAAAGAAGAAGGCAAATCCTTAAAAAAAAATATACAAAAGAAAAAATGAAGGCCAGTTGAAAAGTTTCTTAGAATTAGCTATTCTATAACATACTAAAAGTTAACTACCCCTTTAAGGGCAGAGACACATGCTGCTATTTTGGGAGATTAGTCGCCCAGCAACAAATTGCTTCTTCTTCCGGCAACTAATCTCCCGAACTGCCTTCCCGCCAGCTAGAATGTAAATCGCCAGTGGGATGGCACTCTGAACGCTTAGTTTTCCAAAGGTGCCTCAAGAGGAAACTTCGGAAAGCTGAAGTTATCAGAGTGCCATCCCGCTGGCGATTTACATTCTAGCTGGCGGGAAGGCAGTTTGGGAGATTAGTTGTCGGAAGAAGAAGCGCTTTGTCTCCTGAAATAGCAGCATGTGCCTTTGCCCTAAAAGATGAGCCAGGCTGCAGAGCTGAACCAACTGCTGTGATGAAGCTTCTGTGGATCAGACGGTTCTACAAGCGGTGCCTGGTAGAAAACACAGGACTCCAGAGTGATTGGCCATTTACTGAATGTCATTTATATTTGATTTCCTTTCAAGTTTTTTTCTCGACCCTCGCTAAGATGTTTAAAGGAGACATATGGGATACATAAAAAAACTCAAATTTTGTAGGCAATTATAAGTAATATATAGGGTTGCTTTTACATGCTGCTAAAAATTTATATCTTTAAAAATAGCCCCTTTATTAGAGCTCCCTATAGATGTTCTCTGGTCCCTGTCTGTGTTTCAAATGAGGGGTGGGCGTGTCCTAATGGTCCCTGCCAGAAGCACAGTAGGAGGGGGACAGCCAATCACAGCCCTGCAGTCAAACAAGCACAGACAGGCTTCAGTTCCCTATCAGGTCCTGCTAGCTGCTGATTGGTTCCTGTCCTACAGTGGTGAGCTGAGAGCCGCCGGCTCCCCTGCACAGCCTGGGAATTCAGGTGGAAGAGAAGGGAGGGATTATAAGGGGTTTTGCAGAAATATTCAATAAATCAGCCTGAAACACTAATTTTTTAAGCACACTTCTTCTATAGCTAAATGAGTGTAATGCACTGGTACATTCTTATTTTTTACACAATATGTCTCTTTTAACTTCAATTTTCAACTTTATTTTCCCGCTAACAGGCAGCCACTGCCCAACATGAAACCAGTGCCCCCTGCTCGGCCGAATCCACCACCGCTCCGTCCCCCTCCCCCCCGACCTCCCCCCATTCAGAATCCTGATGCCTGAAGATACTCGCACGCTGAAGCTCATGCTCTGAGATACACGAAGGACTGAAGTAATAAATAATTTCCCTACAGGCCTCTGGGGTTCTCCTGTCTCACCAAAAGGTTCCGGGATGCATCCAAACGGAAAACTGAAGTTCAGCCTCAGAGCCCCGAGGAAGGAGTGACACAATTTGTAGGGTGAAAGAATGGAAGCTCCATAGTGACATTTTCAATGCACTTTAATGACTTTGCTATAAGGAGTGTCATGTACAAAGGTCATTCCATATCATACAACTGGATTTTACTCTGAATAAATGTGACAATGTATTTACAACTAGATATTTGAAGGGGGTCTAATGTATCCATCCGGGGAAAAAAAGTAAATCTACAAGCTTTTGTAGTGTTCCTGGGTAGGGTTGCCTTCTGGCCAGCTTTGCCAGTAAAATACCAGCCAAGGTCGGTAATGCAAATTTACTGTCAATGTATTAGCCGGTAAATTTGTTCTGCCCCTGGCCTGCCTCAGATCTGCCCCTCTACTCGCCTAATCCAAGGGCTGCAAGTCCCTTCCTGACTCCGCCCCTGAACCATCATAACCCTGCCCCTAAAACTGTGTCTGGCCCACCCCCACCCAGAACTAAAAGATGGCAACCCTATTCCAGGAGGTGCATTGTTTTTTTCACTTCAAGTGTTACTAACAAGTATATCATGAATATCATTAATTGAATGATTGATCATGTTTCAATGTACAGGGGTGTTTCTATGCATTTACATGGTCATCCTTTGGGGGAGGGAAAGAAGCTGCCCTGGGCCCTGCAGTGGAGAGGTGGGGCCTCCATACAGAATGGCCTGATTATTGACACACTAGTGGGGCCTGCACTGCCTAAACCTCTTAGCATACTACCTCCCAACATTTTGGAAATAAAAAGAGGGACAAAAAAAGTGGCCACACCCAATAATTACCATGTTCATTTTACAAAATTTGGCAGGTTATGAAAGTTTGAAAATATTTCTGTGTTTTTTCCCCCCCGTTATTACAGTTTTGCTAATGAAGGTGAATTGCCCTTTAAGCTGTGAGTCTAACGTCTCCCAAGAGAAGTGTTACAATTACTTAATCAAAATTGTTACAAAAGTAACTTAGTTGCACCTGGTGGCTGTTCTGGGCTCTCTGCCAAAAAGCCAATTAAGTTAGAAACTTTGTATCTTTTTCTGGCTGTTCACTGAATAGAAAGTCGGGACTTTTCAGTACAAATGCGGAAGAAGTGGTCAAGAGCAGGACTCTCCCACTGAAAATGGGCCAGTTGGGTGGGATGCTCCTGGTACTGCCCCAATATTATTGTTTTATTTACAATTGTTGTCCCTGAGATCTGAAACTAGTAGGTCATATTCTGCACTGTGTGCATGTGACACTGCCCCACTCACAAAAATCTCTACCAATGAGTAGTGAATTGCAGCAGCGAGTAGTGAATTGCAGCAGCGAGTAGTGAATTGCAGCAGCGAGTAGTGAATTGCAGCAGCGAGTAGTGAATTGCAGCAGCGAGTAGTGAATTGCTGCAGCGAGTAGTGAATTGCTGCAGCGAGTAGTGAATTGCTGCAGCGAGTAGTGAATTGCTGCAGCGAGTAGTGAATTGCTGCAGCGAGTAGTGAATTGTTGGAGAAACTGATAGGGACAGGGCTTGCAGACAGGGGCCTGTGAACACCCACAACATACAATTTTCTATCTGGACCCATGGAACTTCACCAGGTCCCACAATCCTTATTCTGGTCACCAACTGTTCCATGTAGTTCTAGTTAGGGTTGCCACCTTTTCTTGAAAAAAATACTGGCCTTCCTATATATTTACCTTTTTCTTCCTATTAATAACATCGGGATCAGCCATCAAAAATACCGGTGGCAACTAGGGTTGCCACCTGGCCGGTATTTTACCGGCCTGGCCGGTATTTTTGATGATTGATCCCAATGTTATTAATAGGAAAAAAAGATTAATATATAGGAAAGCCGGTATTTTTTTCAAGAAAAGGTGGCAACCCTAGTTCTAGTAGAGGGGGGCACAGTCCATGGGTGTGTGGGGTAGAGTTACATTCAGGAACAAACCTCAAATCTCAGTTGGCCAATGACCCAGCAGTCACAGCATGGTAGGGTGAGATCACAAAATCCACAGTATCAGGAGCGATTGAGCCCACACCGCAATTACTGCGAATCAGGAACGAAGAAAAAAACGCCACATAGATGTTTCCAGGGTTATTTTTGTTGATCGACTCTAGTAACATAGTACAGCCATGGGATCACTTATCCAGAAACCCATTATTCATTTGACTTCTTCCACTGACTCGCTCCTGCCTTTCAAATAGGGGGTCACTGACCCCATCTAATAAACAGATGCTCTGTCAGGCTACAAATGTATTGTTACTTTTTATTACTCATCTTTCTATTCACATTTCACAGGCCTCTCCTATTCATATTCCAGTCTCTTATTGAAATAGGTGCATGGTTTCTAGGGGGATCTAGACCACAGCAACCAGATTTCTGAAACTGCTGAATAAAAAGCTAAATAACTATTTTGTATTTAATATACAAAAACACATTTCAGTAAAACAATTCCTGGCAGCCAACGTCTCTATACTCACTACGCCATTAAAATGGCAGCCCCAATCCTTCCAGAACTACAACTTCCGGCATTCCTCTGCCCCATGAGCTATCTGCGGGATGATGGTTGTTGTAGTTCTGAAGCAGTCACATGCCAAAGGTCGTAGGTCACAAATCAGCCCATTGGTACGGATTCAATGACTGCGGCGCACACGCAGCTGAAGGAAAGCGATACCACTCGCAATGTGCGAGGAGCTACCGAGAAGACAAGTCGGCGTTTGTTTGCTATGCGGCCTCCCTGGTGCGGGGAAGTCTACGCTAGGCCGGTCACTCAGAGCAACAACATTGCGCCAGCGCTTCGCCGTGATTAGTTATGACAAGATTATCACCGCGGAAGCCTTTCAGTGTGCACTCCAAGATGAGCTCGATCAATCTCGCGAGATTCCCCACAGTTCCGCGTTGCCCAAGACCCAGGAAGTAAGTATAGAAACCAATCAGATTGTGAGCTGACGTCGAGTAACCCCGGAAATGAAGTTTGTTGATAGAGGATTAGTTATGGGCTTTACAATTCCCAGCGTCCTCTAGTAGTTCCAATACTGAATAGGATTTTACTACACAATACTACACAACTTTGCCTCTCTTAGGGAGAGGCAAAGGCAATGTTGGATGTTGTAACCGTATCTCTCAACATTTCAGAAAAAGTGAAAAAAAAAAAGGCTTCTGCCTTGGCCCTTGCAGCACAGAAAATTTTTACCATGCCCATTTTATGGCCAGACCCCCAAAATACAGTGTCCAGTTTATAAAGTTTGGCAGGTTATGGAAAATTTGAGCACATTTCCAGGATGTGTTATAACAGTTTTGATCATTAAAGGTGAATTTATCCCCCTTGTGCAAAAAACCCGGCAGAACCGGATCCTAATTTGTATATGCAAATCACATGACTTTTTGCTACAAAACAAGGAAGTAAAAAATGGGTTCCCCTTCCCACACCTAATTTGCAAATTAGGATTCGGTTCGGTATTCGGCCAAATCTTTTGCAAAGGATTCTGGGTTCAGCCGAATCCAAAATAGTGGATTCGGTGCATCCCTAAAATTAAGACCGTTACATTGGTGCCAAAAAGCCTCTAATTTTCAGTACAGATAAAAAAAAAAAGTCAGGACATTTCAGTAAGAAACCCGGTAGTGCAGGCTGAGCAGTCAACAGTTGGGAGTAGGGTTGCCACCTTTTCTAAAAAAAAATACCGGCCTTAGCCCCGCCCAAAGCCACACACCCCGTTCCGCCCATGGCCCCGCCCAAAGCCACACCCACCCCACAGATTTTCCTAGCAAATCATGTTTTTTTGTGTACCTACCAAAAGTGTTCTACCTTTTTATTTACATTTATTGCATTCTATTAGTTTGCAACCTACAGCTCAATCTTCAAACATACTAACACAATTCAGGCACTACTAGCAGGCAGGACTGGCAATCTGTGGGCTGCTGTAAAATGCCATAGACACTAACTATTTAGTGGGATAGTTTGGGTCTGTTGGAATGGCAGGGCCTATTTTGACTCTTAGTCCAGACCTGACTCTAAAGTCTAAACTGATCAGAATTTAGCAAGTTATGTATGGGGCTAGGTATTATATGTCCCTATGGCTTTAAACCGCCTGTTGCTGAGTCCAACTCCAAGTCCATTCACAAATGGTAGTAGTAAATAATGTAGTAAATAACACAGAGAGGCAGCAGCCCAGCCCGCAGACCCAGATAACGACACCCTCTACTGCCTCTGTCCACGCCAGTCACCACAGTTGCAGAGCCAGTCAGACAGACTGTGAGTACTGACGAACGATCCTGACCTGACCTGAGCGCTTCCCTGTTTACGTGACCCGGCCTGCTGCACTCGCGTCTTTGAAGAACTGCTCGCAAATCTCATCACGCGAGACTGTCTGTGACGTCAATACGTCACGTAAGTGCAGAGAAGCCGGCAAAGATAGAGCAGGAGGGGGGAGGGAACAGGGAACAGCAAAGCTGCTTCAGCGTCAGCAGAATTTACCGGCTGTACAATGGTCGGTATATTTATAATACCGGCACCGGCCTTAAGAGTTGATTTACCGGCTGGGCCGGTAAAATACCGGCCAGGTGGCAACCCTAGTTGGGAGGAATGAAATTCAATAGCAGGACAATGGCCTGAAATTCCTGGTTTAACCACATAGAAATACATGTGTGCGTTTGTGTTGTTTTGTGACAGAAAGAGACAAACATGTTGGATTTATAACTCACAGGACAGAAGAATATGTGAATTTGAAGATCGGGCTCAATAATAAAATGAATGTGTTTGAATTCAGTGCATAGACATTGATTGACCTGTCCTTTTGTAGACATCTCTGTGGAAGCAGCATCGCCAGTATCTCTTGGAATACCTGGAGCATCTTATAGTGGCTCTGCTTAACTCTTCAGAATTAATTCCACCAGAGGGTAGAAATGATGGAACCTGGTATCGTTTTGTTGACTGCGTGGAAGAACAAGGCTTAATATCTTCCGCTGGATCAAACATGGAGAGAGGGACTCACCCTGTGATCATCCCAGAAAACGACGAGGTCTGTCTTGTGCTGGATGATAATTTCTACTACCAGAGCATGCGGTATGAGGTGCATCAGCTGGCACGCAAGTGTAAGAGCAACTTTTGTTAAATATATTCAATCAAAGTACAGAAATCATTTCATAGGGATCTAAACCTCAAACATAGATAATAGATAAAAAATGGAATGAGCATTTTTGCAGTTTGCATTAGTTTTCTGTTTTTAGCATTCAATGAGGCATCAGTTTACCCAGTCCAACCCTGGGTAAGAGACACAGTAGGAAGGAAGTCCCTGCCCTGTAGAGCTTACAATCAATGTAAGTGAGTAAAGCGAGTGAACAAGGGATGGGCATTGGCCTTTAAAGGAGAACTAAAGCCTAAAATGAATGGCTAAAAATGCCATATATTATATAGTGAACTTATTGCACCAGTCTAAAGTTTCAGCTTGTCAATAGCAGCAATGATCCAGGACTTCAAACTTGTCACAGGGGGTGACACTCACATGCTCAGTGGGCTCTGAGCAGCTGTTGAGAAGCTAAGCTTAGGGGTCGTCACTAATTATCCAGCAGCAGCAAATGAGGTTGGTCTGTAATATAAGCTGATGCTGCAGGGCTGATTATTAAATTATGATGCTAATTGCACTGGTTTCTGTGCTGCCATGTAGTAATTATCTGTATTAACGACTAATCAGCCTTATATTGTGACTATATTTCTATGGCACTATCAAGTGTACTGTATATTGTGAGTGGGTCCCTAAGCTCAGTAAGTGACAGCAGCACAGAGCATGTGAATCAGTGAATCAGAAAAGAAGATGGGGAGCTACTGGGGCATCTACTGGGGAGACACAGATCTTTACTGCTAAAGGGCTGTGGTTGCCTTGGGCTGGTACACAAGCACAAAACATCATGTACAACATTTCTACCTACTTCTTTAGTTAAGCTTTACTTCTCCTTTAAATGGGAAATAGGGTTAAAGAAAAAATGATGTATACTTTTTTTTTTGTTTATCCAGTATTGTAATTTGATAAATGTAGTTCTCTATGTATTATGCATAAAGGATATTCCAGGTAGGGTTCTGTATTCTCCTGCACTGTAGGGGGTCTAGCTCCCTATACTTTGGCCTTCTAGTGTTTAATGTTTCTCTACAGTCACAGGACAAAGAAGCAATATCACCTCTGTCTTCTCACTTGCTTACTAATAGGGATGCAGCATTTCAGTTTGGGATTCGGCAAGGATTAGGCCATTTTCAGCAGAATTTGAATTCGTCCGAATCCTCCTGCCAGGCCGAACCAAATCCTAATTTGCATATGTTAATTAGGGGCGGGGAGGGAAATCAGGTGACTGTCACAGAACAAGGAAGTAAAAAATGTTGTTCCCTTCCCACCCCGAATGTGCATATGCAAATTAGGATTTGGTTCAGTATTCGGCCAAATCATTTATGAAGGATTTGGGGTTCAGCCGAATACAAAATAGTGGATTGAGTGCATCCCTACTTACTAAGCATTTACTAGGGAATCAAGGAAACCTAAAATCTCAGTAATAACATCAGTTCAGCGTTTCACATCCCTTTCAACTAAAACAGAAGTCATTGTTGAGTATTAAAAGAGATACAGTTGTGTCCACCTTTGCTCTAGAACCAACAAACTCATCCCTTCTGTATCCTATCTAGACTCCTTGGGTTTCTGCCAGATCTATTTGCACTGCCCAGTTGAGAGCTGCTTGCTGAGAAATAAAGGGAGGCCTGATTCTATAGCGGAGGAAACAATCTGGCTCATGGATAAAAAAATCCAAAAGCCTAATCCTGAGAAAAACTCGTGGGAGCAAAACAGCTTGGTCCTGGACAGCTCACAGCTGATTAAAGCAGATGAGTAAGTGACAAAAAAAATTATATGTGATGATAGCATATAAGACATATAGCATATAAGAAGGAGTATGGAGGCGATAATGAGTGATAGACATATGGCACCTGCGAGGAATCTGGTATGTATGTAAAAAAATAATGCAGGTATGGGATCCTTTATCTGCAAACCCGTTATCCAGAAAGTTCCAAATTTTGGAAAGACTCCATTATAATCTAATAATCCAAATTTTAAAAAATGATTTCCTTTTTCTCTGTAATAATAAAACAGTAGTTTGTACTTGATCCCAACTAAGATATAATTAATCCTTATTGACAGCAAAAACAAGCTATTGGGTTTATTTAATGTTTACATGATTTTCTAGTAGACTTAAGGTATTAAGATTCAAATTACGGAAATTGGTGGTATTTGGTGGTCCATGTTTTCACAGCTTTTTTTACATAAGCCCAACTGAATGAATTCATGTCATAAAGCCCCCCCCCCCACCATTCCTTTGTTTGCATGCTCCACTGTAAGGAGGCGAAGATGTATTATAACCCTCAATTTCACAAAGCTTGCTTTAAAGGATAACTAAACTCTAAAAATGAATTTGGTTAGAAATGCTGTAATTTATATTAGGGATGCACCGAATCCAGGATTCAGTTCGGTATTCAGCCAGTATTCAATCATTTTCAGCAGGATTTGGCCGAATCCTTGTGCCTGGCCTAACTGAATCCTTAAAATCATGTGACGTTTCGTCAAAAAACAAGGTAAAATTTTTTTAGCCAAATGTTAGACACCCCCAAGTGATTGTATTTACTTACCTGAAACCACAGGTCGGTGCTCCTATCAGCAGAAAACTGCACCAGCCCGGGGTTATACCAGTGAGCACCACGGA
>CM044443.1:15463627-15475317 GCA_024363595.1 Xenopus borealis | reverse complement strand
CCATAGAAATGAATTGAGAGCTGTGGAATTTCCCTCTAGTGGCGGAACTTCACCCTTAACATCACTCTTTGATGAATCTACCCCTATATACCGGTCAGTTGGACTGACGAAGCTGCTCGGATGAGTAGTGAAACGTCTTCAATGATTGCTCAGCAATTCCAGTTGTTTTAGAATTACTTATACTAGATATCCAACGACTTGGATGAATGAAAATCTTCATAGTCCTGAAGGAAGATCATTTGGTCGAATACTCTGCTGTACCATGTTACAATTAAGTTGTGTTATTACAAAGGCTCCTTCTGCCTTCATTTCTAAATCTGTCCTGTTTCTATCTAAATATATCGTTGTCTATCTTTAACAAAATTTATCTCTAATTCCGGTCAGGAAAAGGACCGTGCCATTACTGCAGCCAGTATTCTCCATCAAGCTGATCAAAGCATAAGGCGTTGCATCTCGGAGACCATGAGGAGAGTTAAAGGTACACAACTTAATACTGCATGTTTTTCTTCAAAACGCATCAGTAAATAGTGCTGCTCCAGCTGAATTCTGAAATGAAATCCATTTTTCAAAAGAGCAAACAGATTTTTTTTATATTCAGTTTTGAAATCTGACATGGGGCTAAACATATTGTAAGTTTCCCAGCCGCCCCCAGTCATACCACCCAGTAAACATTGTATGCGTTTGTAACATGCGGTATACAAAAAAGGTAAGTGCTAGCAAGGCAAAGTGCAAAATGTTCACAGGCATGAAGATCAGTGTAAGATGGCACCAATGGCAATTCAGTAACAGGTGCAAAATTTGCTCCAGTGCTGGTAGCCTATAGCAACTAATGGGATATATGCTTTCTAGGGATGCACCAAATCCAGGATTCGGTTTGGGATTTGGCCAGGATTCTGCCGAATGCCTGGGAGGGAAATCACTTGACTTTTTGGAACAAAACAAGGAAGTAAAAAATGTTTTCCACATCCCACCCCTTAATTTGCATATACAAATTAGGGATTGGATTCGGTTCGGTATTCCCCCGAATCCTTCCTAAAAGATTCGGGGGATCGGCCAAATCCAAAATAGTGGATGCGGTGCATCCCTAATGCTTTCAGACAGAAGCCTATAGCAACTAATCAGATTTATACTTTCAGACAGTAGACCAGTAAAGGTTACTTGCTGCCTGGACCCAATGTATTGCCATATGATTCAGAGGAACCTATGTAGATTATAAAATGATTCTGCCTCCTTGTGGTAGTTATACATACTTTTATGGCTAGCACTGAGGGTTATTTTTAGTTTGTCATACCTTATTACCTTAAGATTATACATAATTGTGTTGCCTCACACACTGCTTTAAAAGTATTGTAGCATCAGGATTCTTTTCATTCGATATTTATAAAAATATATTTTCTGTTTTGTAATGTACTCTTATTGCTCACTCTTAGAATCAGATTTCATTTTCATTGCCTAAATGCTGGCTAATCTAGAAGTGTCCTGCTGAGAAGTCTCCAACTGTCTTTGGTTTTGCTTAGCAGTAAGAACCTCCTGGCTTTTGCTGCTTGTTAAAACTTTTGGAGATGTGTCCCTGTTATAAACACTCCCATGTACAGGATTGTAACTGTCTCCCCCGCCCACCCACCAATTCCTGTTATGGGTATTATAAAGACAATAAGACCCTTTAGGGTGATAAAGAGCTTGTGGACAGCCCAACATAAGACAGTAGCTACTTAGGTAAAACTAAATAAGTAATACTTCCAAAAAAATCTTAAACTGATGTGACATGTAGACTTTGCAGCTTAAAACCCGCCAGTAAAACACAAGTAGTGTACCTTTAATACTGCATTTTATTCACTTAAATAGAAATGCCTGTATTTAGCATATACCGAACTGCCTGGGTGTATTTTTTTCGGCTAAGACAGTTCAAGTAAAGTAAATGGGAGGCAGCAAAATATAGGAAAAATCATCCATTGGATGATTTGTGAAAGGAAATCCCTCTGCTCCTATTTCAATGACTGACCCCCTTATCTTGTTTGCAGGTGCAGCTTCAGCCCATGAAATGAAAGTTGCTGCTCAGGAGCTTCAGTCTGCTAAATCAAAAGTTTTGGAAGACTTGAAGAAAGGTTTGTCTGAAAAGGGGATCCAGCCTATGACTGCATGCAACGCTACTACTATAGTGTCCTTATTTAAAGAGCAGACTGACCACATTGTGCAGCCATTTCTGGCCACAGAGCAGAACTGTAATGATACAGCTTCTGGCATCTCCTAGTGCTGTCGCAGTGGATATCTCTACACCACTGGAATAGATATGAATGGTCCCCATTAAATGGTGACATTTCTGTTGCTTCACCTGGGCTGTAAAAAGCAATAAGCCATATTTTGTCAAAGCTGAAAGCAATGGTTAAAACTTGGTTCTCAAGACAACATGGCCACCTCCCACTGCTAATGAAACAAATTGTAGTTAGAAGGATATTTAACTCATTCAACAAAATTGATTGCCAGTCAAAGAAGAACTGCTTGATCAAGTAACGTAATCATAGCTTTTGATGACCGTAATTTCTGTTATCGGAATTAAAATGGGGGTTACATGTTGTACAAAATATCTCATAATGTTACTGGTCTCCAAATGTTGCAGTTAAAAGGTGCGACACAAACAGAATTATTAGATTGCACTGTACAGTTGTGCGGGCTGTCCCCAAACCTGTAAGCTGGGTGGACTGGGTCAGTGCAATACTAAGCAGGTTGCAGAGCCAATTCTATCCGTGGCACAACTCTGCCCACAAGGATTCCAAGACATTCAAATTCCAATGGTTAGCTGGCACAAAAACTTCACTCCAAAAATGGATGCAAATAAAAAAAAAAGTTTTATTGTGCAAAAAGAATCATCTCAAAAATGGCCTCACGTGTTTTGTGCCAGAATAAACCAAGTTATTCAAGTACAAAAAAAAGGTATTTAAAAAAAAAACAAACATATTTACATAGACTATAGTATATGTTCGATCTTATGAGAATAAATTCTTTTGCAACAATGTTTATTTATTTATATATATATTTGAATCCATTTTTGGAGTGAAGTCCAGTTTTTGTGCCAGCTAACCATTGGAATTTGAATGTCTTGTATTGCCTCCCCGAGCTGAAGGTCTGGGGCTTGAGCCCCTGGACACCCTGTTGAAATTGGTAAGCGTGCCTTGACATAAACAAGTAATTGCGACTACTGGATACAACCTATTCCTTTTCCCTAAAAATAACCTCCTCCTTCTGACACCTGTTACTTGTATATTTGCATATTTGTCAGAGAGGGGCAGGGAGGGTATAGAAGAAGTGACGGTGTGTTTGGTTGGGTTAGAGTCAACCTGGGCATCACTATTGCACTGGCCTCCCTGTCAGTCATATCCAGTCAGTGTCGGAGTGGGACAACAGGAGCCCATCAAAAAAGCTTTAGACCAGGGGCCCACTCTTGGTACTATTTTCTTCCTGTCCTCACTCAACTTCTATTCTCCTGGACTCTTTTCTTTACATGTTATAATCTATTATTCCATCTATTTAGCCTCTTTGTTCTCATAGAAATAGGGAATGGCCATGAAATAGGCCAAATATTTACAAGCAGGCCAACACCTGAGCCCACCTAATATCCACTGAATACAGTGTTGGACTGGCCCGACGGGATACTGGAAATCCCAGTGGGCCAGTCCGACGCTGTATTCAGTGGATATTAAATGGTTTCCTTGTAGCCAGCACATAATGTAGTTGCTTGCGTAAAGGAGTTGTTCACTTTTGAATTAACTTAGTATGACGTAGAAAGTGATAGTCTTAGAAAATTTGCAACTGTTTTTTTATGATGTGATTTTTGAGTTATTTAGCTTTTTATCTAGCAGCTCTCCCGTTTGCAATTTCAGCAATCTGGTTGCTAGAGTTCGAATTTCCCTAGCAACCATGCACTGATTCGAATAATAGACTGGAATATGAATAAGAGAGGCCTGAATAGAAAGATGAGTAATACAAAGTAGCAATAACAATACATTTGTAGCCTTACAGAGCATTTGTTTTTTAGAAGGGATCAGCGACCCCCCCCCCCATTTAAAAGATGGAAAGCATCAGAAGGCGGCAAATAATTCAAAAACTATAATAAAAGAAAAATAAATGAAGGCTAATTGAAAAGTTGCTTAGAACTGGCCATTCTAGAACATACAAGTTAACTTAAAGGGGTTGTTCATCTTTGAGTTAACTTTTAGTATAATGTAGAGAGTGATATTCTGAGACAATTTGCAATTGGTTTTAGTTTTTTATTGTTTGCGGTTTTATAGTTTATTTAGCTTTTTATTCTGCAGCTCTCTAGTTTGCAGTGTCAGCTATTTGGTTTCTAGGGTACAAATTACCCTAGCAACCCTGCATTGATTTGAATAAGAGACTGGAATATGAATAGGAGAGGGACTGAATAGAATAAGTAATAAAAAGTGGCAATAACAATACATGTGTAGCCTTACAGAGCATTTGATTTTAGATGGTGTCAGTGACCCCCATTTGAAAGCTGCAAAGAAACAGAAGAAAATTGCAAATCATTAAAAAAACTATGAAGAATAAATAATGAAGACCAATTGAAAAGTTTCTTAGAATTGGCCCTTCTACAATATACTAAAAATTAACTTGAAGGTGAACCACCCCTTTAAAGGTTAACCACTCCTTTAAAGTTGTAATATACCCGCCTCTATTAATGAATGTAAATTGTTGTAGATATGAGCAGCTTCACAGCAGTGGTCATGAACATAGAGTATGTGAATAGACAATACAGATTTATTAGACTCAGTGATGGTTTACGAAGCATTAGAATCTTTGGAGAAATAATTAACACACAGTGATAAAATCTTTTCCGAACACCCAGTAGGGAGAAATGAGTAGACATACATTGTAGCTGGGTTTCGTAACCTTAAAAGTTAGACATCTGGTGAGTTCAGTCTTGCGTCGCGTCGTCAGCTCGTGGGCAAAAAGCTGTGTACAAAATTAGATGCGCGATCCAAATACTAAAATAAAAATAAAACAATAACGTTCTCGGCATGATGTTACCTACGTGGGTCTTCACGAACACATCCAGAAACACTCTCTCCATTCAACAGAACAAATACAAAGACGGAAGAGACCAACGCAATATCGTTATTTCGTCACATGATCGTCAGTCCTCCTAAATGCACATCGTGATGCGTGTTGACAGCAGGCACCTGGGAAGACAGCTAAACATTAGATGCCTTATCCAACCCACAAGCTTCACATCCTCACTTACTTAATTACTCATTTAAAGCCTTTAGAAAATATGCCCAAGCCATAAAGAAATGATAGATACCCAGACAGCCCCTCGTTAAAGACACACTAAACATTATTGTTTGTATTTGGCTTAATGCATATAAGGCACACAGGACAAGGTGACCACAAATCCTCTGTCCAAGCTTCCTATGGTGAGCGAATGCAAAGTGCAGAGCATTCCTTAAACCAGTGATTTTCAACCTTGTGCCTCCAGCTGTTAAGAAACTACAAGTCCCACAATGCATTTGCCTGACTGTGGCTGTCAGACTCCTTCAATGCATTGTGGGACTTGTAGTTCCTTAACAGCTGGAGGCACAAGGTTGAAAATCATTGCCTTAAACACCCCACCATTTAGGCTTGGTGCAGTGCTATGGAAAGTAGTGGCAAGTGGATAGGGGGCTTTAGATGCCCGATTATATAGGGAGTCAAAATGCCCAGCATGGAATTAGCTTTAAAGGGATTCAGTCGTTATTTTTATGGTGTCGTTTTTATTGCTGAATGTCACTATTTACACTGCAAATAATGCACTCTAACATATAAAATGTTTTAGTTGTAATATTGGTGTGTTAGCGCCATCTCAGGTCATTTTGCCTGGTCATGTGCTTTCAGAAAGAGCCAGCACTTTAGGATGGAACTGCTTTCTGGCAGGCTGTTGTTTCTCCTGCTCAATGTAATTGAAGGAATTGTAGTGGGAAATGGATTTTTACTATTGAGTGCTGTTCTTATATCTGCCAGGGAGATGTTATCTGTTTACCGGTTGATATCACTCGAATTTGCAGTACAGCCTTAAAAAGTGACTGTAGTTCATTAGAGCACATGACTGGGGGCACCTGGGAAACAGGTATGATTTAAAAATTAAATATAAAAAAATCAGTTCTCTCTTTTGAAAAACGGATTTCAGTGCAGAAGTTTGCTGGAGCAGCACTATTATCGGATGCGTTTTTTTTTTCCCCCATAACAGTATCCCTTTAAGATTTTACAACTGGTTCTTTCATGTTTTACTTTGCCTTAAGTGCATTTTCTGACTTTTTTTCTGTTGAAGCCCCCCTTGGAGGTCTGACCTATTGTCAAGGACCCCCTTAGCTAATAACAAGGTAGAAGATATAGGATACATTACTGTATCAGCCATAGTAGTTTTCAGCTGGGCATTCTAAAGCAGCAAATAGGCTTTCAACCTCAATCTCATCCTAACTGGTCTATAGGCTGAGCCCCCCCACGGCCCCAAGGTTTGGCTAGCACTACCCTAAAGAGCCACTTTTCTTTTATATTCCCATAATCTTCAACTCATTCCAAAAGCCATTATTCTTAGCCAGTGTGAAAATCATGGCAGAGTGGACCAGCAACTGAAGGTGTGGTCAGCCAAAATCAGCTGAAAAGGACAGAGCTGGGTAAAGGGGGACAGACAGAGCACCCTACATTGGCTCATAACCTGTAGAAAGGAGAAAATAAAGTGATGCTTTGTGGTGCCCTAGTTACAGCAAGCCTTGTTTTTTTTTTAGTTTAGTGTCCCTTTAACACCCCTAACCACCCTTTACACACACACACAAATACTGTTGGTAAATTATCAAACTCTCACACACTGTTATTACTTGAGGAATTCAAGTCATGTGATCAAACGAGGCACACAGAATTATATTTACAGGTTCTAAACAGTCCCCCATATGAAAGGAAAGGTATGCACTCATTGTCTGTTAAGGTGTAAAGTAAAAATAAAAAAGAGTGAGTGAAGGGTCTCTAGAGTCAGTGCTGGGTATGCTGACCTCGAGCAAAATGGCAGGCAAAGTCATACTTGTTTTTGCACTTGCAACCACAAATGTTGCACTGAAATGGATTTTCAAAGCCGTGGCAGCCCATGTGGATGGTGTACAGTATGTTGTCTGCAAAGTACATGTCACAGTGCTGGCAGTGGTGCAGGAGCTGGGGGTCCTGGACTGGAAGGGCGGGTGCAGGGGTGCTGGGTTGGCTGTTGCTAATGCTAGGGGTGCTGGTGCGCCCACTTCGCTCGCTGCTTGGCCCCGCCATAGGGCTACAGTTCCTGTGGTTGTGGGTCGGACGCCCTTCAGGGCTGGCAGGTGAGGAGCTCTGAGCTACACTGGTAGAGACCGCAGAGCTACAAGCTGGAGGAGGAGGCTGCTGGATCATAAATGGTTTTTCATCCGGACAGGGCCCAGTGTCTGGGGAAGCAGGATTCTGAGTGTCCGGTGGAAGGCTAGAGAGTTGCCCTGCTAAAGTGGACAGCTGGTTTAAGGGGTTGTCCACCATGAGTTCTTGGGGATCCCGAGAGAGCCCCATTGAATGTGAGGCCTTGGCCAAGTTTTCATAAGCCTCGCTCTGGATGCTGGGAATCTCATGGGCAAAGTCGCTGAGATAGTCTGCTTTGTGCACCACCATGGAAGGCGGACTGAGATTAATGAGAGTCCGGCGGGTGTAACCCAGGCTGCTAACTTTCTTCTGAAGGACCCCCCACATTTTCTTATTGCCAAGGGATGGCCGGGTGCCTTTGATTGGCAGCATCTTATGTTTGCGCCGGCGGTGATGAGACAGGTTGCTTCGATCGCTGCAGCGGAAGGAACACAGCTCGCACTTGTACGGCTTCTCCCCGGTGTGAGAGCGCATGTGAGCCTCTAGGTGGCGCTCATAGGCAGATGCAAATGGGCATAAGTGGCAACGGTGCGGCTTCTCACCTGCAAAATATGTATGTGTTAAGTTCATGTTGCATCCTCCATTGGCCATATTGATGCAGCTAATTATCTGGCCCAGCTGGCAAGTAGTATAATAGTGTGGAATATTTTCAATGATAAAAACTGAAAGTACAGAACTGGGACCAAATATAAATCAAGGAAGTAAAAAATGTGAGGGAAATCAAGGAAGTAAAAAAAAAAAATGTACCCTTTTCGTTTACCGTCCCTAATTTGCATATGCAAATTAGGATTCAGATTCTTTCACAAAGGATTCGTCAGAATCCCTAAAAAAATAAATGCTATGTAAGGAAAATCAAAAACCAATTCCAAATTGCCTCAGAATACCACTTTCTATATCCGTGATCCCCAACCAGTAGCTTGTGAGCAAAATATTGCTCTCCAACCCCTTGGATGTGGCTCAGTGACCTCAAAAGTGCTCGGAGGCAAGTTTTGGTTGTGTAAAAACCAGGTGCACTGCTAAATAGAGCCTCAGATAAGGTTGACAATCCACATAGGGGCTACTAAATAGCCAATCCCAGCACTTATTTGACACCCTAAGAACATGCTAGTGTTGCTCCCAAACTCCTTTTAGTTCTACATGATGCTCACGGGTTCAAAAGGTTGGGGATCCCTGTTCTATACCATACTTAAAGTTGATTTAAAGGTGAACTACCCCTTTTAAGGTGGCCATAGATAATATCATAAGAAACTAATTTTCGCATGATATTTGCTGCATGTATGGTGGGAGATAAGCTGACTGATATTGGCAGAAGACTTGGGTATCTTTGGGGCTTGTTGATTGGGCTGGCTGGAAAATTTTGATTGGGCACCTTTGAAGACACCAGAATATCAGCCAGTTAGTGCTGAATCATCAGATACAGGTAGAATTCTATTGTTTCTGTCTGTATATTTGCCGATTCAGCTCTAAATGTGTGTATCGAAACAAATGATCTCTCCTGGAAAGATATTTTCCAGGAAGGATCAAAATTGTAATGTCTGTGGCCACTGCAGGTCATTCAACTCCAGATTCCCCTTGCTCCATTATGAAGTGATGGATTCTGGGACTTGTAGTTCCAGTCCCGGAGCACAGATTCTATGGAAAGCAGAGGGACTTCAAGTCCCAGAATCCATTACTTTAGCACGGAGCAACATTCTAGAACATTATTCCAAGAATAGGATCATACCTGTGTGTATCCGGATATGCTCTATCAGACGGGCTGTTCCTTTGCTGGCATAGTTGCAATAGCGGCATTTAAGTTTGCCGTCAAAGGTCCGCTCAAAGCCGTCCACCAGCATCCCATTGCTTTCATCCAGAGACACCTCCACGGAGGGATGATCCAGCCCATTCTGATCGCTGTCTGTCCCAGCAAGGCACGGAGAATTAGCGGAGAGTGCATCATGGTTCTGAGCCCCTGATTTGCAGAAAGTAAGTCAGTAAATAGCAGTTTGCTAGACGTGTTAAATAGTGCATAATGCTAATATTGTTAACAACTAACTACTGCTACTTCATGACAGAAGTTAACTGCTACACAGGAGGTGCAATAGTTTAGTGCCTGAACTTCCTGCTTTTCAGCTCTCTAACTCGGAGTCACTGATTGGTTACTGCTTGGTAACCAATCAGTGGAAACCAAGACAATTGAAAAGCAGGAAGTAGTGTTCTGTTATATTACACATCCGGTCACTCCAGCCTTTATACATTACATTTTTTTTTCTTTTACATTATTGTCTAACTAACTATATTAGAAACATTTTTTATTTTGCACAGCCTATTTATCCAGTATTTAAATTTATACTGAAGAATTCATTTAATCACCTGCTCCCCCCCCCTTTCACAGGCCAACCAATCAGGACTAGGGATACACCACTTTCTGCACAGAGCCTTCCTCACCTTCTGCACCGGTATTTATTGTGATGTATGTAACTGATTATTTTCTGTGTATGTAATTCATGTGATTTAGTTGTATAATCACATTCAGTTTACAGCGATACGTAACAAGTTGGAGCTATAGAAATACATGTTAATAATAATAACACCAAACCCTGAATCCAGGAGTACAGATTCTTACCGAATACTGAACAAAATCCTAACCCTTCTTCTGTACTGGAAAAGCCTAAACTGATATGTGTTTTTCCGTTATATAGGGATCAGATTCGGTTTGCCCAGGTTTTTGTATTTGGTGCATCCCTAATCACTCAGGAAACAATATTCTCTAGACTGGGGCTGTCCAACTGGAGGCCATCATGTTCCACAGTACACATGAACTACATAACTCCCAACATTTTGGAAGTAAAAAGAGGGACAAAAAAAATGTGGTGCACGTAGTGCGGCAGAATGTTTAGACCATGGCTATTTGGCAGGTTATGAAAGTTTGAAACTATTTCTCCTTATCTAAACTGTTACAACTACTTATTTTCTTATCTCAAAAATTGTTACAAAGTTTCTAATTTGCACCTGTTAGCTGTTCTGGGCTCTCTGCCAAAAGCCACTTAAGTTAGAAACTTTGTTTCTTTTTCTGGCTGTTCAGTGCAGAGAAAATAGGGACTTTCCAGTACAAATGAGGGACTGCAGCTTGAGCTGTCAAAAGAGGGACTGTCCTTCTGAAAAAAGGACAGTTGGGAGGTAGGGACTAAACACAGATTGTGCACCAGTGTTACAGGCCTCAAATACTATTGTGTAGTGAGAACCATAATGATAAGCAGAGTAAATGTATGAGATCTCTTATCTGGAAACCCATTATCCAGAAAGGTCCGAATTACAGAATTGCCGTCTACTGTAGACTCCATTTTATCCAAATTTCATTCAAAATGCAATAAAAAATAATTTCCCTTTTTTCTGTAATAATAAAACAATAGCTTGTATCCTTATTGGAAGCAAAACCAGCCTATTGGGTTTATTTAATGTTTACATGATTTTCTTGTAGACCTAAAAGGAGAAGGAAAGGCTAAAACTAAGTAAGCTTTATCAGAAAGGTCTATATAAACACACCAGTAAACTGTCAAAAGAAACAGCATTTTGCTCCTCTCCCCCCATCTGTAATCTGAACCAACAGCTATGAGTGAGCAGGGAGAGACTCAGACAGGAAGTGATGTCATGCTAAGCTAATATGGCAGCTGCTTTACAGGCCCCAGGCACTGTGAGTAACAGGTCCTACACCTGTATAAGCAGCTGCAGTAGGTAAACTTGCTAGTGCCACTGGTAGCTAATGTGTCCCTCAATCTTACAGAGTTGGGCTGCCCATGACACGCTACATACCTCCTAAAGTTTCCGCTTCTTTGTCACTGCTCACAGAGCCAGAGATCATGTTGACGTGGTGCGTCTGCTGAGTGAGATATTCCTGGAAGTCTTTCACAAAATCCAGCGTTTCTGGCTTCTTTTCACCCATATTCAGTGCTGGAATCTGCTTGCAGCGCTCCCTTCCTAAACAGAGATAAAATACAAGTCAAACAGAGGGCCAGAGGGAAGCAAAAGGCAGAATTCTGTCTGTTAATTGGCTCATGTGACCTAACATGTATGGTTTATGGTTCTGGCGTGCCAGTGTCCAATTTGATGCACCTCGTTGATTCACTAGACAAGCAGAGTATGACACACACAAGCAGCACTAGACAAGCAGAGTATGACACACACAGGGATCACTAGACAAGCAGAGTATGGCAAACATAAGCGGCACTGAGCAAGCAGAGTATAGTACACACAATAGGCACTGGGCAAGTAGAGTATAGTACACACAAGCG
>CM044443.1:15448277-15460749 GCA_024363595.1 Xenopus borealis | reverse complement strand
TATCACTCTCTACATTATACTAAAAGTTAACTCAAAGGTGAACAACCCCTTTAATGGTCTAAACAATTTTATGCCCAAAGAATTTAATGGGTGTCGGCAAAATTTCAGTGAAGCGATACAGGACAAACTCGGCCATCCCTAATAAAAATGTATTAATAAAATTGAAATTGTAAAACTGGAAGGAGTTTAAGGTACCCAAAAACCTGAGTAGAATTTGATCAAACTCGATTTTCTCAGGAAAAAAAAAACTCGAATGTCAGGAAGGCTGCAAACCTCTCCAAATGGGTCACTGGACCTCTCCCATTGACTTAAAGCAGGGGTGTCCAAACTGCGGCCCAGGGTGAATATGAATGCGGCCCAGCTTGAAACACTTGGTTTCCGAGGAAATGTCATAATAGTATAATATATATATATAAGTCTATTTACTGTAATATCCAGGTGTCCCATATTCCAGTGTATAACTCCATCTGGTTATCCAACTGGTATTGTAGTTCTTTTCTGTGTATTTTCTTTGCTTTTACAAATCAAAAGTGTTTGTGCATCTCATGTGTGGCCCCCAGACGATTTTTCTTTTAACAAAGTGGCCCAGGTAAGCCAAAAGTTTGGACACCCCTGACTTAAACAGTAACTCGTAAGGCTTTAGGTGGTGAATAGTCGAATTAAAGTTCTTAAAGGGCCAGACATAAACTGCCAGGCAAAGCAGCTCTCTCCCCTGCCAGTCCATACAACCCATCGACAAAGAAGATCCGCACTCTCAGGGCTTAGATATAACTAAAACATGTATTTTGTTTTAAACGAGAGATATATATAAATACTGATAATTAGAATAGTTTGAACAGAACTCAATCCCCCATCATGCTCAGCAGCTACAATACTATTATGATTGTATAGTGCTGACATACTCCAAAGATATTAAGCTGGCCATACACATGGAGATTAGCTGACCTGATCATGGGCCCTAGGGCCTAAGGATCGGATCACAAGGAGAAGAATACGGGCGGACCGAGGATCGACATCTGGATGACTTACGACAGAAATCGATCGCAGAAGCCTATTGGAGGGCCCCATACACTGGGCAAAATAAGCTGCTGACTCGGTCTGTTGGCAGCTTTTATCTGCCTGTGTATGGACACCGTTAATCTGTCAGTAGTTTATATCTGTTTGTGTATGGGGGCCTTTAGCAAACAACTATAAAATGGCCAGATGTTCTTTAACTGCTGTAAATGTGGCCATACACGAAGAGATCCGCTCGTTTGGCGACGTTGCCAAACGAGCGGATCTCTCCCCGATATGCCCACCTTGAGGTGGGCGATATCGGGCTGATCCGATCGTGGGCCCTAGGGCCCAACGTTCGGATCAGTACGGGCGGTCGGATCGCGGGACCGCATCAACGAACAGATGCGGCCGCGATCCGACAGGATTTTTAATCCTGCCCGATCGACATCTGGCCGACTTTCGGCCAGATATCGATCGGGAAAGCCCGTCGGAGGGCCCCCCACACGGGCCGATAAGCTGCTTTTATCTGCCCGTGTATGGCCACCTTTAGAAGTTTAGATGTGCAACTAGAAATTTACTAGCTCCCTATGGAGGGGTTGAACTTGATGGACTCGGTCTTATTTCAACCCAATTTAACTATGTAACTATGCAAAATTATTTTTGGCCTTCTCTAAACTTTAAGAACAGATTACTTAGAATGATAAACTGATCATCAGTCACTGTCCATTATCCACCCCAAACCTCTTGCCCCGCCCCTAGCAGTCACAGGGTCTGCCCCTTCTATAGCAGTGATCCCCAACCATTGAGTTGTGAGCTACATATTGGGTGTTGCTCCCAGTGGCCTCAAAACAGGTGATTCATTTTACTTGTTTGGAGGCAAATTTTGGTTGCATAAAATGCTTTTCATACTTGTGCTGCTCCCCAACTCTTTTTACAACTGAATGTGGCTCATGGGTAAAAAAGGTTGGGGACCCCCTGCTCTATCGTTATGCTCTTGCATAACAATCAACCAATCACAATGAACCCAGCTAGGCAATTCTGTACCCCATTGGTTCTCAGTAACTTGCCCATTCAATGCCCATCTATATCACAGTGACCTATACTTGCCCTTCTTGGGGACATCTAAACAGTAATTAAACACGGAGGATAATTGCCTATTATGTGATAGTGGGGCCCTACATGAATAAGGAACATGAGCAACTATCTTATACTATCTTATGCTCTACATGACAGTTGATCATGTTATGTATTCAATACATTTATATTTAGGAAATGTATCACAAATTTCCCTGGGAGTGGGATGGCTGAACAGCACTGATTTTTGTAATCCAAAAAAGAGGTGCAATATGCTACATCTCTCACCTGCTAATTTCTGATCTTGCCCACTCCCACACCTTGCTGTCTCATTCACTTCCCCTTTAGATTGTAAGCTCTTTTGCACAGGGCCTTCATTGTCTTTTGTACCAGTGCTGGTCGATTATGTGACTCTGTATGTTTTATGTATGTAATTTATTTGTATAAACACACATTACAGCACTGTGCAATATGTTGGCACTCTAAAAATACATATTATTATTATTATTAATAATAATAATAATAATAATAATAATAATAAAAAAGGTAGCTGAGAAATTCAATATGCACTTAGCCGCCAGCTATTTCCTAGTGACACTGTATGGGTTGGGCAAAGTTTGTCCAGGGCCAGTCACCCTGAGCAACTAATCAGCAGTTGCAATAATGAAACCAATGCGGGTTTACTATGTTACAACATACCCACTACTATCTTTCATATAAAGCTACAGGGCCCCCTGCTCACCAACAGTAACAATCAGGTGACACAATGTGCAACTATGTGCCATTTGTTTGCTTTGTAATCAAGACATTACACTTACACTCAGGATGTAAAAGGTTTCAAGGATACAATTTATCAGCTTTCTGCTTTTGCACTGAAAGTACAGATACAATGTATATCACCATGTATCATTGTTACAGCTTGTCAGCTACACTTTTAGGACAAACAAACACAGAATGTTGTTTCCATAGAGCAAAAGCCACGATGTCACTTAAAAAAAATCAAAGTCATAAAAATGTTCGCTATTAACATGTGATCACTAGTGTTAAAGTGGAGTATGGAACTTTAAAGAAAAAGGAAAGATAGAATCTAGGGATGCACCGAATCCACTATTTTGGATTCGGCCGAACCCCCGAATCCTTCCCGAAAGATTTGGCCGAATACCGAACCGAATCCGAACCCTAATTTGCATATGCAAATTATGGGTGGGAAGGGGAAAACATTTTTTACTTCCTTGTTTTGTGCCAAAAAGTCACGTGATTTAGCTCCCTGGCCCAAATTTGCATATGCAAATTAGGATTCGGATTCGGTTCGGCCAGGCAGAAGGATTCGGCCGAATCCGAATCCTGCTGATAAAGGCCGAATCCTGGCTGAATCCCGAACCGAATCCTGGATTCGGTGCATCCCTAATAGAATCACTGGGGTGCCAAGTTGTTGCCCCCCCCCTGCAATTCAACCCCCCAGGCCTGAGCTCCTCTTCTTCCTCAAATGCAGCTGGTGGTTTTTAATTGATGCCATGTTGCTATACCCCTCTAGTGCCCCAGGTAAATTCTACACCTGAATGTGTAGTGCAGAAATGCATTGGCCATTATTATAGTGCACAAGCTCAGAGGATGTAGGAGCACCAGGAGGGGACCCTGGGGTGGTGCATTTTTGGAAAAAGAGGAGCTCCAGCCTGGGGGTCTGAAATAAGGAACTAGAATAACCAGGGAGGGGTCTAACTACCCAGTGATTTTACATTTCCATGTTGGGGTGATTGCCCTGCACCAGATGATGGTGGCATGTCTTTTAAAAGTAAAGGCAAAGTAAACCTTCCCGGACTTGCTGGATGTTGCAGACTAAATTATACATAAAGGACTGAATTATGACCGAAAACTTTGAATTTGCACAATAAAAGGGATTTTTTATTTTTTTAAGCAAGTTCTGTGAGTGCGGAGTCTCAGGATGTGCTTGTTAAACTACCACTTGGAATCCAGGCAGTTGTATATATGTGTGTGCCCTCCATTACTATGGTACGTACACACACATATATATATTTCATCACCGGAACCTTGAAGCCAAAATGTTAGATAAATAATTCCCGTTTTTTTTCATCTCATTAATTTTTGGTTGTGTAATTCCTGTGCGTGTCACCACTATGAACTGTGTATTTTACTTCAATGCATGAGCACCCAGGTGTCAGGTACATCGGAAATGTGCAACCTATTTATTTTATGTATACATCTGAATGAATTATATATATATAAAGCACCAACATATTCCACATTGCTGTACAATAGATGGGCGTATACTCTGAACACACAGATGCACATACAATAACAGATAGAAGAGGTAAAGTGGGTCTTGCCCAAAAGAGCTTATAATTAGCTGAAGGGTCACACACAGCCATTGTCTGTGCAGGTCTATAGATACAGCTATGGGACCTGTTAACTAGGTTTTCATTTCTTTCTATGGGGAAACCATATGAACTAGTCCTTTGTTTGTAGAGCTTTAGGTCTGCTTTCAAATATACAGCTCTGAAACCGGTTATTCAGAATGGGGTCTGGGGTTCTCCAGATAAGGGGTCTTTCCTGCCTTCAGTCTACTAAAATAACTTTTAAACATGAATTAATCCCAATAGTATTGTTTTTCCTCTTAGGGAAGGGACAGACAGGGAGATTCGGGGAGATTCTGTCGCCTGGCGTTTTTAGCAGGCGACAATCTCCCCGAATTTCCTTCTCCCTGTGCACACGCTGCGCGGCGATTCCCGGAATCGCCCGAAGATACCTCGTGAGGAAACTTCGGGCGATTCCGGAAATCGCCGCGCAGCGTGTGCACAGGCGCTGGCGCTTTGTCCCTTATACTAGCGGCAGACAGGGAGAAGGAAATTCGGGGAGATTGTCGCCTGCTAAAAACGCCAGGCGACAGAATCTCCCCGAATCTCCCTGTCTGTCCCTACCCTTAGGGTGGTGACACACAAAGCTACTGGTGGGAGATTAGTTGCCCAGCGACAAAACGCCTCTTCTTCTGTCGACTAATCTCCCCTAAATGACTTCCCGCCAGCAGGATGGCACTCAGAGGCGTAAATATAGAGGAAGCAAACCCTGCGGCTGCAGGGGGGCCCAAGAGGTATAGGGGGCCCCATGATGCCCTAATTAATGAACAATTTCAATATATACTAGTAAAATGGATAACCTCTGGATATGTTGGGGGCCCCAAAATTAATTTGCTGTGGGGCCCAGTAACATATAGTTACGCCACTGATGGCACTCAAAACGCTTTATTTTCTGAAGTTGCCCGAACTTCGATAGGCGACTAATTTCCCACCAGTAGCCTCGTGTGTCACCACCTAATAAGGATTCAAGGAAAAGGAAATCATTTTTAAAACCGGGCACAATGGCGGATGGCTGTGCCATAATTTGGATGGAAGTTTCTGGATAACAGGTTTCCAGAGACTAGATCCCATAAATGTAGTTCATAAAGTTGTCCTTTAAAGGGGGGGGGGGGCAAATCAGTGCAGAGAATAAAAACAGCCAGACACTGATTCCAATATAAATTACAAACTTCCAAACCACTGAAAATGCCTAATGAATGTATATTGGGAATTGGTTTAGAATGACAGATATCTCTTTATATTTCCATTATTACAGTACATAGAGGGCAGCCACAATAAAGCTAAGTATCAGGTGTGAATAACAGACACAGGAGGAGGCCAAGCCCTGACCTGCAGAGCTTACAATCTAAGTGACATACATTGCCCATGGAAAGAATTCCCCCCACCGGAGGCAGTTACGTAGGCATAAGAGATGATTACGTGTAGAAAATGTAAGTAAAGGGGAAAGTACCCCCTGTAATGAGCCAGAGCCGGGCGGGTCTCTGATTCCCATGGATTCCCTGAAGGCCCATTTGTGCTATAGCGACTAGCGGAGATCTGCCTGTTACCCGCATTATATAGCTGCATTCCGCGTATGACGTCACATTCCCTATAGCCCCGCCTACTTACCGTCACCGGGAGTTCCTCAAAACGTGGAAGCTCCACATGCCGCCGGCAGGGTGCAGAATAAACACTCACCGACACCTCCGGTGAACACCGAGCCCTACCACCACCACTAGGGCCCTGAAAAATCCTCACACGCATGCGTTCTGAAACGTCCACCCTGTGTGGAGACACATCCGTCTGCTGCGGAAGAAGTGCATCGTGGGGATTGTAGTTTTACCTCATGAAACTACGGTTGCCGTGACAACAAACTACGCCCGCATATAAATCACTCTTTAACGCTTTCCTTGGAACACCACGGACCTGTTTTATCCCGCCCTAACCTTTTTAGTTTTGGATAGAGTAATCTGAAGTATTTTAAATAGGAATATGGAGCTGCCCGTGCTTCAAGCGCAGTTTATTAGGAGTAGTAATATGGCGGCTGACCCAGTATGCGCTATAGATGGGTGTAGCATTATGGAGTCGCACGCCGTAATGTAGGTGCACACTAGGGGGCGCAGGCTTTTTAAAGAAACTTCCGGCCAGGAGCCTGTCAATACTAAAACTGCCTCTGCAATGGCTGGTTTTCTGTGTCGGAGAGTCCAGGTAAGATGTTTCGGTGCCAGATGATTCGTATAAATCCAACGCATCAGAAAACATTGCTATAATGGTCTGAAGTGACTAATATATATGATATGAACAACTAGCTAGATCTATTCACAGGGTACACGGACACCAGACTATTTAGCCTGTCTGGGTCAAATAAATGTCACTGTGTCAGCTGCAAACTCGCTCCAATTATTATAATTAGACAGAAGACTGGAAAAACCCATGCACAGGGCAGACTGACAGACCTCAGCTGCAACAGAACCTCTTGACTCACTACATGAATAGGAAAGGACAGCTCTGACTCCCACACACTTGTATGGAAACCTCACATTTGAGTTAACTTTTAGTGTGATGTAGAGACTGATATTCTGAGACAATTTGCAATTGCTTTTTATTATTTGTGGTTATTTTAGTTCTTTAGCTTTCTATTCAGCTGCTCTCCAGTTTGCAATTTCAGCCATCTGGTTGCTAGGTTCCAAATTCCCCTAGCAACCATGCACTGATTTGAGTAGGAGACAGGAATATGAATAAGAGAGACCTGAATAGAAAGATGAGTAATAAAAAGTAGCAATAACAATACATTTGTAGCCTTACAGAGCATTTGTTTTTTAGACGGGGTCAGAAGGGGAAGAAAAAACCATAACAAAACAAAAAAAAGATCAATTAAAATGTTATTTAGAATCGACCATTCTATAACCTTCTAAAAGTTAAAGGGGCTATTCACCTTTGAGATCACTTTTAGTATGGTGTAGAAAGTGATATTCTGAGATATTTTGCAATTAGTTTTTATTTATTATTATTGATTTCTTAGTTATTTAAAGGGGCTGTTCACCTTTGAGATCACTTTTAGTATGATGTAGAAAGTGATATTCTGAGATAATTTGCAATTGGTTTTCATTTTTTATTATTTGTGGCTTTTTATTCAGCAGCTCTCCAGTTTGCCGTGTCAGCAATTTGGTTTTTAGGGTACAAATTCCTCTAGCAACCCTGCATTGATTTGAATAAGAGACTGGAATATGAATAGGAGAGGGTCTGAATAGAAAGATGAGTAATAAAAAGCAGCAATACATTTGTAGCCTTACAGAGCATTTGTTTTTAAGACGGGGTAAGCAACCTCCATTTGAAAGCTGAAGAGAGTCAGAAGGGGAAGGCAAAAGATTAAAAAACTATATATATATATATATATATAAACACCAATTAAAATGTTATTTAGGATCGACCATTCTATAACCTTCTAAAAGTTAAAGGGGTTGTTCACCTTTGCGATAACTATTGGTATGATGTAGACATTGATATTCTGACATAATTTGCAGTTGGTTTTAACTTCTTATTTAAGGATTTTGAATTATTTATTTATTTTGTAGTTAGCAGCTCCGTTTTCATTTTAAGAAATCTGGTAGCTATGGTCCGGATTCCCTTAGCAACCGTGCATTAGTTTGAATAAGAGACTGGAATATGAATAGGAGAGGGGCTGAATTGAAAGATGAGTTGTAAAAAGTAACAATAAATTTGAAGCCTTACAGAGCATTTTTTTTTTTAGACGGGGTCAGCGACCCCCATTTGAAAGCTGGAAAGAGTCAGAAGAAGAATAAAAAAAATAATTATGAATTATTATAAAACTATAAAAAAGAAAAAATGAAGACCAATTGAAAACTTGCTTATAATTGGCCATTCTGTAAAGATGAACAACCACTTCTTTTAAACAAACTGACTATATATAGAGCCGCTCCAAAAACATACAGGCAGCTTTATTTTGATCCTGCTCAAAGTGGCCCTAGATTGTGTGCGGATGTGTCAGGGACTCTAGATTGTAAGCTCTGCTGGGCAGCTGTCAATGATAATCTCTGTACAGTGCTGCTGAATATTTTGCTTATGGTTGATAAAGCTGATGGTTGCTGTTTGATAAAGCTAATGATCTGGGAATTGCAGATGAACGGAGGAAAGGAAACTGTTAAGGGCTGTTAGATAGCATTGAGTGCTGATTATTGTTCAGTAATCATCAACCTTAAAGAGACATAAAGGAATAATCAATGCTGGAATTGATCTAGTGCTCATTAATACAGTGAGAAAATAAAAGCCTCGCTATTCAACTGTGTTCATTAACTGTCATTAATGGGTGTGCAGCAATCTGTGGTTATTGCTGTACAGAATGAAGCTCTGAGTACAGGTATAGGACCTGTTATCCAGAGTGCTCCGACCTGAGGTTTTCCAGATAGATCTTTCCGTAATTTGGATCTTTATACCTTCAGTCTACTAGAAAATCATGTAAATATTAAATAAAGCCAATAGGCTGGTTTTGCTTCCAATAAGGATTAATTATATCTTAGTTGGGATCAAGTACAAGCTACTGTTTTATTATTACACAGATAAAGGAAATCCTTTTTAAACATTGTGATTATATCATTATAATGGAGTCTATGGGAGACGGCCTTTCCATAATTCGGAGCTTTCTGCATAATGGGTTTCTGCATAATGGATCCCATACCTGTACTGCCATATGGATAAGGAACTACACAACTAGGGATGCACCGAATCCAGGATTCGGCCTTTATCAGCAGGATTCGGATTTGGCCGAATCCTTCTGCCTGGCCGAACCGAATCCGAATTTGCATATGCAAATTAGGGCCAGGGAGCTAAATCACGTGACTTTTTGGCACAAAACAAGGAAGTAAAAATGTTTTCCCCTTCCCACCCATAATTTGCATATGCAAATTAGGGTTCGGATTCGGCCAAATCTTTCGGGAAGGATTCGGGGGTTCGGCCGAATCCAAAATAGTGGATTCGGTTCATCCCTAAACACAACATATATCTGACGTTTCAGTCCCACCTGGGGGATATATGTTGTGTTATTGAATCTCTCTCTCTCTCTCTCTCTCTCTCTCTCTCTCTCTCTCTCTCTCTCTCTCTCTCTCTCTCTCTCTCTCTCTCTCTCTCTCTCTCTCTCTCTCTCTCTCTCTCTCTCTCTCTCTCTCTCTCATGACACAATAGTTTCTATCTTGGTTACAGTAGCATTCTAGGAATGTATGTGCTATGGAAGATATTCCTGGGGTGGTGGTGGTAGTTGAAAGCTGTAGTTAGAGGGGCCAGATTTGGGGAGGACGTTTGCTGCTCTGGTTATATAGGCATGGGATCAGTTATAGAGTCCACCAGCGAGTAGGGTTGCCACCTGGCCGGTATCTTACCGGCCTGGCTGGTATTTTTGATGGTTTATCCCAATGTTATTAATAGGATAAAAAGGTAAATATATAGGAAGGCTGGTATTATTTTTCAAGAAAAGGTGGCAACCCTAGCAGCGAGTCAGGTACCCACGGTTACCCACAAAAAAAGCAGGTGCCCTGCAAAATGAGGTTAATATTTCCAGGTGCGGGTATTGGTGTTGGTTGAGGGTCTCATCTGAATTTCTTATCTTGTCTATATTTTACTCCTTTTAAAATTTTACAAAACTTTTTTTCTGTCCCTGCCCACTTTTGATCATGTCACTTCCTGTTTGCTGCAACATTACCTCCTGTTTGATGGTTGTTGCGGATCAGTTTGCGGATAAGTTGCAGGTCCGGGTCTGGTAAAGGATCAAAGTGGGTAAATATGCAGTTGCAGTTTGGATTGCTGCTGGTTGCAGGGTCGGGTCTGGGTCTTAGAATTTGGTTCTGCGCAGGACATTAATGCGTTACTGGAAACCCGTTCTCCAGAAAGCTCCATATTACAGGAAGGCCATCTCCCATTTTAATAAAATAATTTCAAAAGTTTACAAATTATTTCCTTTTGCTCTGTAATAATGAAACATTGCCTTGTACTTGATCCCAACTAAAATGTATTCCCCAAGTCCAGAGCATTCTGCATAACCAATCAAGTTATGGGACCTGTTATCCAGAATGCTCCGGACCTGGGGTTTTCCCAGACAATGAATCTTACCGTAATTTGGATCTTCATTACTTAACTCTAATAGAAAATTATTTATACATTAAATAAACCCAATGGGCTGGTTTTGCCTCCAATAAGGATTAATTATATCTTAGTTGGGATCAAGTACAAGCTACTGTTTTATTAATACAGAGAAAAGGGTAATAATTAAATGTGTTTTATTTGGATAAAATGGAGTCTATGGGACACTACTTTTCTGTAATTCAGAGCTTTCTGGATAATGGGTTTCTGGATAACAGATCCCATACCTGTACCTGGAACTATATTTCCGTAACCCAAACAATGGCTTATGTAGAATGACTGACACGTGGCAACAGTATAAAATGTGGCCAGCTGGAAGATTAATATTTACCCCAGTAACGAATATGTGAAAGAAAGTGAAAGAAAGTGAAGGTTTATCAGATTGTTCTGTGTGTGACATTTACTCCTAATACCCAGACCCACCAAGTTGAACTCGGGTTCACAACCAGGGTTTCCAAAGACGACCTGGAACAGTCAAATATCATTCTCAACTGTATCTTAAAGGACAATTCAACCTGTATGTTTGCAACACAACTGTTGAGTTTAGAGAAAAAACCTTTTATTGCCAGAAATAGTTGGCAGTTTGTAGGCACCATTCCAGTGTAAAAATAGACTGGGCAAATAGGCTGTGCAAAATAAAACTTGTTTCTAATATAGTATAGCCAAAAATGTAATGTATAAAGGCTGGAGTCATGTGACTGGTGCCAGCTTGTTTTTCCTTTTCAATGTAACTGAATAGTACACAGTGGGACATGGGTTTTTACTATTGAGTGTTGTTCTTAGATCTACCAGGCAGCTGTTATCTTGTGTTAGGGAGCTGTTATCTGGTTACCTTCCCATTGTTCTGTTGTTAGGCTGCTGGGTGGGCGAAGGGAGGGGCGATATCATTCCAACTTGCAGTAAAGAGTGATTGAAGTTTATCAGAGCACAAGTCACATGACTTGGGGCAGCTGGGAAATTGACAATATGTCTAGCCCCATGTCAGATTTCAAAATGAAATATAAAAAAAATCTGTTTGCTCTTTTGAGAAATGAATTTCAATGCAGAATTCTTCTGGAACAGCACTATTAACTGATGCATTTTGAAAAAAAATGTTTTTTACCATGATAGTATCACTTTAAAGGTGAACCACCCCTTTTTTTATCCTTGGCTCAGACTATCCTGCAGCATAAAATAAATCTTGACAGCTCTGGCCTAGCAGATCATTGACATTAATCTGTGTCAATCTTGTGATTTTTTCCCTTTGCAGTTGCTGGGCAGAAGAATCACACACTCTGTCTGTACGTCTCAGGCCGTTTCCCATCGATGGAAATCTTCAGCTGTAGATCCTTTGGTTCAAGTACCCGGGGAAGGGGCGGTATTTGCCCCCCTCCAGACTTACACAGAAGAGGAGACCATGTTAAAGGAAATGGGTAATGGGCCTCTTCCCTTTCCTCCCCATCGCATGCCTACTTAGTGATTGGGTATTCATCCTTTTTCATATGGAGATCAGATAATCGTATTCCAAGAATGTACATTGTGTATCAAAAGTTATATTTCTTTTTTACTTGGTGTATACAATTACACTGCTTGTTCAGAATAGTCCAATATAATGTCACTCTATTTATATTTTGCGTCTGCTATGCAGCTATCTGGATGCATGTCGGCGTATATTTAACAAGAAATGAATGAATATAGGCACTACTTTTGATACCTAAAAGAAAGGCTGTTGAAAGAAATGGTACCCCAAAAAATGTTTTTTAAAAGAATGACAATATGTGTTTTTTAAAGCAAACACACCAGTTTTACCAGTGCAGAGCAATGCTACAACTATAGTTTCAAGCTGCTGTGTAGCCATGAGGGCGGTTCAAGCACAGGATACACAGTAGATAACAGATAAGTACTACTATAGTTTATATAAA
>CM044443.1:15412165-15427772 GCA_024363595.1 Xenopus borealis | reverse complement strand
AATACCGGCCTTCCTATAGATTTAGCTTTTTTCCCTATTAATAACATTGGGATCCACCATAATTTTTACCGGTCAGGCCGGTAAAATACCGGCCAGGTGGCAACCTTACTGGCCTGGCCAGTAAAAATGATGGTTGATCCCAATGTTATTAATAGGGAAAAAAGCTAAATGTATAGGAAGGCTGGTATTTTTTTTCCAGAAAAGGTGGCAACCCTACCCAAAGGGTTTTTGATTGCTTGGCTAATTTTTGGACAGATATCCGGTTGGTAGGCACTTCACGGGGGCCCACCCATGGGCCAATAGGCTGCCAACTCAGAATGGATCAAGTCGGCCAGAGTAGGCCACCTTAAAGAAGAATTCAACATTGTAAAAAAAAACCATGCCCCTCCTCCCCTCAGCCTAACTGCCCCTCCCTCTGGGGAAATGCCCCATACTTTATACTTACCCCTCAGCGCAGATTCAGCCAGAGGAGCTCCACTCAGCCGAGCTCCACTCAGCCAACCTCCACAGCTTCGATAAGCTGACTGGGAGTTCGGCAATTTCCGTCCATTTCAGCGCATGTGCAGTTGTCACAAACCGGCAAAATACTCAAAGTGCGCATGCGCCTATACGCCAGTCTCCCAGTCAGCTTACCGAAGAGGTTGAAGATGGCTTCGTGGAACTCTGCTGCGGGAATCTGCACCAAGGGGTATGCATAAAGTATGGGTCATTTCCCTGGGGGGTGGGGGTACGGGTTTTTTTTACAGGGTTGAATTCTCCATTAAGGTGCTAATTTTTTAACTCCATAGTGCTCTAGTAGTTGCTTCTTGGACCCCACAGAGCACTTTACTAGCTACTCAACCTCCTGTGCTCTGCACCCCACTCCAAAATGAAAAACCCAGTGAAAGGTGCAAAGTGCAGCTCTGGCAGATGCTGGTGCTCCCTAATTTGCATGCTTCTCTACACCTGTTGCTCATGAATACAGAACTGCCGAGCCCAGGCATCACTGTATACATGGGAGAAAAGGCAAGGACCTGAAAGGCAGGGTGTGCTTGTGGTCATTTTTTCAATTTGCGCCCTGGCCTGCAACTTCATAAATTAACCCTTAGATCAGGGGTGCCCAAAAGACAGATTGGGATCTACCAGTAGACCTTTAGTAAAGGCCATACACTGAGGGATCCGCTCGTTTGGTGATGTCACCAAACGAGTGGATCTCTCCCCGATATGCCCACCTTGAGGTGGGTGATATTGGACTGATCCGATCGTGGGCCCTAGGGCACAACGATCGCATCATAATGGAGGCCATATGGGCAGTCGGATTGCGGGACCGCATCAAAGAACAGATGCGGCCGCGATCCGATGGGATTTTTAGTCCCGCCCGATCAACATCAGATATCGCCCGGTAAAGCCCATCGGAGGGCCGCATACACGGGCGGATAAGCTGCCGACTTGGTCTGTCTGTAGCTTTTATCGGCCTGTGTATGGCCACCTTTAGTGATCAGTAGATCTCAAGGCTGTGTGAGCAAACAGCTCGTCTAAATTACCCTTCTCTTTTATTCTTTTCATTCAGATATTTATTCTAAGACTACACAAGAAATAGTTGTTTTTCAAATATACTAATAAAAGTTCTCATATAATTCAATATAATATTTAGGTAATAGTTTCCATGGAACAGAATTCTAACAGTGATATGGATGTAGATCATAATGGGACAACACCCCTAAAAGTAGATTCCACATCAGCCCCAGACTGGCAATCTGTGGGTAGGGTTGTCACCTTTTCTTGAAAAAAATACCGGCCTTCCTATGTATTTATATATATTTTCCTATTAATAACATTGGGATCAACCATCAAAAATACCGGCCAGGCCGGTAAAATACCAGCCAGGGGGCAACCCTATCTGTTGGTTGTGGCAAATGCCAGAGGGGCTGCTATTAGGTCCCATAGGAAGTCAGTATTTAATAGGGGGCTGTTTGGGCCTCTGTGTACCAGAAATACCAAGGCCTATTTTGATCCTCAGTCCAGACCTGCTCCACATTACTAAAGCATTTGTACTTCCAACTTAGATTCATGACACACTCCTCTGATAATGGATCTGAAATTAAACGTTTGCATTTGTCAGTCGCACTTTGGCAAAAATGTGGGGAAAAGAGGCAATAACAATAGAGGTGTAGCCTAACAGAGCACTAGTTTTTTTAGATGGGGTCAGTGATCCCCATTTGAAAGCTGAAATTTGAAAACTATAAAAAGACATTTCATCAGTCTGGTTTCTAGGGTCCAAATTACCGAAGCAATCACCATGCATTGATATGAGTTAGAGACCAGAATATGAATAGGAGAGGGGTCTGAACAGAACGAGTATTAAAAAGTACAACTAAACCCTAAAAATGAATAGGGCTAAATATGCCATATATATTTATATACTAAACTTTAGGGATGCAACGAATCCACGATTCGGTATTTGGCCATTTTCTGCAGGACTCGGATTTGGCCGAATCCTTGTGCCTGCCGGAACCGAATCCAAATCCTTAAAATCATGTGACTTTTCATCACAAAAAGGAAGTATAAAATGTTTTTGCACAGCTACCCTCCTCTTTGCTAATTTGCATATGCAAATTAGGGTTCGGATTTGGTTCGGTGTTCGGGCTGCATCTTTCGCAACGGATTCGGGGGTTTGGTCGAATCCAAAATAGTGGAGTTGGTGCATCCCTACTAAACTTATTGCACCAGCCTAAGGTTTCAGCTTGTCAATAGCAGCTATGATCCAGGACTTGCACTGGTTTCTGTGCTGCCATGTTGTAATTATCTGTATTAATGACTAATCAGCCTTATATCGTGACTATATTTCTATGACACTATCAGGTGTATATTGTGAGAGGGTCCCTAAGCTCAGTAAGTGACAGCAGCACAGAGCATGTGAATCAGTGAATCAGCAGAAAAGAAGATGGGGAGCTACTGGGGCATCTACTGGGGAGACACAGATCTTTACTGCTAAAGGGCTGGGGTTGCCTTGGGCTGGTACACAAGCACAAAACATCATGTACAACATTTATACACACTTCTTTAGTTAGGCTTTACTTCTCCTTTAAATTGTGGTCAGTGACCCCATTTAGGGTTGCCACCTTTCCCTGTGGCTCAAGCCGGACAGGGGGGCGGGCCCATGACATCAGTGGGTGGGCCCGTGCCGTCACGGGGGCTGAGCTATGACGCCTCAATTGCCGATTGGCCGATCGCGGCGTCAATCAAGCTAATCCCGCCCAGTTTTCCTTATTTGGAAAACCGGGCAGGAAGCATTGACCCGGGCAGCCCTTCAAAATACCTGGCCGTTTGAAAGTTAAAATGTAATAGATCCACTGCACACCTGTTAATATCCATTGACCTGGCTTGGTCCCTAGTTGTCTGTGAATATAAGGAGCTGCACTCACTCTAATTATGCATTTGGGGAGTTTACCCCATTTATTGCTTCACCAAAAGTATCCCAGTTTCAGGATTGTGGGGAACCCTATACAAAATGCAGTGTACACACAACATTTGGGGGGCCCACTGGTCTGCAGCCTCAGGAGCCCCCCACACCAACCCCCAGGCCCAAAAGAGCTGAGGCCCACCAGGTTTTTTCCCAGTGTCCCGCCAGCTCAGTCTGACCCTGACTTTATAATACAGGACTGTTGTATGCAGGCCCGGACTGGCAATCTGTGGGTTCTGGCAAATGCCAGAGGGGCTGCTATAAGGTCCCATAGTCAGTAGTTAGTGGGCTGGTGGGGGCTGATTGGGCCTCTGTGTACCTGAAATGCCAGAGCCTATATTATTTCTCAGTCCGGACCTGGTTGTATGAAACTTTCTGCCCTTAGTAAGGACACAATTTGCGACCTTTCTCCTTGAGAGTCTGTCGTTTGGCGGGGAAGAAGAAGAATCCTAAATGAAGGATGAAGGTGAGCGTGTGTAAAGCATCCTGTTACTGTCTGATACACAGACTCTGCCGGCCGCTGGGATTTATGGGCGTGAGGAGAGGAAAGACATATTGGCGGGTTTAGCCGTACTTTCAGTGGGAATGGCACCTTGCAGCCATTACGCCGGTATTTATTTGATTCCCGAGCAGCACAAAAGCCAGCTCCACAAATAAAGAAGATTGAGGAGGCGCCGGTGAGTGGTGAGCTCGCTTTAAACTCTGAATGAGGTGTCCGCCGCTGACTTACTGTGTCCAGCTGCCATTTGTACAGCGTGAAAAGTGCGGGTATTTCTCTGGGCTGTCAGAGGCCGCACTGATACGCTACAAGGCTCTGCCCCAGGGAACATCACTCCTTAGGCCGCTCCATTTAATGTATCACTCCGCTCCCCTTGTATGATGGATTCCCCTGTTACAAAAGTCAGAACTTGTGTAGTCTGGGAACTACAACTCCCAGCCTACCCTTCAGAAGTGCTCAGGGCTCTCTGTACATGGCAAAATGTGGGATGTAACTAGGGGGACTGACTCTAGAAAATAAAAGATGGTGTCAGTGTTGGTTTGTATTGGGGCTCCATTCAGCCTCCTAGTTGAGACCTGGTTGAGTCTTTGGTTTTCAGGGGAGTCCTCATATACTAACAGAGCTGTGGTTTGTGGGTCTCTAACACCCTGGGTGGGCCTCAATCAGGGCAGCTCCGGCCATGAGGCAAAAAGCCGCCTCTTGTAACTTTAAGAGAAGAATTTCTGGGTTTTAACCCATCTGCAGGCAGACCTTGGTTAACAGCTGCCGTTGGCCTACAACTCCCAAAATCTTAGGAAACTGAGCCCTTAGATAGATTGATTTGATTAGATAGATAGACAGACAGTCAGACAGAGAGATAGATGGATAGATAGATGAGAGAGAGAGAGATGATAGATAGATAGATAGATAGATAGATAGACAGTCAGACAGAGAGATAGATGGATAGATGGATGATAGAGAGAGAGAGAGAGAGATGATAGATAGATAGATAGGTATATAGATAGAGAGATAGATAGATAGATAGAAAGATAGATAATAGATAGGTATATAGATAGAGAGATATAGATAGATAGATAGATAGATAGATAGATAGATGGATAATAGATAGATAGATAAATAGATAGATAGTGAGTGAAAGATAAGGGGTTCCCTGCTGTAGTTCTTTATTTACTAATTATTTGTACAGATCAGTCTCAGCCAATGAGAGTGTAAGCAGTGCATTAGGCAGCCTTTAGCCTTTAGGCCCTTCTGTAAGTAAGGAGGGTTTCCTGACAGTATGATAAATACAGGTTATTAATGGTTAATTTTTAGGGTGCAGCCCCCAGTGCGTTCAGCACAAAGCCCTCCTTAAGTAGGAATTGATAGAGAGGAACGGTGACTGGGCCCTGACCTCTATTGATTGGAGTCTCGGGACACAGCTGAGCTCTGCCGACCGGTCAGCTGAGGAGAAATGGAAAGTCCTTGTCTTGGGCCCATCAATAACCAGTCAGAGGGTTGAGAGGCGTGGGGAGAAGTCCCTGGTCTTCTACTCTCCCTCTATCCTGAGCATCACATGGGATCTGGGTAATGTGTGGGCAGATATCAGCTGCTTCCCAGTCCAACGGAGCAGAATAGATTCTATCCATTGAAACCAAAGAGAGATAACATACCAACACATGCACGGAGCAAGGGTTGCACTTCCACAGTGGCCAGGAGGCATTTGGGGACCCAGGGACAGGAGTCATACAACTAAGTTTCTGTTAAACATGCTAGGTATAAGCAATGTGTGATCCTTCATGTTGGATCCTTTTACAACATCGGGGGGGGGGGGGGGGGGGGGGGGCACAGGTTTACTAATTTGAACCTGAAATTCGGGCACTTTTACAATTAATATTGGCTCCCTTTTTAAGACTTCATGATAGTAGCAGTTCTTACCCTGATAATATCAAGAATGTGTAACAGGCGAGCCCCATGATGCAGGAAGAATCTCTTGACGTTCATCCTCTCCATTATTCAGCAGAAAGAATTCCTCAGTGTAGGCAAGAAATAAGGCCGCCTGTGTGCCCAACACTGCCTAGAACTAGGGTTGCCACCTGGCTGGTATTTTACTGGCCTGGCCGGTATTTTTGATGGTTGGTCCCAATGTTATTAACAGGAAAAAAAGATAAATATATAGGAGGGCCGGTATTTTGTCAAGAAAAGGTGGCAACCCTACGTAGAACTGTTGAATGCAGGTGAGACGCTATTGCGTTGCATCCAGGGCCACCATCAGGGGGGGGACAGGGGGGACAAGTCCCGGGCCGGGGGCTGAAGGGGGGCCCGGCAGTGCTGCACTTTTCCAAGAGCTGGGCCCCCTCCAGAGCACCGAAGCCGTGCTGCGATGAATGTGGAAGCACCGAAGTCCTGAAGCGACAGAAAGACCCGAAGTCACGAAAAGAGCCGACACTGAAGTGCTGAAGCGAAAATACCCAATGTCACGAAAGGAGTCGACACTGATGTCCTGGAGCGGCGAAAAGGCCCTGAAGTCATGAAAACAACTATAACCGAAGCCACGAGTTCAATTCTACTGACACCAATGTGGGTTTTTTTTTTTGGGTTTTTTTAATCCCCTGGCCACCAATGTTTTATTTTAATACTCTATAGGCCCCTGCACCAATATATTTTTTTAAATATTTTTTGTTGCCCCATTTTTTTAACTTGTAAGGAGGGGGCTGGCGCCAATGTTTTTTTTTAAAGGAAAACTGTACCCCTCAAACAATGTAGGTCTCTATAAAAAGATATTGCATAAAACAACTCATATGTAAAACCCTGCGTCATGTAAATAAACCATTTCATAATAATATACCTTTTTAGTAGTATGTGCCATTGGGTAATCATAAATAGAAAATCGCCATTTTAAAAAATAAAAACATCCTCCTGGGATCGTATGGTTCAACGGTGCACACAAACATACCAAACAAACTATAAAGTTAGGTCACACAAGCCAATTAACAGACAGAGTTGTGTCTTTTGCTTCCACACTTCTTCCTGTTACAGTTAGAGTTGAAATATTTCTGGTCAGGTGATCTCTGAGGCAGCACACAGACCATCACTAATGGGAGTTTAAGGCAAGAGATGTGAAAGGGTAATATTTACTTAAATATGTATACCAGTTTGGTAAGATTCTTTAATATGTCACTTAATGTGATATGAACTATTTGTTGCTCAAGTATTCATTTTGGGGGTATAGTTTTCCTTTAAAAAATATTTTTGGGGGATCAAAATGTTTTTAATTTGTAAGGGGGGGCCTGGCACCAATGCTTTTAAAAAAAGAGCAGTGGGTACAGGGTGTTGCTTTCCCGTGCATTAGAACGCATAAAAAAAAAAACCCACTGCAGGTAAACATGCGAATAAGAAAATAATGTCCCGCTTCAATCGGCACCTGATCCAAACATCGAGTGGAGTCGCTATATTGTGTTTTTCAAGAATGCGGCTTTATTCCAACACACAATGCATGTACATGGCAGTCGGTATGTGCAACAACTAACGCGTTTCGTGCCCTTACTCTGATGAAGTGCCGTAAGGGCACGAAATGCGTTAGTTGTTGCACATACCCACTGCCATGTACATGTGTGTGTTGGAATAAAGCCGCATTCTTGAAACACAATATAGCGACTCCGCTCGATGTTTGGATCAGGCGCCGATTGAAACGGGACATTATTTTCTTGTTTCGATGTACCGGATGGAAGTAGCCGGGTATTCCCGCGAGGGCTTCGACCAAGGAGGAGCGCTGTGCCGGCAAGGGTGAGCGCCGCTGATTTACTACAACCACTACTATTGTCTATATAAACATGTGAATAAGCCCCCCATGTGTAAGGGACCTTTAATACAAACTAAAGGGCAGGTAAAGGCTACTTATGAATGTGGTCAGTTCTCCCAGTGCTGAATCTGAATCGTGCAGTCATTTTTATGTTATCGCTGCAGATCTCGCATTCCCAGGGAGAAAAAAAAAAAACTCATAAACCTGTTCATCAAAAATATAATCTGCCCCTGTCACACCTGCCCAGCACTTCCATTTGTCTGCGCGCACGTTAAATGCCTGCTACCATTGTAGAAAATATATTGTGAGGTGTCAATTTGTCTTCTTTTTGTAGTATGAAGGTGCCATTCCAGCTTTAATGCCTTGAACACGTGTGTGTTTATTTATGTGCTGGTCTAGTGAGAGAGAGGAATGGAATTCAGCCGAGTGGCATGAAGTCACATATGGGATCCGTTATCCGGAAATCTGTTATCCCAAAAACTCCACACTACTGAAAGGCCGTCTCCCATAGACTCCATTTTATCCAAATCATCCAAATTCTTAAAAATGATTTCCTGTAATAATAAAACAGTAGCTTGAACTTGATCCCAACTAAGATATAATTAACCCTTATTGGAAGCAAAACCAGCCTACTGGGTTTATTTAATGTTTACATGACTTTCTAGTAGACTTAAGGTACGAAGATCTAAATTACAGAAAGATCCGTTATCTGGAAAACCCCAGGTCCCGAGCATTCTGCATAACAAGTCCCATACCTGCAATTTGTTTGAGGGATCTGAACCCACATATAAGGTCTGAAAGAAGAGGATTTACGCCCAAAACTGTTCTTTTGCCCCTCAGAAGAAAATGTAATTTTAATCCACTTTCCGGTACATATTCATTAGTAAAGTTTAGTGGTCTTATAGGTATTTGTAAGTGTAATTGCTATTGATATCAGTGTTTATTCCTTTCTGCTGTCTGGTTCTGACTTTTGAAATAATGTAACAGAACTCAAGTTGGTGGCGCTCCCCATTAAAGCGGTTGTTCACCTTTGAGTTAAAGGACAAGGAAAGTGTCAAATAGAATAAGGCTAGAAATGCTGTATTTTGTATACTAAACATAAACATGAACTTACTGCACCACAAGCCTAATCAAACAAATGATTTATGCTTTCAAAGTTGGCCACAGGGGGCTGTCATCTTGTAACTTTGTTATACATCTTTGCAAGACCAAGACTGTGCACATGCTCAGTGTGATCTGGGCTAAGCTTAGGGATCGTCATAAATTATCAAAACAGTGAAACAGACAAAGCTGCTTGAGTTCTGCATGGCTGGGAAGTAAGGCGGGGGCTCCCCCTGCTGTTCATAAGTATGATTGTTTCCCTGAGGGACCGTCTGACAATTCCTTTCTACAGAAATAAATGAAGGGAGAATTTCACTGCATACAGTCAGGTTTATTAAAAAAACATTAGACATTTTTTAATTGAAGTATATTGGAGATAGGTTTCTTTTTAATTAAAAAAATTAAAAATGGGCTTTTATTTTTTTTTTGCCTTACTTTCAGTATGATGTAGAAAGTGATATTCTGAGCCACTTTGCAATTGTTTTTTATTTTTGTTATCATTTGTTATTTTTGAATTATTTAGCTCTTGATTCAGCTGCAGTTTCATCTGGTTGCTAGGGTCCAAATTACCCTACAGCCATGCACTGATTAGAATATGAACAGGCCTGAACATAAACATGAATAATAAAAAGTAGCAATAACTATGATTTTGTAGCCCTACAGAGCATTGGTTTTTTTTTTAGATGGGGTCAGTGACCCCCAATTTGAAGCTGAAAAGTCGCTTAGAACTGACCATTCCTTAACATACTAAAAGTTAACGTCAAACCACCCCTTTAAATGAAAGTCAGTGCTAGTGGCGATTTTCAATGTTATTCCAGACATTCTGTCTAGTGGGGAAAACATTGGGTGTCCTGGGAAAAAAATCTCATTGATAAACTTCTGTGTATCATATAAATAAAATGTCCTGTCCAACTGTAGATCCTGGCAATCGGTGCGAAAGATTCAGACGAATACCGAACAGAATCCGAACCCTAATTTGCATGTGCAAATTAGAGGTGGGAAGGGTAAAACATTTTTTACTTGTGACAAAAAGTCATGTAATTTCCCTCCCGTCCCTAATTTGCATATGCAAATTTAAGGTTCAGATTCGGTTCAGCTGGGCAGAAGGATTTGGCTGAATCCTGCTGAAAAAAGCCGAATCCTGGATTCGGTGCGTCCCTAACGTGGAATGCCAGTGCCTATTGTGAATCCCAGTCCAGACCTGGTGCTACTGTACTCACAGCATACTCATTGGAGAGAAAAATGGCAGCCACAGGCAACATTAGCTTAGCAGGGCGGCGGTTATAGTAGAGGTGACACTGGGCATGGCAGCTGAACGCCCTGACATGGTGCGTGATGGAATAATATGACATTACTATTGTCTTCCCATGGGGGGCCCTATGATACTGGGGGCCAAAAGCAAATATCTTCCCTATCCTACCCTGGCACTTTACTATTCACCTAACCTCAGTCTATCTTATAAATTCTAGCCTCCCCCTCAATGGATTGCCCATTCAAGGGGCTCTTCAATGCAGCACACATTCAATGAACAATAAAAGTATTACTAAGGGCCTAAGAGTATATAGCCATACAGCATGACTAATGCCAAGAGGCACGGGAGGAAAGGAGCTTATTGCTTCACTTAAAGAAAATCAAAGAAACCTTAATTTATTGAGTAACTCTGGCACAGTGACATTTATACAGCCCGTTCAATACTTTGCACCCACCGTGATAATCACAAAGGAGTCTGCTGAAGGTCTCCATGCCCTTGAGTATAGGTGCAGACACCCAGCCCTGGTGGGGCTCCTAGGAGTATGCATCCATCAGGCAACCCATTATAGTGATGGGGAGATCTCCTGCTCCTGAGTAATGTTTTTAAATCGGAGGAAAGTGGAGAGGTAACTGAGCATGCAAAAGCTTTCAGAACATAATTCCGAAATAAATTGGGGAAACCCACAGGGGATCCCTTTACCGGGAAATGCTTCAGGAGACTGAGGCCGATAAAAAGCAAAAGGATAATACTAAAATACATCCAGGCAGAGAAGAAAAAAAGCCTTTATATAAATCAAGGGAATGAGAGACCTGGAGAGAGAGAAGGAGGGGACGTAACAGTAATTCTGTTCTCAAACGAGCCAATATCAAGAAAATCATTTTAAAGTGCAGAGATCTACAACAGGGGCTGGGAGAGCAGATGAAGTTAAAAGGGCGTTGGGGGAAGGGATGGGATATAAAATTTAAATAGCTATAATAAAGATACATAGATGATGTAGATAGATGTAGTTTTTTTTTTACTCAGCTCCTTGGCATGAGATCTCAGAGGATGCTGGGAATTGTAGTTGTAAAGAGGTAGAGGGTACCATGTATTACACTACAGCAGTGGTTCCCAAACTGTTGCATTCCCCGGGGGACCTGAAGTAATGACAGGTGGGGCTTAGCCATAAAAAATAGTATTTGCTCCTACCCACCAAATCTCACAATATCCACCCCCTTATGTCACTGTCTCTGGCCACTTTCTCTGGACACTTAAGGACTTTCCTCTTGTCACCATTTATGTCGGGAACAAATTTTTTCTTTTGAAAAGCTGGAACCTCAAAACATTGCATGGCCACTTAAAAGCCAAAGACACACAATCCAACAAACCCAATCCACTTTGGGGGCATGTAAAGGCCCTCCCACCTAAATAAAGACATTTGAATCATGGTATGTTTATTAACAGATTCTGTGTTCCGTCACTAGGTGGCGCATACAGTGAAGCCTTGCAACAAAGGAAGCTCAGATAAAATCCTTGCCTTTTGCCATTGCTGCAAAATCCTCCATCACAGAACCCATGCCTCCGAGCATTCTACAATGTGCTATTACATTGGCAGACCCATCCCACAGAAGAAACATAATTTATGTTTTTTTTTTTTGTTTTTTTTTTTAAATAAAAATCTATATTTAAAAATGTATTCGGATTTTAAAAAAGAAAAAAAAATTACATAAATTAAATTTCTTCTGTTATATCTTTAAAAAAGCTATTTAGACATAAAAGCCTGTCATTTATTTTGATACATTCCTAAATTCATTGGTTATATATGCCGTGTCGTGGAAGTCAACTAATGAAACACTTTTAAGTAGTCAAATTAGGGGAAATGGGGATATTCAGTAAAACGGATTGATTTTCCACTCATGGGTCAGTCCTGATTATCTGATAATTGGGAGATACTTATGGAAATGTCATTAGGTGGGCGGCAGTAATAAAGTGAGTATATGCACAAGGGTTCCTAGACTTCTGCTAAGGGCCCCACCAATGCAGGGCCCCACCAATGCAGGGCCCCACTTGTGATAAGAGACAGCAGCACTGGAACTGTGGGAAGTATACAATTATATATATATGCTGAGTATTGCAATTGTAATAATATGTATCTGAGAAACATGTCATTGGAGGCTGATTGGACCCTAAATCACTACCCTGTTGATCTTAATGAACTCTGAGTATAGACTCTCTCCTCTCTGTATCTCTCTAGACAGATAAAGCTTTAGAATTGAAAGATAAAATAATTACCTCTAGAGCAGCAGATGCCTCAGCCTGGGGGAGGTAACTTGCCTGGGGTTAACACACATGAAATATATCAGAGGCAGCAACTGTATTGATTGCCCCACAGCTCTGCTTTCTGCATTGCTTGTGGGGGGTTCATTTATAAACACAATAGTGAGTACAAAGCATGGCAACACAGACAAAATTGCATCCATTTAACTATCCAACAAGGTTCTGAAATCAATATATACTCCTCTGGACTTGCACCTTGCACCCGAATGCAGGCGTATTGATGAATAAGGTGTAAGGTACAGGGTGCATGGGAGCTAGTAACGGAACTAGGTGGGGACGGTCCCTAGTGCAGGTAGGGTTGCCACCTTTTCTTGAAAAAATACCGGCCTTCCTATATATTTATCTTTTTCTCCTATTAACATTGGGATCAACCATCAAAAATACCGGCCAGGCCGGTAAAATACCAGCCAAGTGGCAACCCTAAGTGCGGGCCGTGCAGCCAGGCCCTGGCCCAGTTGCACCCTCTGCTCCCCCAGTAGTTACACCCCTGATGGGAGCCCTGGAATTAACACCTACTGTAAGATGAAGTTAGGGGTCATATAACAAAAAATATACCATACAACTGGTTATGCACTCTAAAAATAAACTCAGGTGGGATCAAAATAAATTCTTTATTGTTTAAAACAATTTGGTGATACACAATTGTGTTGGCAAATGTACAGTTTTATACAACAATGATATACATAGTAATAGCATACATACCACCCAAAGGTTTTTATGAAGCAAAAAAAAGAGCAACAAGGGGGCAAATTCACTAAGTGGTGAAAAAGCGCTAACTTTGCCTTCGCTAATGTTCACCGCACTTCGCCAGGCAAATTTTCACCAGTGCTACGTAAATTCACTTAAGTGCAAAGTTCCGCTCAGGTCAGCAAACGGTAGCGAAGTTGCGCTAGTGTTACTTCGCCAGGCAAAGCGCATTTACAGTAGCGAAGCCTAATTTGCTTACGGCGCGAATTTCAAAGCATAATAGAAGTATATGTTACAGCCACTACATTCCACTACACAAGCCCAGAAACCTTTAATAAATAAAATAAAGTTGTCCTATTGCCCTACATGTGCCCCCTGTATAGTTGTGTTGCCATATGTTAGGAAATGTAGGGGGGAAGGAGGGTAACCCCCCCAAATATTTTTCGCTCTGTTTCAGACTATCACCCTACAAAAGGTAAAACATGCCAGCGTTTTTTCCATTTTTTTTTCAAACTCCTATCTATTGTATTGAACCTCGCCAGGTCTGACCTGCGAAGTAACGTCTAGCGTGGTAACGTTCAGTAAGATGGTCATCTTAGTGAATTTGCGTAATTACGATCCTTCCTCAGTGCGCAACTCGGCCTGGCATTAGGGTGCGAAGTTGCACTAGTCTATCTACTAGTCGGTGTTAGTGAATTTACGAAATTACGAATTGACGTCACGCTGGCGAATTAGCGCTAGCGTTAGACACTTCGTGCTTTAGTGAATTTGCCCCAAGGAGCGGATACACCTGCCACAAATAGGGTTGCCACCTTTTCTTGAAAAAAATACCAGCCTTCCTATATATTTATCTTTTTTTCCTATTAATAACATTGGGATAAACCATCCAAAAATACCAGCCAGCCACGAATAAGAATAGCCCCAATGTTTCGGCACAAAAGCCTTTGTCAAGGGGATCCTTGCTGCTCCTTTTTTGCCTGATAAAAACCTTTGGGTGGTATGTATGCCATTACTATGTATATCATTGTTGTATAAAACTGTACATTTGCCAACACAATTGTGTATCACCAAATTGTTTTAAACAGTAGAGAATTTATTTTGATCCCACCTGAGTTTATTTTTGAATGATATTTTTGAGAGTGCATAACCAATTGTATGGTATATTGTTTGTTTGGTCACTCTGTGTAGGGGTGAACTTGTTTTTTTGCACCTTCAGTGGACGTATTTTCCTTAATATTTGTTAGTAAAGTGCGCCCTCCTTTTATCTATATTTTCATATAAAAAAAACCCATGCAGAACTGCAAGAGCACTAAGGGCCTTTTCACACAAGCGTTTATACCTGCACTCGCCTGTGTTCCAGTTTCAGCCGCAGGGGAGCGCTGGAGTAGACGCACTGAATTACTGCCAATATGGCTGTACTCACACAGACGCATGTAAGCGCCAAACGCAGGTTGGGACGCAGCATGTACAGGCCAGGATTTGTGGAGAGGCCACCTAGGCCCGGACCTAGGGCGGCAGGAGTTTAGGGGGCGGCATGTAGCCCATCCACACCCACATTGGTTCAGAAATTTACGTTTCTTATCTGCCAATTCCCATCGCTTCGTCCTGATGATGAAAATTTGAGCAAATAAAAGGGGAAAGGGACGACAAACGGGGTGCCCGCTAGGTAAATCCGGCCCGGAGCATGTTGCTTTTTACCTGCGTTTGGCGCATATCTGCGTCTGTGTGAGTACAGCCACACTGACAGTAATTCAATGAGTCTACTCCTGTGCTCCCCTCTGGCTGAATGCATGAAACCGGAACGCATGGGAGCGCAGTTAGAAACGCCCGGGTGTAAGGGCCCTAAAGGGTACAAAAGGTACAGGGTGCAAAATTGAAGGGCCGCTCCAGCCATGAGGCAAGTTTGATAGACTAATATGCTCCCGGGGGGGTAATTAAAGATGCACACTTCTCTTTCCTCAATTCAGTGTCTCTGCCTCAGCCTCACTCTCTGCTTCTGTAGAGCAGTGATTTTCAACCTTGTGCCTCCAGCTGTTAAGGAACTACAAGTCCCACAATGCAATGAAGAAGTCTGACAGCCACAGTCAGGCAAATGCATTGTGGGACTTGTAGTTTCTTAACAGCTGGAGGCACAAGGTTGAAAATCACTGCTGTAGAGGTTCTAGCTGGACCCCAAGAAATTCAGCATGAATTGTAGAGTGCAGTGTTGGTATCAGGCAGTCTGTCCCCACTGGAGCTGCCCAACGTGCCTGTCAGTTACAATGAAGGGGTGAATACCTAAGTGCCTCAGGTGGGGTGCAAAGACTAGAATACACCCAATGTGGGCACAAATTACCACTTGCATTGGTAAATCACATCCTAACTGCGTACATTTTTGGAAAAACATTAAATTTTAAAAAAAAAGTAATCTTTTGCACTTGCATTTGTTAATGAACCATTTAATGAATGTTGTTGGTAATATAAAATATTTCCCTCTCCCCCACCCATGTATGTTGCACCCTGGTCTTCGTTTCTTGGGGCGGGGGGGGGGGG
>CM044443.1:15384201-15397266 GCA_024363595.1 Xenopus borealis | reverse complement strand
ACACTCCCTTCCCAGAGACTATTATCCACTGTTACTATAGGCACCATTTCGCCCTACTATACCTGCTATATTAACCCCGCAGCTACTCTAGGCACCATATCTCACCCATTCAGCATTGGTATTTAAAATAGAAGGTGCAACACATTGGGGGTAGCCAAAATGCAAAAAAGATTTTACCAAAAAGGATAGGCTATTATACTGCTGGCTGTTGCAGGCAGAGGAAATCACACAACCATACATGCTGCCTAGATTTAGATAAAATCATATTTCCTTTGGTGGTAATTATTTCATTAATTAATCAAGTTGTACATCTCAACATGGGTAATTGATTTGTCTGTATAGTGGATCTGGTTCTATGTATGAACTTCAAGACGCCAGCCCTGGATGTATCACCAAAAAAAAACAGTTATGTTGCTACTAGTGATTTAATCAAAGGTTCCAGGAACACCCACTGCCTGTGTTAAAAAATAAATAATAAATAATAAAGTTAGAATATTCTCTTTACACGTCACTGAGCTGCAGCAGTTCCTCAACACACCAGCAGAGTGTGCCCAAACACCGATATTACGCGCATCTCACACTCCACTAAAAAATGTACAAATTCATGGCTGTTATTTTTTATTTTTATGACTTATTTATGTACTGCGCATATTTAACATTACTGCGAGCATTTGAAAATTCGTTTTAAAAACACATTTCGGTACATAGCATCCATAAAGGTATAAAGTACAGCCAGCAGAGAGGAGGGGGAGGGCAGGGATAGTCCTGGTGCTTTTGTTGCGATGTGATTGGTTGGTTCGAGCAGCGAGCGCTGGAGCCCGAGATCGAGTAGCGCCTGTGCGGACCGCGGGGATCGTCCGACTCCTCTCAGGGACTCAAACCAAATAATAATCACATTCAGCAAAAGGGAAATATTCTTCTGTCACACATGGAATGAAGCCGCTCCTGTTCCCATTCAATCGCTTTGTCCTCTTGGATTTGTACCAATAAATAATCTTGTCTCCCCAGCAGCACTATGTCTTTACTCCTCAATTGGCTGCGACTAAAGCGCAATATTTTATCTCAGGGCATTTCCTGCACGTTTCCAACAACTTCCACTCCCTCCATAAATACTTATAGACTTACTGAGTAAATATGAATAGAGAGAAAGAGAGAGAGAGAGATTAGATAGATAGAGGATACAGAGAGAGATATAAAATACACTCAAAAATACACATAAACACACATACATAGAGTATATTAAATATTACACACATTCATATAGACCAACACTCACACATACATACATAGAAATCTATACGTATTTATACACACACACACACACACACTCATAAAATTAGTAAATAAAGAACTACTAGCAGGGAACCCCCCCCATCTTTCACTCACTCACTATCTATCTATCTATCTATTTATCTATCTATCTATCTATTTATCTATCTATCTATCTATTTATCTATCTATCTATCTATCTATCATCTCTCTCTATATATATATATTTATATATCTATCACTATCTATCTATCTATCTATCTATCCATCCATCCATCCATCCATCCATCCATCCATCTATCTATCATCTCTCTCTCTCTCTCTCTCTCTCTCTCTCTCTCTCTATATATATATCATCTGTATATCATGTATCTATCTATCTCTCTATCATGTATCTATCTATCTATCTATCTATCTCTATCTATCTCCCTATCATCCATCTATCTATCTATCTATCTATCTATCTATCTATCTATCATCTATCTCTATCTATCTCCCTATCATCTATCTATCTATCTATCTATCTATCTATCTATCTATCTATCTATCTATCTATCCATCTATCTATCTTTCTATCTATCTATCTATCTATCATTTATCTCTCTATCATCTATCTATCATCTATCTCTATCTATCTCCCTATCATCTATCTATCTATCTATCTATCTATCATCTATCTATCTATCTATCTATCTGTATGTCTATCTATCTATCATCTATCTCCATCATCTCTCTCTGTTTTTTTCTCTATTAAACTCGTTCAGATATTTCCAGGGCTGCTGGGAGTTGTAGTTCTGTGACAACTGGGGTCATACAGAAACCTGTGGAGAAGTGTTGCACTGACTGTTGTCTCCAAACTTCAACAAAATTGTAGCAGACAGCACCATCAAAAGGATACAATTAAAAAGCCTTTATTGCTTTTGACTACATGATCTGGATAGATACAACGTTTCGAGACATCATGGCCCTTTATTTATCAAGTTGTCTCCAAACTCCATACAAGGCTTTAGTTCTCATCAGTCAGCATTTGCCTTTCCCCACATAACGAGCAACTTCTCTAGCAACATGGGGATTTATTGTTTGGGGGTTCTGGCTGCACCCCCGCCTTGTTTATATGAGATACGATATAAAAAGAGGAAGGAATTTCCCCAGACCTTTACATTGAGTCTGTGTGATTAATGAAATTACGCACAGGGACATTTTCCTCTGAAGTCTTGACAACAGGTTTGTCACCAAAAGGTCAGTAATGTGTCTCTCTCCTGTTATCTACGGGTACTTCTCTAGTGGCACATGGGCCCCCCAAACACACGAGCGCTATTAATTGCACCCAGCGCAATGTACAATGCCCAGAGCTGAATGCCACCGAGAGTTATTTCACTTTACCACTGAAGTGCAAAAAAAATAAAAACAAACACGCTTTTCAATACAAAGATCCAGAAATTTGAAGAATATATTGGTAGAAAAAAACTAAAATCGGGTCAATTTAGGAGCACAGAAATGAACTTGCACAAGGTTTCATAATGCGGCGCTAATAACACGCTGGATATATTTTAGTGATCATTTCAGGTATGGCTGGGAAATGGAATCTGCAGTGGGGCCTGGACCTGTATATTTGGAGACTGGGGAAAACTGGGAGATTTATGAAAACGCTAGAGATTCATCGTGCGACTGGGGCACATTTGGACCGAGAAAATAAAACCATAAATACAAATTTAATAAAATCGAAGCATTTCATTCCAGGGATAACCAAATGCGCCCCTATATAATCTATATCCCTCAGTTTGGATTAATCGCATATACCGCAGTCATTGGCTCTGCGTGAAATCGTTTATTACTAAAATCATTTACTAAAAATGACGGATTAGGAAACAGCAAACATTTGACTTTTTTTTGTACAGTTTTCTTGCGTCTGACAGAATTGTTTTTTGTGGTTTTCTTTTTATCTTATGGGACACTTATTGTGTAACCAGTCTGTGTAATGTTTGGGTGCAGCAGGTGCAGGTGGTAGTTTTGGATTAGGCGCTGCTGGTGGATTTTGCGCGTGGGTGATATATGAGTACATTTTATGGAGGGATTTTATTGCCATAGCCTTGCCACTTTTATAACCTCTGTCCCCCCACAATGTCCCCTTCCCTGCCTTGTGGTAGCGAGTCGACACTTCTTCAGAACCCCAGAAGCCCCAGTGAAAAGCAGTCGGAACTAAGAGGCAGTCCTGTGGCAACTGCCCGGCGCACTTGAAGCTGCTGCGCTTTATCCATTGTGCCAACAGCCCAGTGCTCATTTGCTGCCTAATTGCACTATATAAAGCCAATAAGACTTTCTGTATCCTAAAGCCAAAAAGCCCTGAGTGTGGGAGTTGGGCTGGGAGATCTTCCTCCTCCCTTCCCTCCTCCTCTTGGTCCTTTCCCCTCTCCCTCCCTCCTCCTCTCTTTGGCTCTTCCTCCTCTCTCCTCTCCCCAGTTGCTATCAGGCTCCCCAGTCTGCAGGTAGTTGCTGCTCTTCCCTGGGTGCCTCTTGGCCTGCTGCTTTTGTCTGGCCCCACAAATGTTGGCTTAGGAGTCCTAGGAGCACTTGCCTGGCTTTTCTCCTCTTTCTCTCTCCTTCCATCCCAGGATTCTAGGGGGGATCCCCTGAAAGGGTCTGACACCCTCCATCTGGTTGATGCTAAGATCTACCCTGAGCCATCATGCCTGAGACAGGACAGGAGAGCAGCAACCCTCCGGCCAAGGAGTCCCCCTTCTCTATTAAGAGCCTTCTCACCTGTGAGCCCAGCAGGGCGGCCCGACCCCCCAAGGCTCTCTTCACTCCCATTAAAGGGACCCTAGACGGGGCAGCGTTTGCGCTATCTCCGCTGACAGATTTCACCTTCCCTCGGCTGGAGATCCCGGCTCAAAGGTTCGCCCTCCCGGCTCATTACTTGGAGAGATCCCCGGGCTGGTGGTACTCTTACACCTTGGCACACGGAGGGCACACGCCGAGGACTGAAGGTACTTACTAATTGTTTCACAGGGAACACGGGGTACAATGCATTTTGGGAGGCATTAGATACTTCCCAACTCCTGGCACCACAATAGAGTTTTGGCCACAGCTGGTAGATGGGGGCTGCCAAAGTACATTGTATCAGATGCATAAAGAGGGGACAGTGCAATTAGCAAGAGCTGAAAGGGCGAAGTAGAAAGGAACAGGTGTATCAATAAATTTGGCGCTGAGCGGTGCGCATTGCGCGTACCGAAATAGCATTTTCCACAAGTCTCTTCTTCTGCCTGTCTTCTGTCTCTCCTTCTCTCTCTTGCATGCTCTTTTTCTGTTGGTGCTAAACGAAGAGTTTGATGGATGAAAAGGCAGATAATGAGATAAATAAATGGCACCAGAGACGGAAATGGAGCCCTGTAAGCGCTCAGATAGAGAATAAAATGACCTTCCTCTCTTGCATCATATCTGAGGAACCTTAATAAGGATCAACAGATATATTTAAAATTAGGGAAGAGAAGTAAAGTCACTAACAAAAAAAAATTTAATTCATAGGGATGAATGATTATTACAAGGGAATCCTTATAAATGTAGATGGTAATACAATTTTATGTCTTTTTCTGTTCCTCTTTCATACTCTTGATTAGACTGAAATGGCCACGAAGGTCTGTTTTTGCTCTGTGTTCCTTTGGCTAATATTCTGTGGGTAGGCTATGTTCAGTGGGCTAGTGGTTCAGGAGCAGCATTGGTGGCCTTGTGCTATCTGAGGATAATGATGATGATGGTGATGAGTTGGTGTCAGTGACTGATGGGACCTCTTTGTATCTCCTTAGTGCCAGACAAGAGCCTTCTGCTGGGCCCCACATCCCCAGTGTCTGGGGGCGAGAGGGACTCCCCTGAACCAATACATCCCCTCAAAACAGAGTCGGGGGCCAAGGAGAGCGAGTCCAAGAGCCCGGAGGAGATTATCCTGGAGGAAAGTGATACTGAAGAAGGCAAAAAGGACGACAGCGGGGAGGACTGGAAGAAAAGAGAGGATAGCCCGGACAAGAAACCCTGTAGGAAGAAGAAGACCCGGACAGTGTTCTCCAGGAGTCAGGTCTTCCAGCTGGAGTCCACGTTTGACATGAAGAGATACCTGAGCAGCTCAGAGAGGGCAGGTTTAGCGGCCTCCCTGCACCTCACAGAGACCCAAGTAAAGATTTGGTTCCAGAACCGCAGGAACAAGTGGAAAAGGCAACTGGCTGCAGAACTGGAGGCTGCCAACTTGAGCCACGCAGCCGCGCAGAGAATCGTCAGGGTGCCCATCTTGTACCACGAAAACTCATCCAGCGCAGAGAGTGCTAGCTCTGCTGCCAACGTGCCCGTCAGCCAGCCCCTCCTGACTTTCCCCCACCCAGTGTATTACTCCCACCCCGTGGTCACATCAGTACCTTTGCTTAGGCCAGTGTGAGATCTGCTACCCCCCTTATTGGCACCGGGCACTAGGGCAAGGGGCCCCCCTCCATCCAATCCCCAGCTCTGGCCGAAGGGGCACAGGACACTCCCGAAGTGTTTGTAAGTACTGAAGACTGGCAAGCCCCAGGCTACAGGGCGGGGGCAGAGTAGATCCAAAAAAGGACACGAAATAGATGAATAAAAATACAGATTTCTGTTTTGTAAAAGTGAATAAAATGCGCAAATTTGTGACTTAAACTGGGTGACGTTCGATTTGCCAAAATATGTATCCAACAATAACTCTAACATTTCTCCATTCTCATCTGTTCAGCTGAACGTCGGGAAAAAAAGAAGTCTTATTTGTATATTTGTTTTCTCTCAATTTTGTAAATGTTGTCAGCATTTCAACCTCCCTTTTATTTATTCATTCCATGTTTTTTTTTTTATCCTTCCACAAAATGGACTATTTAACTTGAAACAAGACTGTACATTTTTTAATTGCATATGTTATTATTTCTTTTGTAATATAATTATTGGATTGTGCAATACGAACAGGTAGTCGTTTATTTAACCCCCCTCTTCTACACAATTGCTTATATCTGACTTGGCGAAAACATGAGGGTAAAACTAAAACAAAAAATAAAATGTTACAAAAAAAAAAATATCCATAAAATATAAAGTTCAGCTCTCAGAAGCACCATTTCTATGTTAAAGACTGATACCCAGGCTGAGAGAATGGCGCTAGATCAACTAAAATGATGTGTATAGTTCAACGCTTTCATATAAGGGACAATCAATGATGTCATTTAAGTTATTTTGTTAATGTTAAAGTTTCCTTCAGTTGCAGCAAAGGGGGTGAAGTTTAGGCAGTCCCTCTGCTGTGGGAACAGACCCTTGTGTATGGCAGATCCCGCAGTCTCCTTTACACAACGCACTCTCCTTTTTTGTAATAAAAAAAACCCAAAATGACAAAATATATTTGTTAAATAAATGTTTGTTGTGAAAACGAAATAAAATTCACTTTACTTATTTTGTCTCTGTGTGATTTTCAGGTCTGGGTTGCTACAATATTTCTGTTCATTCATATATATATGTATATATATATATATATATATATATATCAATCCACAGGGGGGTTCAGCACACCATATAGAGGATAATGACCCAGGTGCTACTCTCCATGGCTGGCTATATATATCAGCTATCCATTTATTCTTTCTTTATTTCTATTTTATATATATATATATATATATATATATATATATATATATATATATATATATATATATATATATATATATATATATATATACGTACTATATTTACCGTGATATTTATTTTTTAAGAAAGAAAGAATAGATGATACTTCATATGAATGGAATAAACATAATTAGTTAGAACCAAATTAGCGATAGAACTGCAAATTAAGGGGCCTCATATTTATATGGGATGAACATTTTAAGAGCCTTTAGTTTGGAATGTCAAAACGAAAACGTTTTTTTTTTCTCCACCATAGACCTTTTTAACGCCCAGAATAGTCACAGAGATTCAGTGGTTTCTAAATTCTGGCTTTGAGGTTCATATTACTGAACCAAAAATGAAAATGAAGCTCAATGGATGCTGTTCAGCAATGCTGCTGCTCGAAAGGTTTCGAATAAAATGATATCAGGTGCCACGAATGGTTTGAGACTGACAGAGTGAAATCCATTTCACTAACATTCTAGAGGAGATTTGCAAAACTTTGGATGGAGCTGATTCTTGCAGTTCTGTATCTCATATGAGACCAAACCATTTTCAAGTAAATGAAGCGCAAGCAGAAATCAGCCAAAATAAAGTGCAAGTAAATGCTTATTTTTATCCATAAACGCTCTGAAATAAAATACTGTACAATTAAAATGGTCCCAGTCTATCCATGGGCACCTTGCAGCGATGGGCTGGAGTGCACGTGTCTAACAAGGTGTTTATCTGTTATTACTGGGCGCTCTGGTACCGCTTATAGGCTGATTGCAACTGTAGGAGAGACAGTGGTTTACATCTAAACACAAAACCAGTCCAAGCAAACTGTGCTTCTGCCTTTTGTGTTTCTAGTTTCATGTTGTGACGTACTGTAAAAAAAAAGAAGAGATTATATCGTTTTGAGTTGATAGAAAACCAACTCCCAAAATGATTTGTGTGTGTTTATGTCAAGTCCTCTCAAAGCAGGTTTAATGCTTAAAAAAAAAGGGAACAGCTCATTTGAAGTTCAGTTTGGATCCAAAACGCTGGCATGCGACTTAAATGAAAAATAAACAGGTATTCAAAGGCAAATATGTTGTACCTTGTGTATGATAAAAACACAGGGGATGCTTCCATTGTTTGCAATACTAACTCCTAAAGAAGTCAAAGCCACCTCAATAATTGTTGTTACAGCAAACATGCTCCAGATTTGAAAGATATGCTCCTATGTTACCAAATAAAGAGGTGGAAAAAGACTTCTTTATTTGGGGTTTGCAACCTGCTAAATGCGCCTCGCCTGAGCCAGTCCTTACCAGTGCGAGATTGTTACAGAATGTGCTTTGTGTCTTTTCTGAGTCACTTTGTAACACTGAAACAATTGCTCTGTGTGCCAAAATTAAATGAACTCTCGGGGTATCACTATGGCCCCTAGAACGCATGCGTTTTAGGGTGCTGTTTGGCACAGAGAATGTCCCTCCATAAAACTGTCTGTGTGTCTTTTCACATTAGCTGCTGCTGTTTGTATTTGTCTTAGTCTGTAGCAGAACAAGCAGGCAATGATATAATAATGATTCCTCATCCTTTTGGCTCATACACAATCTATTTCTCTCTATATATTTGTCCTGATCTGAGCAAATTCAAGACAGCACATAGCGATGCTCCTGTTGATACTATAAACAAGAGGAATGCGTTTTTTTTCCCTGTGTATCAAGCTCCAGATTAATATCTGATTTATCTTTCTGCAATTGAAACATTGTGTTTTTTTTCCCCCCCTCTGTATTCTGTCGTCCAGTGGTGCATTTTGCTCAAGCGTCTTTTGCAACATCACCATGAACGATCGCTATAAATCTGGACATAGTTGATTAATTCCAGTATATTTCTGTCGATGTCGCTACCTCTTCCTCTTAAGCTTAATATTTTATGAGCAGAATTTGCTAACCTGGACGAAATTGAGATTATTCTATCACTTGCTTATTTCCTCTGTGAGTCTATCAGAAGAAGTGGAGCTGCAATTTTTCTGGCACTTGAGATGATATATCCTTAATTACCGATCTACAGTTTAGAAAAAATATATAAATAAATAAATATAAATATATATATATATATATACACATCAGCCAGATTTAGTTATTAAGAAAATAAATACAAATCTCAGTTTTGATTGGATCAAACCAAAACCATCCCTGGGTGCAACTTGTTTGTTTTCAAACACGGTTTGGGATTATTTAAAAAAAACACAAAAAAAAGCACTTTGCAACAAATATCTCTGCTTTATTTATGGTACATAAGCAATGTTGATTTTATTCCACCTAAATCCAGGCATACATGAAAGGAGGACAGGGGATGGGGGGGAGATGTAGGCAAATAGATAGCAAGATGAAGGGGGCACGAGTCAGATCTCCCAGATTAAAACCACCTGTGTGTTTTCCATGTAAACGCCACGTTCCCTCGAATTAAACAATTAAATAATTAGGTAAACAAAGGGGACACTTTTTGCAACACAAATAAAGATCTCTGAGTTACAGATAGATACAATGCTGGCAAAACAATGGCATTCAGCCTGTGTCATTTGCTAAACAGCTGCCCTCTTCTCAATCAATGTCATTATAGGCATAGGGACCCTCGTTTGGGAACTGCTGCTGCATTTGTTGAAAAGCCTCTTTATACTGAGCCTGATTATAAAGGCAGTGGTTCTGTAAGTGATAAAATATAGACAGTTGGTGGTAGCCATAGATCATATATATATTTTTTTAACAATTGGGTTTTAAAGTATGGATATATCCTGCATAATAATTCTGTGCGCTTAGAGCGCAAAGACTTGGCACAATACGCAGGACTTGGCACATGCTGTTATGAACACTACATAAAACAGGCAGAGGGAAATTCTAAGCAGCCATTGCAAAGTGGTGTATCACAATGACCCCGGGGGTACAGTAAGTGTCATTGAGGGCAACAAGGTGCCAGGTATTTACGTTGTTTTTATGAAGTTTTGTTATAGAACGAAGTGACAGGTTGGTTCTTATCCCCAAAGTCATATTTGACTTTGCTTTATTTAAGCTGCCACTGAACTCAGCAGAGCTTTATCACAATCTCCAGTGCCCATTAGTGTGGTGGATGGTGCCTCGGGTGTGGCAGAATCCTACCCTTTCAGAGTGAGTGTCTGGCAGCATCTTTTTTGCTACAGTTAAATAAATACGTGCCAATATCACTCCCTGCTCTTCTTCACAGAACGCAGCGCCCCAGCGCCTTCAGTCTCTTTGATGGAGCCAATTGCGCAAAGTGGCCACGTTTTCCTTGGCAATCGGTTGACAAGTCCTGGGCCACTTGTGTTGATTCGTTTGACTTTGGTTTCTAAATCTGTGCGTTTGTTTGCAATTAAAAGTTGGAGAGGAAAAAAAAATGATGAATTTCTTTCTATAAATCCAGTGTTTTCAACCTGACTGTACAGATCTCGCTTGGCTGTTTGTAGTCATAACACACATGTATTTCTTTTATTTGATAGTAAATACTTCAGCTCTGTGTATAGACAACAGCAGACTGTAATATATAAACTTTCACCCAGCACATGGGGTAATAGATCCACATGCTGCCAAGACTCATCTAAGCTCCAAGCAGGCGCACCCCTCTTCTCTCTCTTCACTGTCCCCCAGGATTGGCTTCCAGACACCCTGTAAGGTGAGTACTCCCCGAGGGATGTATTGGGACGACACTAGGGTGGAGGGGTTCGTTGTCCCCCATTTAAACCTTGCTTTGCTTAAAGACAGATTTTTATTATTGAAAGAGGGAGAGGTGATTTTAGCTACATTCACTCGTTGCCTTGACATATCTATGCCAGGTGAGGGGGGGGGGTAACTCAAAAAAAGAAAAGACATAGAAAATTATGTGTGGACAGAATTAAACCATTGAGTCAAAGAGAAAACCTGCTTAGACCAGTAATAGACTTTCTCCAGACCTGCTGCTGCTGCTGCTCTTTTTGATCTACACATTTTTGTAGTTCTGCAAGAACTAGGGGCACAGCGAATATGCTGATACTATTGGATCATATAGCAGGGACACTTAGGACAATATTTAGGGGTATCTAATCTCGTTATGGTCTTCATGGGGCTGTTTCGACTCTACAGGTTGGCTTTTGAATTTACAAGTTCCAGTTTTCACCTACACTTCAGGGCAACCGCCTGCTCTATATGTTAACCCTTTCCACAAATAACCTGTCAAAGGGGTGGTTCACCTTCAATTAACTTTTAGTATGTGATAGAATGGCCAATCCCAAGCAACTTTTCTCGTTTTTTTTTTTCAAATAGTTTTTTAATTGTTTGACTTTTTACAGCTTTCAAATGGGGGTCACTGACCCCCACCTAAAAAAGAAAGGCTCTGTAAGGCTACACATGTATTGTTATTGCTACTTGTTATTCACCTTTCTATTCAGGCCCTCCTTTATTCATATCCCAATCACTTATTCAAATCAAAGCATGGTTGCTATGGTAATTTGGACCCTAGCAACTAGATGGCTCATATTGCAAACTTGAGAGCTGCTGAATAAAAAGCAAAATAACTCAAAAACCAAAAATAATTGATACATGAAAACCAATTACAAATTACAATTACAAATGTCACTCTACACGTCAAAAGTTCATGCAAAGGTGAACAACCCTTAGCTCTGTTAGCTGCATTGTGATGTCACTTGTGTCACGTGACGACAGAAACTTGACAGTTCTCAATATTAGTTTACCCCATTGTAAATATAAGGCTATTAAAAGGTGTATAATACCTCTTGACCTTTATATGGTAATAAGTACTATACACTCCATTGTTATGCAGAGGTATATATATATATTAAATATATATATTATATATATAGATTAAAAGGTGTATAATACCTCTTGACCTTTATATGGTAATAAGTACTATACACTCCATTGTTATGCAGAGGTATATATATATATAATATCTATATTATATATATATATAGATTAAAAGGTGTATAATACCTCTTGGCCTTTATATGGTAATAAGTACTATACACTCCATTGTTATGCAGAGGTATATATATATATATATATATGTACCATAAGTCAGTGTATTCTCCTGCCAGAGTTAATGCTTTTCAGGGGGTTCAGGGCTAATAAGGGGCTGTATGTGAACAGGAATATGTGGCAAGTGTCTGTACAGTAATCACTTTAGCCTATCGACTCCTAGCAGTGTGCACACAGAATGAGCAGCCCATTAAGAAACATTAACAGATTGCTGCAGCATAATGCTCCGGTCCCTATTGATCGTAAAATGTCTGTAAAATATTGTTTCAAATGAATCTATTGTTCCACTGCTGTTGTGTCATTTACTGACCTTGGCTTCTTCTCAAACAGCCAAACGAGGCTTTGATGTGGCTGATCAGATTAACAAATTTTCCCAAATATCACTGCAGGGGGGAGAGCAGAATAAAGGGGTCAGGGGGGACACGGATCATATTTTCATTTGTCTTTTCTTGTGATTTCCATAAACAGTTTCCCAGACACCCCCCCCCCCCTTCCCATCTAACGATTTACATGAGCCCACCCTAATGTGACCTTTCTGATCAGTGGCCAGTTTTTAGCACCCTGTGGGTGAGGCTGGGTTCCCTATATTTTTGGAGGTTTCTGCACGTGAAGGGGTAATGAAGTATTTTCATTACATCGTTACACAAAGCATTTTGGAACATTCTCCTCTCTTGAAAAACAAAAGAATCAAAATCACGCTCGCACCAATATTTGCTACAGATAATCAGTGGGAGAAGCAGACACCTACTAGGAGACACTCAATCACCCATGTATATGTCAGGAAACAAACTATACTGACACACAGGCTGACACTTTTTCTTAACACATAACCAGAATGACCACATTTAGTTCAGCAGGGCAAAACCATCAATTCCAAATTGGGGCCAGTAAATCTGTCCCAGAAGCAAAAGTCATTGTCCTTGAGTCTGTTTAGCAAGGCCTGGGGTCAGTCCTAACTGAGCCTTCAATTATTCTAATTATTAGCTGCTCTGCCCTTTTTCATTTTCAGGTTAACCCTTGCCTCCCAGAACCTATTCAATGCAGGTTAACCCTCCTAGAACTTATTATATTCATGTTAACCCTTGCCTCCCACAACTTATTATATATATATATATATATATATATATATATATATATATAT
>CM044443.1:15363811-15375560 GCA_024363595.1 Xenopus borealis | reverse complement strand
AGGGAGTGTGACTGTGGGATAGCAGGTATAGTAGGGAGAGATGGTTCCTATAGTAGCAGTTGGGATAATAGCAGAAGGACCATAGGTTAACCAGTCGTTTTTCATATAAATAACAGGCAATGTCTGTTTGACCCCGTTGGTGAGGGTGCATACGGAAGAGGAACCAGACATTGATTTGTGAAGTTTTTCGACTTATAGAGTTGGAAATCCTGCCCGAAAGGTCTTTGAGACACTCTGCTCAGCTGACAGATGTGCTCATTTAACAAGCTGAAGCTGAAATGGGTGTATAAAATCTCCCCATTTAGCTGTGACAGAGGAGATTTCACGGCTTGTCTACAGTGGTTGTAAATTTTGTCCCCAACTGTGCTGCAGTCAAGTTGCCCAATATATTCAGTCACGGTGGGCAGAGGCCCCCTGCTCCTAGCATATGCCTGTTTCTAATGGCCACACTGAGCACTACTGACTGGAGAGAAGGAAACCCTGCTCCAGGGATGACCCTACTTGCTCTTTAAACGTATACGTCCCAGGGTAAAGAAGCCCCGTCAACGCTAGACTACACCCAGTGGTATATATTCATGCATGTATGCATACAATGGGGAGGAGGATTTAATGGTGCTTTAAGCCTAACACAGTGCAATTTAACAAAAAGTGATATAATAATGATAATGATGGCAGATCATGTGTTTGCTGGAGGGCCCGTTACTACAGAATGTCCAATGGTGTTCCTTCTCGTTACTGTGAATCCAATTCATGTATACAAAATATCATCCAAAGAATTTTGGGGGCTCAACTACATCTGTTTATACCAATGATGGTGCATCCTCTTGTTCCATTGTAATGAATGAAAGTTAGTGGCATTTAATCTGGCAGAACAATTTGGGCTGCTTTACTAATCCCATCCTTTGGCTGAAATTGGTAAAATTAGGCCTCCAATTCAGAGCATGGACAGCTTAAGATGTGTAAAATGACAAACCCTAATGCTGAATACTCGCCCTACACTATAGATTTGGCCAAATATAAATATTTCATTTTGTGAAAAAATACGGAATTATCTAAAGAAAATATCTGTCACCTTCCATTGCCCAGTGCTTAAATGGGCTGGTCATCTTTAAATTCACTTTTAGTATGATGTAGAGACAGTGTCAGACTGGGCCTGCGGGATACTGGGAAAAAACCCGGTGGGCCCACAGCCCTTGTGGGCCCTGCCGGCCCAGATCTCTGACTTGCAGGTCCACGGGGAGGCTAGTCAGGGCCCCCCTTCAGACCCCTGGACCCCACAGCTGCGGCAGCGCTCCACTGAGTGCGATGTCGCCAAACGATCGAATCTCTCCCCAATATGAACACCTTGAGGTGGGCGATATCGGGCTGAACCGATCGTGGGCCCTAGGGCCCAATGATCAGATCCTAATGGAGGCCATATGGGCAGTCAGATCGCGGGACCGCATCAAAGAACAGATGCGGACGCGATCCAATGGGATTTTTAGTTCCTCCTGATGGACATCTGGCCGACTTTCAGGGCAAATATCGATTGGTAAAGCCCGTCGAAGGCCTACACACCAATATAACAAATAAAAAAAACACACTTGCTGGTTCAGGAATTAAATTTTATATTGTAGAGTGATTTATTTGCAGTGTAAACAGTGTAATATAGAAATAAAAAACGACATCACAAAAATCATGACTTTAAAATTACGTGAATTTTAGGGTTTGGCTAAGTATTAAGAATTTGGTTGAATTTGAAGCAGCTTTGTTATCTTCACTTGTCTGCAGAACTGGCAACAAAAAGCTTCAATTTGTTGCACTATCCCATGTGCAGTGTTGGCCCGAGCCGGCCATGTAAATAGGAAGCTCCTTTTCCCATTGACTAGAAGAGACGAGATTAGCCTCACTGAGCTTTCTTGTACCTTAGGCTTTGAAGAATGATGGTATTAATGTGAACCCCTTTGGGCTGGGCCTTGAATAATTTCTCTGTTGCTATAATCATGGTTAGAATGGAAGACTGACAATGATCTGTAGGCATTAAGGGCTTAAATTCTCCAATATTCCAAAGGGTCGGTGACTGCACCGGCCCACAGCTCCCCCGTCCCCCCTTACTCCAGGCTGTGCAACATGGTGCTTTTAATTCTCTATTCTTCTTCCATGTTAATGGCTCGCTGCAGGATTGACAAGTAATTGATACAAAGACTTTATCGCACTTTTAATCAGTTTAACGCCTCATCCTGACAGCAGAGATACAGGGCCCCGGCGTTTGTCAAATTTTTCTTTATCCTCTTACTGCCATGGGGGTCGGTCATTTAATTAGCCATCATTATATCACACTATGAAGTGGCAGTGGCAGTGAATGAGCAATAAAGGGAGGAAGGCAGAGGATCCAACTACACAGCACAGACGCCAATGTGCAGAATTTGATGAGTGATAATGGCCAATTGGCCTCCCAGTTCTACCCTGCTTAACAAACCTACCATAAAAATCATTATCTTTAATTTATAAAGCTTCACTGTGTTCCTCCTCTTATAACCTAAGGCTATCCTCACACAGGGCGACTTCCCAGCCTTGATTAAAGGCAGTGGGAAGTTTCCAAAAGTGTGATAAATTGCTCTCTATGGAGAAAGGCATATGGGGGAAGGCACAGCTGCAGTGTTTATTGGTGAATGCCATGGGCTCGGCCCTTCTTGACAAAGCATGTCGTTTGGCTATAATATATAGCCAGTAACATGCAGATTACACTAGCAAGCCATACTGCCTGATAGCACAATTAGTTTCTTATCTATTTTAAATATCAACCAATCACAATGAGCCTGTCAGGATGCTAAGCATGGTATTCAGCAGCCCTGTTAAAGGGGTGGTTCACCATTAAGTTAACTTTTAATATGTTATAGAATGGGCAATTCTAAGCAACCTTTCGGTTGGTCTTCATTATTTTTTTTTTCTAGTTTTTGAATAATTTGCCTTCTTCTTCCGACTCTTTCCAGATTTCCAAAAGGGGGTCAGTGACCCCATTTAAAAAACAAATGATCTGTAAGGCTACAAATTTATTGTTATTGCTACTTTTTTTTTTATTACTCGCGGCGCTTCTATTTCTGAAGTTGCCTCATGAGGAAACTTTGGGTGACTGCGCTGGCATTTTCTCATTATTGCCGGTGGAAGGCAGGGGGGAAGGCAGTTTGGGGATATTGTCACCCAGAAAAAGATGTGATTAGTCGCCAGGCGACTAAATCTCCCCGAAACTGCCTGTGTGACCTTATCCTAAAGGTACCCTTCCGACTAGTGCAATGGACTTCCGACGGGTTGGTCAGAAGAAGATCCGACCTTCCCGATCGATGTCGTGTCCAGATATCGGTCGGGAAGACCCATCGGTCTAAACGATATCGGCAGCGTTATCTGCCCTGGCCAGCTTTATTGTGTAGCTACCATTCTGCTTGCATGGGTGGCTGAATTCTTCATAGACTACAACAGAACAGCACTATCTAATGGTTAAAAAAGAGAACAGCTGCTGTTTCTATGGGCCTTTTGCAGCTTTGTCATTCCTTCCCCTTTGAAGAGCATGAAGAGCAGGTCCTATGGTAATATAATAAATTATCCCCAGGGAACTAAAGGATGTCTTTTCTTACCAACTCATTGTGATATTTGTTGGGTACCGGGGCTTTAAATGCAGCTTTAAATGCAGCCAGTAAAATATTGCCTGGTCTGCCTCTGAAAATTAGTGAATTATATCATTAACTGTGGAGAAACCTGTTTTGGACACAGACGTGTCTGACGGTGTCAGAACTCATCAAGAGATAAACAATCTAATAACAGATCTTTAAATTTCTCAAGTGGGAACTGGTAATAACAACCCAAGACTGAAGGAGACTGGCCAGGAGTGTGTGGAGGAGGCCAGGAGGGTGCAGACTGGATATTGGCAGTATTTCTTGTTTTGGGTCTAAAAAGTAGCATTTTGTGTATTTATAGTTTATACAAAGATCCTCCTTTACTTGTGTGGACATGCAGTGACTTATTTACACTCATACAAACACAGGTTATCTGCTCGACCATCTCTTCCACAGAGCAAACTACCCCCTTTGTTTCATGTGCATGTAGCACCTTCTGGGAACATACGACTGGCTGATAATACTTGTATTAGTCTGTTTTGTAACTGGTTTGGAACCAAGCTTAACCATACATGCCAGGTTTGGTTCAGCATCCATTCATCTTCCTATTCAGGCCCTCTGCTATTCATCTTCCAGTCTCTGATTCAAACCACTGCCTGGTTGCTGGGGTCAGGGCCACCATCAGAATTTGTGGGGCCCCGAACAACAACATTTTATGGACTAGCCATTGGTGGCTAGCGTTGCCACCTGGCCGGCATTTTACCAGCCTGGCCGGTATTTTTGATGGTTGATCCCAATGTTATTAATAGGAAAAAAAGATAAATATATAGGAAGGCTGGTATTTTTTTCAAGAAAAGGTGGCAACCCTATTGGTGGCATGGCCCCCCTACAAGTTAAAAAAAATATTGGTGGCTAGATACTGGTAAGTAAAAAAAAACAAAACAAAAAGTCTTGGGAGGCCTGACCCCCCCCCAAAAAACATTTGTGGCCAGGGCCCCCTAAATTAAAAAAAACATTAGCAGCCAGGGCTCCACCTTCAGTGCAACTTGGCTCCTACTTCAGCTCAACTTGGCTCATATCTCATCACAAATCAGCTCCTTCTTCATTGCAATTCAGCTGCTACTTCAGCACAACTTGGCTCCTACTTTGGCGCAGCTCAGCTCTTACTTCAGCAGTTTAAGGTGGGCCCGGCTAATACAGGAAACACAGAACGGCCGGGCCCCCTTTAATATGTAGAAGCCATTGGGTCCAGAACGATTGTCTCCCCCCCAGTGCCCCCATAATTGTGGCCCTGACTGGGGTAGATGGAACCCTGGAAACCAGATAGCTACTTAAGTGCCAAACAGCGGGGCAGCAGAACAAAAATCTAATCATTAAAAAAATTGCAAAATATACTGAATGAATTGCAAGTTGTTTCAGAATATCACTGTGTACACTAAGCCCCTCAAAAGCACCTAATACGGCACAGTATGCACTTCAGCAAAGTTCTGCACAAGACATTGTAGGAACAAAAGGTGGATGTAAACCCTGCTTATGAATAGGGTATGCTGTCCCTTTAAGAATGAAGCTTTTTAGATGGAAACATTATCACTGCCAGACTGACACAATATACTCCACACTTATTGCTGATCTCCAGCTCACATTTTGTTAGACTGCTATGCACTTGTGGCTTCTCCCACTCCGTCTCTGCGGCATCTGACGTCTGCCTGGCGGATGGCAACCAGATCAATAAATGGACTCCTTGATTCCCTGTGTGTCTGTACGTACTGAGCACTGTTGGGCATCAACGAGCATTGACGTGTAACAATTTACATTTACACTGAACATTAGAGTCATTGAATGTTGTTATCGATGTATATTTAGTTTCATTAGGCAAAAACCTTGTTTTTTGGGTTTATATCCTCTTTAAAGGGGAAGTTCACCTTAAAATGAACTTGTATTTTTTTTTGTCATTCATATTTTGGGTTGGGCAGCTGTCAGGCTTGTAATTTTAGCAAACTTCCTGGTTGCTAAGGCTTCATTTACCCTAGCTACCAGGCATCTGTTGGGAAGTCAGAAAAAAAGCATAGTGCCCAAGAACAAATATGAGCAATAGAACAGGAAGGCTAATAATTGAAGACCAATGAAAAAGTTTTGTAGGACAGTTTTATCCAGGGTCTTCTTCAGGGGTGGTGCAGAGGGAGTTGAGGCAGGTAACCTGTGTCAGAGGGAGCCACAGTGGTAAATGTACAATTTGTGGGCCATGAAGGGGATATATTCTATGTATAGTGGGATGTGGCTGGGTTCTAGTTAGTTGGCAGAACCAACTGCCCAGGAAAACAAGGTAAGTTGTAAACAAATAACTAGGGCCTTCTGGGGGTGGGAGTGCCATGCTGACTAATTAGTATTTCCCCCTTGTGACCTATAACATTCTAAAAGTTTGTTTAAAGATGAACGTAAGACCAATAGAAATTTATTTTAGACTATTACTACCTGTAGAATAGTACAACCCATTTTGATTAAGAGAACATGTTGTAGAGATTGCAGATAGGTAATGCTGTTGCTATATTATTATTTTATGATATATTTTATTATTATTTTCAAACTTAGACCAGTGATCCCCAACCAGTAGCCCGTGAGCAACATGTTCCTCACCAACCCCTTGGATGTTGCTCCCAGTGGCCTCAAAGCAGGTGATTATTTTTGAATTCCAGACTTGGAGGCAAGTTTTAGTTGTATAAAAAACAGATATACTGCTAAATAGAGCCTTAATGTAGGTTGACAACCCACATAGGGGCTACCAAATAGCCAATCACAGCCTTTATTTGGCACCCCAAGAATATTTTTCATGCTTGTGTTGCTCCCCAACTTCTTTTACTTCTGAATGTTGCTCACGGGTTCAAAAGGTTGGGGATCCCTGGCTTAGACAAACAATATGGCAGCTCCCGCATGTAAAAATGTAAACATGCATAGAAGGAAAGCTTTGTCAATGTAATAAGAGGGAAAATGCCCTCCGTGCCCATGACCTAAATCCAGCCCAAGCTTTGTGTTTTGTTTTTCACTATAATTATCTTCTATCGATCTATCATCTTAATAGGAAATAAGATTTATGACAGTAAAGGGATGGATAGACATGTGGCTTTTTTTAAGCTTGATCAAAAATACATGCAAGGGTGTATCAGGGGAGTTTCATAGGATTCCCAAGTGTCTATGATATTTTCTAGGGCTTCCTTTGCTTTTAAATTAATAGTATTATAACGATACTGTGTGTTCTTAAATAGCAGATAATATCAAGCCCACGTGTGGTTGAGTCTATTTGCGCCATTGGGTGTTAATATAAGTATATACAGGGACTGAAGGACATATTCCCAAATAGTTTTTCAATGTGGGGTCTCCCTGGGTTAATGACCTGACATCATGATAAAAGCTGACCATTTGTAATGTGTCTGGACTGTGGCGCGGAGCCCTGAAAAGGTTAATGTGTTGATAAAGGAGATATTTTACCCTGCACCTGCCCCGCACCCTGATAAAGAAAGAACAAAGGGCAACATGCTAAAGGAAGAGAAGTGGCTTGTAGAAAGGGAGGAAGATAAAATGATGGAAATGAATGATAAAGAGAACTGATCTGGTTCCAATAACATAAACAATACTTAGGGGCAGATTTACTAAAATCACATGTATTCACATGAATGATTCGAAATTCGATCGAATTTTCAAAAAGATTTAAATTTCTAATATGCAAATTAGGTGACTTCGACCAGTGAATTTTTTAAACTCGATCGATTCGAATAATTCCAATAAAGATCTATTCGAATATTCGACTATCGAATTACTTCCCCTTTAATTATTCGACTGCCTAGTTCGCCAGTTTCAACCTACCGAAGTGCCTTTGGTGAATTTTGAATGGTTAAAATTGATTTGATCGTTCGATCGAATTTTTATAATTCGATCGTTCGACCAATCGAGTTGCGGTAAAATCCTTTGAATTCGTGGGATTTTAATTTCCTACCTATTCACATGGTCGAATTTCAAATTTTTTTCAATTCGAAATTCCACCAATAGTAAATCTGCCCCCTAAACATCAATATATTTACAGTGGTTGTTTACTTTATGACAAATTTGTTAGCATGGGTCATGACTGCACAAAAACCAATGCAGTCTGCAGCATGCATTTAAATTAAGTTAAATAATTTTATTTAGCATACAGCTAAAGAATCAGGCCCCCTTGACTAGTTCAATAAACCCTTCATAACCCCAAAAAAAAACGTGATGCGTCTCGTTTCGCGAATTTTTAGCCAATAGAAATAGATTCGCCCATCACTACTAATCGCCTTTTCTGCAAGGCGACAATCTCCCGACCTGCCTTCTTCCTGCCTTCTGCCTGCTTGAATGAGAAAACGCTAGCGCAATGCATTTGCGGTGCTTCAATTACCAAAACAAGGAAACTTTGCATCGCACTGGTGTTTTCTTATTCAAGCAGGTGGAAGGCAGGAAGAAGGCAGTTCAGGAAGACTAAAGCTCTCTGAATCTGCCCGTCTTCCCCTACCCTAATAGGAAGAAGTGTGGAAGCAAAAGACACAATTCTGTCTGTTAATTGGCTCATGTGACCTAACATGTTAGGTTTGTTTGTGTGTAACGTGAATCGTAGGATCCCAGGGGGCGGACCTTATGTTTTAAAATAGCAATTTTCTATTTAGTATTAGCCAATGGCACATACTACTAAAAGCAGGGCTGGCTGTACCAAGTGCAGGGCCCAATTGGAACCATTCTGGCGTGGGCTGTCTGCGTTTGGGGGTGGGCTGGGCCAATCCGGTTCAGCTGTGGCCTGGGCCAATAGGGTCTGAGCAGGCTGGGCCAATCTGGATTAGGGGTAGGCTGGGCTACTGGGTGATTAAGGGAATAGCAATGAGAGCTCGCACTGGAGCGGGGCCCCCATAAGCGCGGGGCCCAATTGGGCCAAATTGGTCTAATGTGCTTAAGACCGGCACTGACCAAAAACTTATATATTCTTATGATAATGGTTTATTTACAGGGTTTTACATATGAGCTGTTTTATGCAATATCTTTTTTATTAAGAGACCTACATTGTTCGGGGGGTATAGTTTTCCTTTAAGTGAAAATTAGCCCCAGCTTATAAACATGGTACATTTTCCCTTTAAAATGTATTCTAGTGGGGCCTTAAAATAGCTGAGCACTGCCAAGAGACAGGGTGTATTGCAAGCAGATCAATAAACCATTTCCACTGAATGCAGTGATGCCCCATGAATCTTTCCTTTTCCTCCCCAATAAACATGACAGGTAACATGATGAGGCCGCCTTGTCTGGGCCGGGGGCTGGGGGGCATCACAGAACTGCTGGGTTTGGCCCATCCTTCAGGAGTGTCTCTTCATGTCATACATAGTCTTGTCTCAGGTTCCAGGCGCCAGTCTCATATCTCTCATCTATCCCAACACTCATACCTAGGCAGGCAGTGGGTGGGGCTGGAGGAGGGGCTGGGTGGGTTAGGTGGGGGCAAATTTAGGGGTAATTGGGAAGAAGTAAGAAAGCTAGGAGATTAATGAGCCACTGAAAGCTCTGTAATCCATATTTTTGTTATATTATATCGGCCAGTTTAAAGGTATCGACCTCTTCAACCAGACTTCTCTTTCCAGGACTATTAAAGTAACTTATACACAAACCTGACAGGCAGACAGTCTGGAGAGGGCGAGAGCAAGTTGTGCCCAGTCATCAAACTGCAAACTTGTTCCCTTTCCCGCCTGTTCTGTCAGTAAGAGCAGTCACATCCACACCAATAAGCAGACTGTCCCGTCCTTCATAATGAGCAGGAGAGGAAGTGCAAAATGTTTCAGCAGTTGATAGATTTGTCACTTGCACTTCCATTTCTTACCAGTTTTAGCTTAAAGGGGTGGTTCACCTTAACGTCAACTTCTAGTATGTTACATAATGGCTAATTCTAAGCAACTTTTCATTTGGTCTTCATTATTTATTTTCTATAGTGTTTTAATTAATTGCCTTCTTCTTTTGACTCTTTTCCCCATCTACAAACAAATTGTTTTTGCTACTTTTTATTACTCATCTTTCTATTCAAGCCTCCCATATTCAAATTCCAGTTTCTTAATAAAATCAGCATGGTTGCTAGGGACCCTAGCAACCAGATTGCTGAAATCGCTAACTGGAGCGTTGCTGAATAAAAAAAAAATAACTCAAAAACCACAGATAATAAAAAATGGAAACAAATTGCAAATATTCTCAGAGTATCACTGTCTACAATCATAGTAAAAGTTAATGCAAAGGTGAAGAACCCCTGGGGTTATGTAATAACTGATGCAAACCTAGTAGGCTTGCACACAGCATATATATATATATATATATATATATATATATACATATATATATACATATATATATACATATATACATACATACAAAATCTCTGAGCTTTGAGATGATTGTACCTTGAGCAGTGGATGCTGGGATCTACAACCTGAGGGTGCCCAGAAGGATGCAGAGATGGATCCTGGGACTTGTAGTTCATTAGTGATATTATTAGTGATATTAAAGCCTCAGATGGTAGATCCCTGATTACAGTCTTCACAGTCAAGTCACAAACTTACACAGTCTTGCCTAGAGTTGTTCTAATTGGTGCTTTGGCCAAACCCCAGGGGTCTGTGGAGCAACATTGAATATGTTTGTGTAAATCAACAAATCTCTTGCTAAAGTATAACTCCAGGAATCCACATACAGCCCATATCTGTCTGAAGTTCAGCAACAGCTGGATCCTGCACATTACACTGCCTCCCTGTTGGGTACTAGCCCACATTCACTGTGGTGGCCAAGCAGGGATAGTTATGCCACTGCCATGACTACTAGAGAGCAACAGGTTGCAGAGACCAGTTCTTTGCCATCCCTTCTGTTTCCAGCATTGCTGTAATGCCCAGTCGGTGATGTGGTGGTAACTATGTGAACTAGGCAGCCACTCTCTGTATAGTCACAATGACTGGTTAGTCTGTGTCTCCCCCCATAGTCCCCTAGCAGCTGCTGCACATCAAGCAGCAAATCCTCTTCTCTCTCTGCTTCCTCCCTGCAGTGGGAGTGGGACTCTACACATTCCCCTTGCATCTACTATCTACCTCCTATAGAGGACAGGTGCCAGGGCCCCCCCTGGGGACTGTTGCTTTTTTAGAGCAATTTAATTTTTTCCTGCTGCACAGAGGAGCTTATGATTGGTCCTATGGAACCCAGAGCCTCATGCAAATGTGGCCACGCCAGCAGGCAGTCTGGAGATCAGAAGGGACTTGGGCTGTGTGAGGGGAGGGCGGCAGTCTGTTTGAGCAAACTGGAAGCAAAGGCACCCCACCCCCATTCAATAATAATAATAATAATTATAATAATAATAATAAAATATCAGTACCCCCTCCTTCTACTCCGCTCCCCCGCACCTTCCCAGTGAAGCTCCACCATCCTCATCCTCTATCTCTCCTTCCTCTGCACTCAGGATGAGCACCAAAGAAGAGCCCACCAAGTCCGCCCCAACCACCCTGTCCAGCTTCACCATCCAGTCCATCCTGCAGGGCACCACATCGGACAGAGGTCGAAACGTTGCCAGGGTTTACACCAGGGAAACCATCTCCTGCCAGCAGTCAAGCCCCAGCACATCTTCAGATGAGGAGGAACGAGACGAATCCTGGACCGGGTACGGTTGTAATTGCCCCGACCCGGGTGATAAGGATTCCAAGGGTCAAGCCCCCCAACCATGCGGTGCCCACAAGTGCCCTAGTAAGTACCCACTATACTCAAACTCTTTATCACCCAGCATGTGCGCAACACAGATCACCAGTCATCAGCCAGCTATAGTTATACAGATAATATTTACTGGACTTTCTTCTGAATTAATGTATAATCCCCCCAGCTCTGGCAGAGAGAGAGAGAAATTCAGTAACTGGAGATTGCTGATTTGTCTGTGCGGGGTTTGCGCTCAGCGCTGCCTCTGCTTCATAAATTAAATAATTGATATTAGCCGATCATGTCATTTTTCTCTAAATGATATTTGACTATGGGACCAGGAAGTATTTAGAAAAAAAAAAGCCATTAAACGATTGAAGAATAAATGGTCTGTCATTTTGGGAAGATTTCCAATCGCACTGATTTATTATTGGGGAGAATTGATTTTTTTTTTTTTT
>CM044443.1:15336122-15352415 GCA_024363595.1 Xenopus borealis | reverse complement strand
GGGGGGGGGGTGACAGGTTGTTCAGAATCCCCCAGTGATTCTAGTTGCTAACATCAGACCCCAGGTAGCAGGCCCGGACTGGCAATCTGTGGGTTGTGGCAAACGCCAGAGGGGCTGATATAAGATGCCATAGAAAGTCAGTATTTAGTGGACTGGTGGTGGCTGTTTGGGCTTCTGTGCACTTGGAAGGCCTTGGCCCATTTTGACTCCCAGTCAAGAGCTTCTTCAAAAATGCATTGGCCTTGGGAGCTTTTTTTGCCAATGTTAAAATGTAGGCAGATCAGCTCCTACCGTGAGCAGTTCTTTAGAAACTAGAATGATTTCCTTGTTGACGAAAATTGTGAATTTTCCGGTCATGAACTATAAACTTAGCACTGGCAGCTAATTAGTGTGCATGTCAACGAATGATTCATTGTACGCTATTTTATATGTATAGAACCGGCAGGATTTGGAGAACTGGATTTACCACATCAGCTGGGGTCATACAGTTGAGTAAAAGGTCTTTCTGGCAGACAGGGATTGTAAAGCCAAAAAACCTTACACATGATCAAATAACATTTATTACACAGCAAAAGTTATCTGTAAATGTGACTGAACGCTGTAGTTCTCTACTGTTGGTTTTGATTCTTGTCTTGAAAGAATTTACAAAAGCCAATACTCCATTTTACGCATTTACCGTGCACCTTCTTCGTACCTCCCAACTGTCCCATTTTCAGAGGGACAGTCCCACTTTTGACAGCTCAACCAGCAGTCCTGCGTTTGTACTTGGAAGTCCCGACTTTCTCTGCACTGAACAGCCAGAAAAAGTTTCTAACTTAAATTGGCTTTTTCCCAGAACAGCCACCAAGTGCAAATTAAATACTTTGTTACAATGTTAAGATAAGCAAATAAGGAATTTTAACAATTTAGATAAGGAGGTCCCTTGGGAAAAGTTAGACTTACAGCTTAAAGGACAATTCAACCCCTACACTACGTAGACCCCCCTCCTGCCCAGCCTAATCCCTCCATATAGATCTGTCCTCGGGAGTTCACGAGCTCCATCTTGTTTTCTTCATTAAACTTCTGAAGCAGACCAGCGTTTTCGGTTGGAGTAAATTTTCTGTCCCAAACAACTGTGCATGTGCTGAAAGTCATGAAAATTTCTGAAAATTTTCCAGAAATTTTCATGACTTCTGGAGTATGCACAGTTTTTCAGGACTGGAATATTACTCCAACTGCGCATGAGCCAAAACTCCACTAAGATTCCGAAGAAAAGAAGTTGGCACCATTGAACTCTCGAGGACAGATCTGCATGGAGGGGTAAGTAAAAAATTAGGGGCATTTGCCCAGGGGGGTTCGGCTAGGCCTGGGGGGGGAGGAGGTTCTACATAGGATAGGGTTTTTTTATGGTAGGGGCTGAATTCTCCTTTAAAGGGGTTGTTCACCTTCAAACAACTAGTTGTTTTCAGATAGATCACCAGAAATAACTTTTTCCAATTACATTCTATTTTTCATGTTTTACTGTTTTTCTAATATTGAAGTGTAAAGTGAACTTTTTCACCTTCTAAAGCAAGGATCCCCAACATTTTGAACCCGTGAGCAACATTCAGAAGTAGAAGGAGTTGGGGAGCAAAACTAGCATGAAAAATGTTCATAGGGTGCCAAATAAGGCTGTGATTGGCCATTTAATAGCCCCTTTGTGGATTGTCAACCTACATTGAGGCTCTGTTTGGCAGTGCACCTGGTTTTTATACAACCAAAACTTGCCTCTAAGCCAGTAATTCAAAAATAAGCTCCTGCTTTGAGGCCACTGCGAGCAACATCCAAGGGGTTGGAAAGCAACATGTTGCTCACGAGTTACTGGTTGGGGATCACTGTTCTAAAGCATCCCTGGGAGGAGGGTCGCCGAAACTGGAAACCAGGGGTGTCCAACCTTATTGCTTATTGGTAAAAGAAAAATTGTCTGGGGCCACACATGAAATACACAAACACGCAAAAAGTTGCGGGGAGCGACATAAAGGGGGCGGGGTCATGAAAATGACACACAAAATGGTCGGGGCAGTGACTCTTAAGGGGGCGGAGCCACCACAGCCTCGAGGAACAAATAAGTTTAAAGTGAATGGCCGAGAGCTTTTTGTAAGGGTATTACAAATTACCGGCAACTACATTGCCAGTAAATTTGTAATACCGGCCCCTGCAGGTATTTTACCAGCTAGGTAAATACCGGCTGGGTGGCAACCCTAGTCTGCTGAGCAGAATCTCTGTGTTTCATTACAGGCCGCTGTTAGAATTGATACAATAGTTGCAAATACTCCAGAGATGCTGCAGAGAAATGGATCAACTAAATGTTGCAAAATTGTATCAGCTTAGAGTCTGCGCCTGAATTACTGAGCTGTCTGACTCAGACTATTTCTAGGGAACAACCCGAAAACTGAACCGACCAAAGTGTTTTCAAGGTGAACATCCCCTATAAAGTGCAATTCACCTTCATTAGCAAAACCAGCAGTGCTCACAGCACTAGCAAAGAGGCAGATCCTAAGTGTAACGCATATATAATGGAAAGACACTTTGAAGTACATGTGCCTTCACTAGGAAACAACAACGTAACAACCATACATGACAGACCAACCAAATAGCTTGGCTCAGGCAACTTTATTGCCTAGTCACATAGTGAGCTATTGAACAGGAATGCAAGACTTTCCAACACGTTCGCATTGTATCACGGGAACCTACGTGGCGACCTCCAACCTCTACGAGATGACGTAGTTATGCCACCGTTTCCGGCGTCCGCTTTCTTTGATAGTCCAATGAGAGAAGAGATGATGCTTTGAAATGAACCAATCACAAACTCTCTTGTTGAGCGGCGCGGCAGAGCGGGTTTTCGTGAGAGGAATTTGAAGTGAAGGCAGGGTAAAAGGAAAATAAGGCGGTAGAGGGAAGGTGAGAGAAAGAGATTGTGTGTGGGGGGAAGGTGGCGGGTAACGGGAGTTATGGCGATTTGGGGGGGAGGCGTGAGACGCGCATGTCAGTGTTGTGTGTAGCCTTGATCTCCATGCTTCCAGAATGTCTCCGATTTGTGACTTCGGGTTGCCGTAGTGTCGGATACAAGACTCTCTTGTCTATAGGATTAGTGGCGTCTTTAGGTTACACTCACCGTCCTTTATAATCACCCTTTCCCCCCCACCCCGTTTCTTATATTTGCCTCTTCAGGCGCTGACTACTACAACACCCAGAATGCTTTGCTGCTGTATTGTATGTGGCAGCAGGGGTGCTGCTGTACAGTGTGAGGATCTTTCACACTGCATCTAAGTGATCTGCCAATAAGCCTTGTTGTATAACGAGTCCTTGCCTGTCTATATAATCTAGTAACTTTTTGTTGGCTTCCTTGCCTGTTTATATAACCTAGTAACTAGCAAGTCGTGCAGCACACTGTAATTCTTAAAGGGGCGGTTAGCTATTAGGGCAGAGACACACGAGAAGCTCCTGGGAGACTTAGTCACCCGGTGACAAATCACCTATCCTTTAGGCGACTAATCTCCCCAAAAAGCCTTTCCGACAGCGGCACGCTTTTTGAAATTGCTCCAAATTGCCTGGCGAGGCAATTTGGAGCGCTTTCAAAAAGCGCAACGCTCCGTGTGGATACGCGCCGGCGTTTTCAAGCAACGCCGGTGCGCTTGCTTACTTGGCTATTCGGGGAGGTTCGGGGGCTACAAGTCGCGGCGAGAAGTCGCCAGGAGACAAAATGCCCCCGAATCTCCCCGTCTGGCCTAGCCCTTAGGGCTCGTTCAGACGAGAAGATTCGAGGAGATTAGTCGCCTGGCGACAAAACGCCACGTCTTTGAGGTGACTAATCTCCTTGAATGGCTCGCTCGTATCTTGCACCCGCTAGCGCTAAAGTCGCCGGCGCCTATTCACACGCGGCGATAAGCCTCGTGAGGCAATTTTGAGCGACTTTGATAATCGCGTTGCCGTGTGTGAATAGGCGCAGGCGACTTTAGTGCAAGATACTAGCAAGCCATTCGGGGAGATTAGTTGCCAGGCGACAAATCTGCCCGAAATCTTCCCGTGTGGCCTTACCCTTAGGGCTAGTCCACATGGAAAGATTCAGGGAGAATTGTCGCCTGGCGACTAATCTCCCTGATTTGATTACCTGTGACTCCCGCCCGCTAAAATGAAAAGTCGCCTGCGCCTATTCACGTTTGGCATTTTCCTAGGTCGCCGGAAATTGCCTTGGGCAAAGAAGCAGCAATTAGTCACCAGGCGACAAATCTCCCTGAATCTTCCCATGTGGACTAGCCCTTAGGGTGGTGGCACTTGCTGCTATTTCGGGAGATTATTTGCCCAGTGACTAATCTCCCCGAAAAGCTTTCCAGCCGGCTAGAATCTAAATCGCCAGCGGGATGGCACTCTGGGCACTTCATTTTCCTGGGTCGCCAAAGTTGTATCACAAGGAAACTTTGGGCGACTTCAGAAAACGAAGTGCTCAGAGGGACATCGCATTATTGCAGATGGAAAGGCTTTTCAGGGAGATTAGTCACCTGAAGAACTGATTTGTCTTTAACATTATGTTCTAGAATGGATAATTCTAAGGTACTTGTCAATGGGATTTTTTTTTTCAATATTTTTGCTTTCTTTTGACTTTCCAATTTTGAAATGGGGATAACAGACCCCCATTAAAAATATGCTCTGTATTGGTACAAATATATTGTGATTGCTACTTTTTATTACTCCCCTTTCTACTCAGCCCTCTCCTATTAATGTTTGTGTCTTATTCAGATTAATGGATGGTTGCTAGGGTAATTTGGATCCTAGCAATTGGATTGCTAAAATGGCAAACTGGAGAGCTGCTGAATATAAAGCTAAATATAACTCTAAAAACACAAATAATAAAAAAAAAACTAATTGCAAATTGTCTCATAATATCCCTCTCTACATCATACTAAGTTAAACTAAAGGTGAACGACCACCTTAAAGGACCAGTAACCTTAAAAAATTGTTTAAAGTAATAAAAATATGCTGCAGTGTTGACCTGCACTGGTAAAACTGATGTTTGCTTCAGAAACACTACTATTGTTTATATAAATAGGCTGCTGTGTAGCAATGGGGGCAGCCATTCAAAGCAGAAAAGTCCCAGGTTACACAGCAGATAAGCTCAGTAGAACATAATGGTGTTCTCCACTATTTAACCTGTGCCATATAGCCTTTTTTTCAATTTCCACCATTGCTACACAGCAGCTTGTTTATATGAACTATAGTAGTGTTTCTGAAGCAAACACATCAGTTTTACAAGTGCAGGGCAACACTGCATTATATTTTCATTGTGTTAACACTTTCATTTTTTTGCTGTTACTGTTCCTTTAAATAATATATAGCTCCATCATCTCCTGCAGCATGTTAGTCAGGGCATACAAACACAAGACCTGGGTTTACACATATAGTGAATTACATTGTACGGGTGTGGGACCTAGTATCCAGCTTTTAAGGAACTACAAGTCCCAAATGCAATGATGGAGTCTGACAGCCACAGTCAGGCAAATGCATTGTGGGACTTGTAGTTCCTTAACAGCTGGAGGGCCAAGTTTGAGGACCACTGGTATATATAATCAGGGCCCTGCTCAAAAGGGGTGAGGAAGACATAGGTAAGGGTCAGCAATTGTATAATTTCTGTAGCTGCTGCAAGTATCCAGGCTTGATGTCGGAGTTGCTCCCATCTGCATGCTAAATCCATGGCACACCAGTATCATTCTCTGAGAGGTGGTGCATATCTTTTAGGCAGCACCCAGTGAATACAATCTCCAACCTTGGACCCTGAGCAAGTGCTCCACGCACCTTTTAGGTGATTTTACTAAGTCACCATCTTTGATTAATTTCTTTTTCGTTCCACACACTTGGCAGACTACCATACATCAGTTATGTTTGACTGGATCTGGCATATGCACGGTACACTAAATTGCCTGGCTTTTACACGGCAGCACATGAACTGGTACATGGGAAAATTCTCAAAAATGGTGGGGCAGGTGCTTTGATAGAAGGTAAGGAGTGCACCAACCTTGCGTCCAAGGCTAGTACTTGTATTGACTGAGAGGAGCTTACAAGTTGACCCCCCCCCCCCCCGGGGAATAAAATACTTTCCTTGTCATTTACACGGAAAAGGTGATGACCAAATGCAAAATTTACATGGCAGGGTAATATAATAAGTCTTTATTCATGCATAAATATAGGTTATTTGAAAACAAGTTGTTAGAGCATGGTGAGCACTGCTGCAACACAGCCACCAACACTTGCACTTTGCTTGGCCCTTCCTAATAGAGCTGATATTGACATAGGGATGTGCAGTCCAGGGCAGCAAATTAGTCCCTCTGTTTATTGATGGCTCTGCTTAAAGGGGAACGCCACACAAACATAACTTAAGCTTTTAATAAATTAAATATAATTCCAAGCAACTTTGCCAAATACATCAATTAAAAAATATGCAGACTTTAAATGATTTTTAATGGTTTGGAACCGTTCTATAAGCCTAGCCCTCTGCTCACCTGCTGAGCTGGCTGACTACTGTCCTCAGCCTGCATTCTCCAAACTCCACAATTCCCTGCACATGTGATTTCAATAAGGAATGGAACATCAGTGCAATGCATTGTGGGTTATGTAGTTCCTGCATGTTTTCTGCAAGCTGTAGATGAATTTGTAACATCAGCGTTTAGTCCCTCCTTCCCTGCCAGGATTTTAAATGATACAGAATGAGAAGAACTGTTACACAGCTGGATTTCAGCATAGAAAATGGTGTTTGTTTATACTTTTTTGAAGGAATGGGTAACTGGGATGAGTATATGAGGGTGTCTGTGTTTTGTGTCATCTTTATTAGATTTTGATTTGGAAACTGGGGTTCCCCTTTAATATTGAGTAAAGAGATAAAATATCTATACTTTCAGGTTTGCTTAAATTGTAGCGAAACCGTAGTACTCTCGAGATCTTGTTTCATTTAGCCAAGCTGTCTAGCCAGATCACTATGGGCACCGCTAAGTAAGGGTTGTTGTATAAAGAAAGAGAACTTACCCAGGGTCATGAGGAGTCGCCTCCATTCACAACTGATCCATTGGTCCATTTTTAGATTTTTTAGCCCCTCTATAAAGTATACATTTTATTTGTATTTAATTTAAATGTCCTTCTTTGCATGGACATTGCAGCGAAGCATCTGCTACTGACCTCTTCCCTCTCCCAAGAACAAGTAAGGTACCAACTTACGTGTGACTAGGTAATGATACAGAGGGTGTGTTGTCATCTGCTCAATTTCTCCCTGTGGGAATCATTCTTACCCATTCTTACAACAGAGTCAGGTGATTACTGCTCTGACATCCTGCATTGAGTACACTACCTACCGACAATGACTCAAGAATATAATATGGAGTATGTCTAAGTCAACCTTGTGCCTCCAGCTGTTAAGGAACTACAAGTCCCACAATGCAATGAAGGAGTCTGACAGCCACAGTCAGGCAAATGCATTGTGGGACTTGTAGTTCCTTAACAGCTGGAGGCACACGGTTGAAAATCACTGGTCTAAGTACAGCCTGCAGTGATTTCAAGGGAGTCCTTAGATTTTACAGTTTTCACACAAGTCACAAACCCTTTCATTTCAGGCCCTCTCCTGTTCATCTTGTAGCCCAGGGATCCCCAACCTTTTTTACTTGTGAGCCACATTCAAATGTAAAAGTAGTTGGGGAGCAACACAAGCATGGAAAAAGTTCCTGGGGTGCCAAATAAGGCCTGCGATTGGCTATTTGGAAGCCACTATGTGGACTGGCAGCTTACTGTCAGTACATCTGGTTTTTAAACTAAAACTTAATAAAAAAAATTAGCAGCTTTTCATTCAAACCTCTGCCTGGTTGCTAGGGTATAGTATAACCTAGCAATCTGCTTCTGAAATTCCAGCTGCTGAACAAAAATTGAAATAATTCGGAAAGTCAGAAGGAAGAGCTATAATAAAAGCCTCAGGGTTGAGCTGACAAGCATCCCGATGAACACTCAAAGTGACGTAAGTTCTACTTCATTTGGTTTTAGTTCTCTGTGCAGTTAACCTGTATAAATACTTGCTTATATTTTGCCTTTTGTAATGAAATTGCAATTTATCCAGAGTTTTCTGTTTGCCTAGATTCGTTGCAATAAGTTATTAAGCTTCATGATGTATTTAGTTTGTTTGCATGCAACATTTTAATTCTGAGGTGGCTGACCCTCTAAGCTATTTTAATTGATATTTTTATTTGGTCCATTTCTTATCTTTGTCCCTGCTGAGCAGAATCCCTTAGGTTTCATTAAAGGCAGCTGTTATGATATTGCAGCTGGGAAATTGACAATATTTCTAGCCCCATGTCAGATTTCAAAATGAAATATTAAAAAATCTGTTTGCTCTTTTGAGAAATGGATTTGAATGCAGAATTCTTCTGGAACAGCACTATTAACTGATATATTTTGAAAACATTTTTTTTCCCATGACAGGATCCCTTTAAAACAAGAAGTCTGATACAGAAGCCAATGTGTGCACAATGGAAGGGGTTTCTTTTGACCAAGGACTGAGCAGCATTACTTTCAGGGTTTACTGTTGTATTTATATAGACCTTTTCTGATAAAGCTTACTTAATTTTTAAAAAAAAAAAGGTTGGGGACCCCTAGCCCCCCCCCCCCTTTATATATCCTATATATTTGGGGCTTGTAACTATTCTCTATAGTGTGACTGTCCCTTTCTTATTTTGTCTCTGTTCTGGGGGCTTTGAGGATGGATTCTATGTACATCCACCAACATATGCCACTGGTTCTTCATGGGTTAAATGCAGAGCCTTATGCCATCAAGTCTGCTACTTTCCTACTAGCATTTTCCTGAAGATTTACAATTCCCTTTTTATTTTATCAGATAAAATATCCTCCTAGCTGGTGCCTATTTACCCTTTGTTACAGTTAAGTGATATGGTTACCAGCTAAAATCAGTAAAATAATCCTTTGCTGTGTAGTGCAATTAGCGGCAGATCCCTGGCAGAGCAGGGTTAATTGACATGGGCCTGTTTATGCAGGCTGGTTTTGTGGAGGCGAATCTGAAATTAAATTTGCTCCAAGCCACTGGCATATTTTTATTTAAACGTCTGTAGTATATAATTACTTTATTGATCCGAGAGGAAATGAGCTGCGTTAGTGGGCTTTTTTTTTAAAATTTTATTAGTGGCTTCATAGAGGCCTGTGTTTAGTAAAGACATATGTCTTGTTTAAACCAATCTTCGTTTCTGGTAATTTAGGAGGTTAAAATACTTGGTAATTAGTGACAGATCTTGTTACAGAGAAGACATTCCTTATTCATTTATTAATATAGTTGCCACTAGAACAGGCTTCATTAGGGAAAAAAAAAACCTCCCATTGATTAGCTGCATCTTTCCAAGAAAGCAATACAGAGACTTTACAATTTGCATGTCTGTGAGCTCAAGGTACTTCTAGTCACATTTCCACAGAAGTCTTCTTTCTAATGTTATGATCATATCCAAGCTTTTACCTCTGTTTCATGCCAGTGTAGAAAAAGCTTACTTAATGGTAACACGTTGCTGCTTATGATGATTTCTCTGCTCCTTCAGCAGATTAAACTCTATTCTAGAAGCTGCTTGATTGGATTTTGCCTGCAACACACACATACTGGAGCTGCTCTTTCACTGTGTATGGAAATGATCTGCCTTTGCAGCAACAATGGCACACGTGGAATAGTGAGCGGGCAGTTTCTTGGAACATGTGTTGGGTTGGAAACAACAGCCTCCTTGAAAATATCTTCGTAGCCTGTACGGGACATCTGCGTGATCCAATTATTTGTCTCCAAAGGATCAGCCTGTTAGCTGGGTGGCCAATGTGGGCAAAGCTGTGCTTTGTTTCTTATCCTGTGTGTGACGCTACATTGCAAATTGATTTTTTGCAATTCAAAGAAATAACATTTCCGTAATTAATTTTAGTTGCTAGTTGGCTATACAGTATAAAGCCCCATTTTACATTTTTCAGGGGACCTGTAAGATATTGTGTAAAATCAGGGAAATGTGTTAAAGGTGAAGGAAATCTACGGAAGCACAATAGTGTTAGCTAGAACACTATAGTTATTCTGTAGAATGCTTTCCCATACAAGAGTAAAGGGCTATAGAATCTCTCTCTGTTCTAGGATAGCAGCTGCTATATTTGCTTGCTGTGACATCACTTCCTGCCTGAGCTTGGCACGCTGGTCACTGCCGGCTCTGGCCTCAGATTACAGCAGGAAGTGGAGAAGGGAGGGGGAGATGGAGAAGAGCAAACTGAGCATGCTCAAGCCCTAGCCCAGTTTATACGGGAAAACAAGTCTGATACAGAAGCCCATGTGTACACAATGGAAGGAAAGAAATGCTGAGTTTCTTTTGACAGGACTCTGAGCAGCATTACTTTACATTTGTTTTCTTAAAGGAAAAGTAAATGTTTTTCTTTCTGTAAATTTGCTCTAAACAGCCCCCCAGATTAATGTACCTTAGTCCCTGCTGCAAGTCTGCTCTGGTTTCTGTATTATCAGCAGCTTGTTTCCCCTTCTTCCTGGTGCAGAGTGAAGCCCAGCCCCTTTGTTTACTGAGCAGTCCATTTGCTGCTGTTCCACAATAGAGAGGAAGAGGGAGCCAGTGTGTGCATTAGTAAGCTAGTTTCCCCCAGCAAAAGGTGCTACACACACTGGTCTCTGCTATGTCATAGTATGCAAATGATCTCCGGGACTAGTCCAAGAGATAAGGTCAGCTCAGAAAGCTAAGGGGCTGGGCTTCACTCTGCACCAGGAAGAAGAGGAAACAAGCTGCTGATAACACAGAAACCAGAGCAGACTTGCAGCAGGGACTAAGGTACATTAATCTGGGGGGCTGTTTAGAGCAAATTTACAGATAGAAAAAAAAACGTTTACTTGTTCTTTAACCGTTTTTCAGAGAATATGAATAGCACAAAAGCTTTTCTTTCACTCAAACATTGTCAAACAACTGTGTTTTTTTTTTTTTTTTATAATAATCGCTACAGAAACTACCCAAATGACCCTGATCAGAAGTTTACAAATCAGGTGATTTGGCCTGATACCATGCACACAACTTGACGCAAAAGGATTAGAATGGCTATTCCAGGTAACCATCTTCACCTGTGATCTGTTTGCTTGTAATTGGTGGGTGTGTATAAAAGGTCAATAACTTTCTGGCCTCCTGACAGACCCTTGCATCTTTCATCCAGTGGTGCACTGATGTTTTGCTTGGCTATATCGTGGGTAATCCAAACGTTAGGCCATATGGTCGAACAGTGGAATTATGATGACGATAAGGGGCTCTGACGGCTCAGTTGGTAGTAAAACAAACCTTCCCAATCTATATTGTGGCCAGATATCGATCAGGAACACCCGGCGGAAGCCCCCTCCATACACGGGCAGATAAGCTGTCAAATTGGTCTAAACAACAGATATCTGCAGCTTTAACTACTCGTGTATGGCCACCTTAAGTCATGGGGATCTGCGGGAAAAGGTAGTTCAATTCTATAAAACAGGAAAAGGGTATAAGAAAATATCAAAGGAATTGAGAATGCCAATAAGCAGTGTTCAAAAGTGGAAAATTAGAGGTTCTGTTGAGGTAGACCAGTGATTTTCAACCTTGTGCCTCCAGCTGTTAAGAAACTACAAGTCCCACAATGCATTTGCCTGACTGGCTGTCAGACTCCTTCATTGCATTGTGGGACTTGTAGTTCCTTAACAGCTGGAGGCACAAGGTTGAAAATCACTGAGGTAGACCAACAGGTAGACCAACTAAAATTTCAGCCACAACTGCCAGAAAAGTAGTTTGGGATAAAAGGAAAAACCCATAAAGATCTTCAGGTAAAATACTGGAGGAAAATTTGCACTCATCAGCCCGCAAGCTGCGCATGGGACGTACTTGGACATTCCAACATGACAATGATCCAATACACAAGGCCAAGTGGACCTGTCATTGGCTACAGCAAAATAAAGTGAAGGTTCTGGAGTGGCCATCTCAGTCTCCTGACAGTCTCAATATCATTGATTGACTCTGGGGAGACCTCAAACGTGCAGTTCATACAAGACAGACACCCAAGAATTTACCCAGGGAACTGGAGGCTTTTTGCCAGGAAGAATGGGCAGCTTTACCCAAGTCTGAGAAGATAAAGAACCTCATCCACAACTACCACAAAAGACTTCAAACTGTCATTGGTGTTAAAGGGGACAATACATGGTATTAAGTGTAAACTTTTGATCAGGGTCATTTGGGTAGTTTGTGTAGTGATTATGATTTAAAGAGAGTAAACACAGTTGTTTGACAATAAATGGCTTCAGCCAACCACTAACCATGAGTGAAAGAAAAGTGTTTGTGTTATTATTCATATTCTCTGAAAAATGGTTAAGAAATCATAAATTCTGCCAGGGTATGTAAACTAATGAGCACAACTGTAGATTTTTCTGATAAAGCTCACTTAATTTTACTGTGTTCATAACAAGAGTTAAGCATTGCAGTGTTTGTTACACTATGGGGGCAAGTGCAAGACTGTCAGTCACATACACAACCTAAAGCAATATGTGATTGGTGCATGACCGTATAAGGGGTAGACTTATTGGAATTGACAATTTACAGGCAGAACCATGGCAAAATATACATTTGGTCAGTATTTTTAAGTCTTTTATTTCACAAATAACATTCATAGAAGACAAAAAGCAGTTTTTGGAAACAGCACGAAAACTTAAAATCAGGGGACTTAAAATCGAGGTTTCACTGTATTTGTTCTTGGTGCTTTTGACTGAATGTATGAGAGCTTATGTCTGTGAACTGTTGGTCTTTATTTTTAATCAGATTCGCTTTCTGTTGTTCGTTTCTCTAGATGACTGGGTCAAACGAGTTTAAGCTAAACCAAGCACCCGAAGATGGGATTTCTGCTGTCAAGTTCAGTCCAAACACGTCCCAGTTTTTGCTGGTCTCTTCTTGGGACTCGTCTGTCCGTCTGTACGATGTTCCTGCAAACACAATGAGACTTAAATACCAGCATGTGGGACCTGTCCTGGACTGTGCTTTTTATGTAAGCATTGCTTTTATGTTCCTGCTATACAACGTATGCATGTCTCTCACATTCTTTTCACCTTTGTTTAAAAGCAGAAAAGATTTCATGTCCTACTACCATTAGCTTTTAACTTAAGGATACCTTGAATTCTATGTAGCATTTAAACAGAGTTTCTTTATAGGATCCATCCCATGCCTGGAGTGGAGGATTGGACCACCATTTAAAAATGCACGATTTAAACACAGATGGCGGTATGTTGCAGTTAGCATAGTCTTTTATGTTTCTATTATTTCCTGCAGAGGTTTGTCTTTTGTATGGCACAATGCTCAAAGTAATCATTGCACACTCTACCCTTAGAGCTTACTTCTACTGGAGGCGTCTCCTCGCCTTATTTTAAGTAGGGATGCACCAAATTCAGTTTTGGGTTTGGATTTCGTTTTGTTTCAGCAGGATTTGGATTCGGCTGAATCCATATCTGGCAGAACCAAATCCTAATTTGTATAGGTAAATTAGGACGAGGAGGGAAATTGTGTGAATATCAAAAAAAACAGGAAGTAGGGGAAAAAAGTTCACTTTTTCCTTCCCTGTCCCTAATTTGCATATGCATTTTAGGATTTGGTTTGGTATTTGGCGGAATCTTTCACAAAAGATTCGGCCGAATACCAAATAGTGGATTCAGTGCATCCCTTATTTTAAGTAATACACTACTATTTTCCCCACTGCAAATATAAGCACCATCTCTCCCTACTATACCTGCTATCCATCAGTCAGTCCCTTCCCAGATACTATTATCCCACTGTTACTATAGACACCATCTCTCCCTACTATACCTGCTATCCCACAGTCACACTCCCTTCCCAGAGACTATTATCCACTGTTACTATAGACACCATCTCTCCCTACAATACCTGCTATCCCACAGTCACACTCCCTTCCCAGAGACAATTATCCCCACTTTTGCAGCATCTCTCCCAACTTTACCCGCTATTCCAAAATTCCTTCCCAGAAGCTATTCTCCTAGTGCTGCTGTAGGTACCTCATTGCTATACCTATTTTCCATGGCTCTCTATTTGGCTAGCAGTGCAGCAATTCTTTTTACTAGACATTCCGACTTGCCTTTGTGCACAACTTTGCTTTTAATGAATTTTACTTTTTCTATACCTATGGTTTGTGTTGGTTGTCATTTTATTTCTGTGTAGAGACTGTGGTTGGGGGTCATGATGCTCCCATTCGATGTGTGGAATACTGTCCAGAGGTGAATGTAATCGTGACGGGGAGTTGGGATCAAACAGTGAAGCTATGGGACCCAAGGACTCCTTGCAATGCCGGAACCTTCTCTCAGCCAGATAAGGTCTGTTGTTATTAACACTAATCATTGTGATTTACAAGTACAAACAAGTTTCAATTTGGTGATTCTAACTATGTTGAGTTTGTTTATATTTGCTGCTGCGGTGTCTGCTTTAGTGATCACCTAAAACTCAATTGTTTTTTTCAGACCTCACATAAGATTGAGGTGCTTACATTTATTACATTCTTTTCTCCTTCATATTTTCCACTAAGTTAGTGTCAATATAGAGCAGGAAACCCATCTCCTTCCACTAAATCAACAGAACACTTCTGTGCCTGTGCTTCGTCTTAAATATAACGGCCAGTTTGGAGCCATCATTATAGGCCTTGCACTCTTTCTAAATGGCCATCATTTTTACCCCATCACGACTGAATCTACTTCTGGCGAGACCTTTGTGCGGAGCAGAATAATTGCATTGTTTCTTGGTTTGATTTATGGATGTATGTGGCCAGTAAAAGGCCATGATGAATAGCTGACAAAACAGCATATAATAGACAGCCACTGGGAAGCCGCCTACTGATTGGCTCAGACAGCAGGGCATGTCAGGGTTTTTTTCTTTTTAATTTTTTCTTTCCACACTCCTGATAAATGTGTCCACCCAGTCGGCTGCATGACACGCTGGTTTGGGGTGATTGATGAGACTGCTGGATAGAAAGACTACTTCCAATCCAGGTGTGACACCAGTTTGTGAAGAAGATTTAGGATTTTCAGTGCCGCAGATGAGATTTTCATTAGGATTTTTCCTTCATGTGTGCTGTATTTGCTGTATGTCTTGGTAATGGTGGCAGACGCCATACCTGTGGCAGTATTGTAAAGCGGGAAGTCGCTTCATTCATTCATATATTTAGCTTGTGTGCTGATGTCATGTCTCCTCTGTCTTCATCTGTGTGCTTTTATGTTTTAAGGTTTGTCAACTCTTAAGAAAATGTTTTATTAAAATATTCTGCTGAATGTTTTTTTTAAAGGGTAAATGAATGAAAATTTTATACAAGCATCTGCACACCGAAATAAGAAACTTTGTATATACAATCAAATTCTACATAGTTTGTGAAATAATCAAGTTTATGTTCACTATACCTCTCTCTCAGCATCTTTCACTTCATTCTGTCTTTCATTGACATTTACATCCAAAATATCTTATGGGGGGGGGGGACGACTCCCTTTCCGATGTATTAGTTACAGCAGATGTATTCGTTAACTCGACTGATTCCAGTGCAAACAAAATAATTGCCTTTTGCACAAATCCTGCATGTAGAGAGACATGATGTCTGGTGAGTTTAATAGAGTGAGCTCTAATACATTTCTAGGCAAAAAAAGCCCCCCTATTAAATATATTGGATCCAACGGTGAATGATTATCTGACACCCAACTGCTGCATGAATGAAGAGAAACAGTTGCTGAGGGATAGTGATGATAAACATGATTATTTTATAAACCCTAAATAATCAATTAAAAATTCTGTAGGAAGTTTCTTATTTCAGTAAGCTGAAGCTTATATAAAATGTTTGTTTTCACGATAGTTCCCCTATACAATCGGCTAGTATGTTCAAATGATTGGAATGTTTTTCATAGGCAAAAGACAGTACCTACCATAATCTAGGGATAATTGTATAGACTGGCTGATAACATTGCTACATACAGGACATTGCCTTGTAAGTGGCTGACAAATTTAGGCAGTGAATTACCTTCTGAAGCTTGTGTCTGCACTACTTGGCCATCTTTGGTTCTGGGGATAGATGTCACAGGGACACAATGTGGAGATTTAAATAAAGTGCTGAATAGAACATAAGTAGTCTTCTCAAAATTAAAGGGATCCTGTCATGGGAAAAAAAATTTTTTTCAATATGTATCCGTTAATAGTGCTGTTCCAGAAGAATTCTGCATTGAAATCCATTTCTCAAAAG
>CM044443.1:15307450-15331787 GCA_024363595.1 Xenopus borealis | reverse complement strand
AAAAGTTTTATTTCCTTCCTAGTGTTAACTCAATCATGACAGGTTTCCTTTAAGGTATGGGCATTTTTAATTCAGGTGAATTTGTGTGTTCCTCTGCAAGCAAGAGACTTACTTACTGGCACAGACCCAAGAGAAAAATGAAATCAATTAACTCTTGAACTGCTGTGTCTTGGAACACACAAATATCCACCACCTGGAATTTGCTCCCCCCCTTTGTGTCAGTATTACTTGTACTAAGAGTCACTTTCCAGGAGTATGGAAATGTATAGGGATCTAGTAATGTAAATGCTTATAGGTCATGTTTAACATTTACTTTAAAACTTTATGCAGGAGGCTCTGATGGTTTTGTCAACATTTGGGATCCCTTTAACAAAAAGCGCCTGTGCCAGTTCCATCGCTATCCCACAAGCATTGCTTCCCTGGCCTTCAGCAACGACGGCAGCACTCTGGCAATTGCCGCCTCCTACATGTATGAAATGGATGACATTGATCACCCCGAAGATGCTATCTACATACGGCAAGTGACAGACGCAGAGACAAAGCCCAAGTGAGGCAGCTTCACCTGCTTCTCCTCTCCCCCCAGCTCCGAGATTTTATTAATTTTCCCTTGGCTCATGAATAGTGTTATTGATGTCATGGGGAGATAACTATGGCTGACTGTAGGGCTGGGAGAGATTTTATCACATCCTTCCAAGCTTTCAATATCCGTCAGTTGATAGACGTCTGACAGATAAAATTATGCTCAGTTGTTTTATACAGGAGCGAGTCGACCTCTTCAGCATTTTCGCCCTTCATTATCTTCATTATTTCACCTGGAGAACTCCTTACTGTTGGCTTGACCTTTATAATGCAGTTGCGGAATTGACCATTGTCCTTTACCATCTCACCTGCTTATTACTCCATTCTCACTATGACATGTATAGAATGCAGGTGCTGAAAACATCAGCAAGCGTATGGATGGAAAAGAAGCTTCTCCGTAAATTTCCCATTTGGAAATCTCTTATAGGTTAAACATATAAGAAGTTAAATCGATTTAACAGGTAGCAATTGAGAGATTGAATTGAATGTGTGGAAGATAAAACTTCATTCCTCTACAGTAATGAGCATTCCAAAACCTGGCACCAACTTTGGTTTTGCTTTGCAGATCTCTCTTGCTTAGACTGTTTGTTTCTCTTTGGGTGGTCCATCTAAGTGGAGAACGGTTCCATCACCATGCCTGTAAGAAATATATGCATATAATTTCTCCAAACAGCCACAATTTCTCACACTTTAAGGGACAGTATAACCCCCTTTTCAACTTGAGCTCAATCATTAGAGCTTCTTCTGAACATATTTTTCACTTGGAACTGGTTTCATTTTCTGATTTAGAAATGGAGAAACCTTAAGTGAAAAATAGCACTTCCTGGTCCTGCAGAGCACAGGAAAAGCTGATAAAACATCTCGCCTATCAACTGAGGTGCCATTTGATTGGGATTTGCTCAAAGGCTGGATGGGTTTGTTTAAACGTAAAGAGATGTGAACAAATTGAACTGTGTTTAAGTGGGAGAAAGTTCAAATGAGTGCTTTAAAATGTAAAACAAAAAAAAACAACAGATTTTTAAGTTAGGCAGAATGCATTTTCAACACAAATCCTATTTATTGTGCTCATTTTAAGCAGTGGTGTTTTCATATACTGTCGCTTTAAGAGGCTGTTACATGAGAAGTTTCTGTAGCTTAATATTTCACCTCTGGGTATTGGCCGATTTTCTGTGCCAAATTCATATAAATTACATCCATTTATATATACTTACAAACTGCATTCGCTCAGTGTTTCAGCCACAGTATACTCTCCAGCATTTCTGTTTATATGTTTATACTTTACCTTTTCTGTAGTCTTTGTGTCTTAAACGTTTGTAGCATTTTTAGAGGAAACACTGCAAGACTGCGTCCCTATGTTATACAAAATGGATTTCAGCAGAGATTTGTAATAAAACATCTGTAAATACCTGTGCCCTTCTAGTCGTCTTCTTTGTTACTGTTTATTTCATTGGCTGTTGGTATCGTATTTTCTTATGGTTCGCTTTGGGAATGTTTGCAGCTTTCCAGGATTAGTTCTACATAAAATTCCCCTCTGCATTGGGTGTAACATTTTCATTTCTTTAATTGAGGAGTAGTTCACCTTTAAATTGCCTTTGGTATAAAACAGTGCTATTCTGTGGGAATCTAAGGCTGGCCTTCATTTATTGTTGTGGTTTTTAAATTCAGCTTTTTTGTTCAGCAGCTGCACTTTGATCAGTTGTCTTGCTGCTAGGGTGTTCTTACCCAAGCAACCAGTGAGTGGTTTTGAATGAGAGACTAGAAGATGATAAAGAGAGGGCCTAAACGGAGAGAGCAGTAACAATGCCATTGTAGCCTCACAGCAATATTTTTATTTTCATTGGTGGGCCAGAGATTTATTTAAAAGCTGAAACAAAGCATGTAGAGTAAGGAAAATAATTAAAAAAACAAAAACTAAAATATCAAACGGAAAAGTTAGACACTCCAGAACATTAACGGAGGGTGAACTGCCCCTTTAATTACATATGCAATGTGCTATCCTACCTCTCATTGGTCCAACCTGCTGTATACATCATATACAAGTGTGGCATCTATTATCCAGGATGCTCAGGATCTGGAGTTTTCCAGATAATGAATCTGTCTGTAATTTGGATCTTCATACCTTAAGTCTAAGATACTATCAATACTGAGAGAAACTGGCCCCTGCATTGTTTACACAGTAAGCTTCACACCTGTAATCTCGCCTACATTGTTCACACCCCGAAAGCCCTGTGCTGCTTATACACCAGAGCTGTACTGAAACTGCCCACATTCTTCACCTGTTCACACCTCATACAAACTACTGGAGGGGCACAGATCGGTTTCCCTGTCTTCTTTTCCCTGTCTTCTGCTGTATTCTGCCTGCCCTTTGCTCCCTGTGTGTCATACTCTACCTGCCCTATGCTCCCAGTGCATGCCATACACTTCCTTCCATATGCTCCTTGTGTGCCATACTCTCCTGCCCTATGTTCCTTGTGTGCCATACTCTGCCTGCCCTATGCTCCTTGTGTGCCATACTCTGCCTGCCCTATGCTCCTTTGTGCTGTATTCTGCCTGCCCTGGGCTCCTTGTGTGCCATACTCTACCTGCCCTATTCTCCCTATCTGTGTCATACTCTGCCTGTGTGTGCCATACTTTGGCACTTTTGACTGTGGGAGGTGAACCTGGGGAGGGTTTGTTGGCGTTTGGAAATACTTGTCAGGGATCCCCAATGTGTGTAATCATGTGATGGGGGGGGGGGGGGGTTGCTGTGTTATCTACAGGGGGATGAGGCATATGGATTTAACGGTATGTCTTAATATGTCGCAATAAACTTGTTTCACATATGAGTGATAGCCCTACAATGAGCCCCAACCATTTTTGTTTGTTACCACCATTAATGTGGATATGATGTTAAAGTTCTTGTGGTAACATGGATGTGGTTAAAGTGGGTGTTTTTTTAAAACAGGTATTCAACACTGACTTTCATTATAGACCCTCCACCATACAGACAAATACAAGAGGTGCTCTGCATTCAATCCATTATCAATATACTGTATTTAAGACATTGAGACATTCTGTGCATACAGCTACTAAAAAATGCCTTACCCTTTAAACAAAACAGGGATTGTTAGTCCATATATTGCAATATATTTAAAGGGATACTGTCATGGGAAAACATGTTTTTTTCAAAACGCATCAGTTAATAGTGCTGCTCCAGTAGACTTCTTCACTGAAATCCATTTCTCAAAAGAGCAAACAGATTTTTTTATATTCAATTTTGTAATCTGGCATGGGGCTAGACATATTGTCAATTTACCAGCTGCCCCTGGTCATGTGACTTGTGCCAGCACTTTAGGAGGGAACTGCTTTCTGGCAGGCTGTTGTTCTTCCTTCTCAATGTTCGTGAATGGAACGCAGTGGGACATGGATTTTACTATTCAGTGCTGTTCTTAGATCTGCCAGGCAGCTGTTATCTTGTGTTAGGGAGCCGTTATCTGGTTACCTTCCCATTGTTCTGTTAGGCAGATGGGGGAAGGCAGGGGGTGATATCACTCCCAGATTGCAGTACAGCAGTAAAGAGCAATCGGAGCACAAGTCACATGATTTGGGGCAGCCGGGAAACTGACGATATATCTAGCCCCATGTCAGATTTCAAAATGAAATCTAAAAAAATTTGCTCTTTTGAGAAATGGATTTCAATGCAGAATACTGCTGGAACTGCACTATTAACTGAAGCGTTTTGAAAACATTTTTCCCATGACAGTGTCCCTTTAAGCTGGCCAAGTACATCAAAGTCATCCCATATCTGGCCAGTCCTACTCTCAAATTGCATCAGATTCATTAAGAATTCTATTGCCATGAATGGGTTGAGTGCAGAGGACCTCCTGTATTTGTCTATGTATTTTATGGTCACAGCCTCATTGCACCCCCGCCTAATGTTTTTTTTTTTTTTAATTAGTGGTGAGCACAACTTTTCCTTGTTTGTTATAGACCCTCCACCATGTAGGCCCTAAACAGGGTTGGACTGGAGCATAGGGGGCCCTGGGACTGACACAACAAGGGCCCTCCTAGCAGTCACCGGGGGCCCCTCCGGACAACTCATGCCCCCCCCCCCCCAGTACACTTGTGTGACCGGTGGCCCTGAGGTGTGCATGCACAAATGCTGGCGCCTTGCTGCCAATATTTCTCTTTAGGGGGCCCCATTAGGAGCTATCAGGGAGCAAGTTTGTGCCGGCGAGTGGCCCATGAGGGTCATGGCCTGTAAAAAAAAAATGTATGTTATGAATTTCAGGCCCTAATTGCTTAAATCGATGACAAAAAAGCCTATAAAGCCACTGTGTATGTTGGGTAACAATCCATTGGAGGCCCATATCTAAATCATGTGTTGCAGTGGTGTTTGCAGTATGAGTATTTATGGATTGCTAAAATGAACAAAAACAAAATATCCAGCATGACCAGATGGACTCTCTCTCTCTGTGTGTGTGTGTGTGTGTGTGCTAGTTGCACCATAATCCAGTATGAGCTGCAATGTAGCAGAAGGAGAATTATGGGTTAGTTTTCCAATATGAGCACATTGAGGCAGGAGGGCTGATTTTAGGCTGGGTTACACGGGGTGTGGGTTTGTGGCCGCCATTAGTTTAAATGATGTTGATTTAGATTTTGACCCTGTATTGGGCTGCTGAAAGTAGGATGAGAAAAAGTCCTACATTTATCACTTACTTGCGCTTTACGGTGTTCTTACTCTCTGCCAGTTTGCCATTCAGCTTCCGCCTTTGGTATAATTTTATGTGGATCATTAAATACAGGAATTGGACCTGTTACCCAGAATGCTCGGGATCTGAGGTTTTCGTCTTCACTAATCTTTCTGTAATTTTGGATCTTTATACCTTAAAGGAGAGCTCAATTATAGGATACTTAACCCCCGAAATTCAGGCATCTGACTTCACGGGCACCGTTTTCATCTGCTTTGGTATTTATCGAAATGAAATAGTTTTTCCATTTTTTTTTCAATTTCTTTAAATTCTGCTTTAAGAATAGGTCCTTACTAATCTAGATAATCCCCTATCTTCCGGATTGCCTGTCTTTATCTCTATTAGAGCGCCTTACTGTTGCATGCGTAGTTGGAGCACCGACTGTACATGCTCCAAAAGTGCAGGAAATTGCAGAAAAGATATGGTCATCATATAACACAGAAAAAGTTAGCGTAAAGGAATTGTTCAGTATAAAAACTATAGTTAGTTCGCTAAAAATGTAATATATGGATGTCTTGCATAATAGCCAGAACACTACTTCCTGATTTGCAGCTCTCTTGCTTTCCACTGATTGGTTACCAGGCAATAACCAGTGACTCGAGTCACTCAAGTCTATATTAGAAACATGTTTTATGTTGCACAGCGTATCTATATTAACGCAACTGTTCCTTTAAAGGTAAACTGCCCCCTTTGAAGTAGTCCTACACATCAGAGAAAAGCTGCCGACTAGGTGAAATTTGGACAGGTATTGAGGTATTCTGTCGTATGAAGGCCATATCTGCCCCAGCTTGACTGTGGTGGTCATTTTTGGTTACCTTCATCCAACATTGGGTTTAAAATTGGTCTTCAATGTTTGTCGACCTTCATCAACATCCAACAACATCAGATTATGTCTGCCCTGTGATTCGTTGTCTTGGGAAAAGATCACTTTGTTGCTTCGTGCACATGGGGAGAATGTAGGACAAAACTAAGACCCCCATACAATTCAATGTGACATGTAATCTCTCTGTCTCTAGGTTCAACAACAAAGTGACTTCCGCCAATGAAGCTGCCCATGTGTTAAGCACAAGTAAGTGTATTGTGTGTTTGGGAGGATAATGGAAATGGCTCTTTCTCCATCATTAACCCACTGGGGCGTCTTCAAAAAGCCAAAGGACTTGGCCGCGCAACACTGCGTTTTCACCCTTTGCCCTCTTGACCTTCAGTGGAGATAACCATCAGCAGAACATCAGAGAATCGACAATAACATCGGAAGTGCCGATAAAGGTGAGGATATGACCAAGTAATTACCTTATGAGCATGGGCCGTGGCCGTGAGGCCTAAAACAAACTCCCATTGTCCTGTGAGCATCATTCTAGGGAGGGGCGCGGGGTGGGAGAGAACATATCAGGGAATTGTATTTGGCTGGTTAAAGGCTCATCTTACCTGGAAGCATTTTATGGCTGCTGATTTGGAGCAGGTCTGTCTGTCGGCCTGAAGAGGTCCATTGTGGGGCTTTAAAGACTTGCTGACAGCCTGGCAATGGGGGATGGGGCCTTCAGGGGCGACCAGATTTTCGAAATTTCTTGGATATTTGGTATTGTAAATGTAAGCGTCCAGTCTTAACAAAACTCTATTCCAGTAAAAAAAATGATAACCCCAGGCCTTGTATTTGCTGTTTTCTAGTTCATACAGAGGAGATACCTTTAAATTGCTTGCACTTACACCATGACAATAGCTCTTGTGTTCTCCCGTGCGCTTACAGAAGGACATACACCTGCTCTCAATGCTGAACGGTTATATTTATCCCTTGTTTTTCAGCCAAACAAGCTCTGCCTAACTACCTCCAAGGGGTAGTTACTAACCAAATGTTAAAAATAAAAACATAGGTTATAGCTGATGACATCACTAAGCACTTTCAGGATAACATTGACCGGATGTTCTTGGCTCTTGAGAGTATGTGTGTATATATATATATATATATATATATTTATTAGTTGCCTGGGTGCACAGCCAAGTAAAGTAAACTGGAATCCGGTGAAGAGCTCACACTCACAGGACTTATTCAAAAAAATTTATTATTTACTTAGAAAATACATTTTTTTTCCTAAGTAAATAATAAATTTTTTTGAATAAGTCCTGTGAGTGCAAGCTCTTCACCTGATTCCTATATAAATATATATATATATATATATATATATATATAATGTATATGTACATACACAAGGCATGAATATCTTGTAAATTATATCCTTCTAAACAGTGACTAATGTCACAAGTTATAAACCGTGAGTTGTGATGTCATTTTTGTCACATGATTCACTAAAACTTGTGCCTTCGGCCTTGTGCTTTGATATGGTCATGGAACTCCTCTGTGATTTATAATATCCTTATATTTTGCAATAGGGGGTACTTTTATTCACTATATAAATGATGCTTAATGATGTCATTAGAACTGGTCGTGGAACTCCCTGGTGCTGTATAATATCCTTATAGGGGGTACGTTATTCACTATATACAGGTATGGAATCTGTTATCCATAAGCCCATTAGCTTGAAAGCTCTGATTTTATGGGATGACTGGGTCCCATAGAATCCATTTTATCCAAAAAATGTTTTTATTTTTTCAAAATAATTCCCTTTTTCTCTGTAATAATAAAACAGTAGCTTGTACTTGATCCAAATTAAGATGTAATTAATCCTTATTGGAGGCAAAACCAGCCTATTGGGTTGATTTAATGTTTACATTAAATACATTACATTAATTCTAGTAGACTTCAGGTAAGAAGATCCAAAATATGGAAATATCTATTATCTGGAAAAACCCTGGTCCTGAGCATTCTGGATAACCGGTTTCATGGCTGTATATATGAAAGCAGACCTAAACCTATACAAACAGAGGACTAGTTCATGTGGTTTCCCCATAGATAAAAATGAAAATCTAGTTTTAGCCTACTAGTTGCTTGTTAGTGTTGCATTTCCCTCGACCTGCACCAGACACTAACCCGCCCCCAACAAACCCAAACCAGACCCGGTCAGCTCCGACCCCTCTATTTATAGATTCAAGCCTGCCCTGCTGTGATGTCACACTTATACAGACAGCTGAATTCTCAGATTTGAGGTCAAACCATGACAGTCCCTGCAAGTCAGAGGTAAACTATTTCCCTACACCACATTAGACTGGCAGAGTTATTAAGCTCCTCCCTAACCTTGTTCCATGATTCCATTGTTGTGGGACTTAAAGGAGAACTAAACCCATACTTAAAAACCTATTGAATGGTGTTTCGGTGCATATGCAGTTGGAGCAAATTCCTGATCCTGGACAACTGCACATGCACCGAAACTTACAGGAATTGCTGAAGAGTTGAAAGAAGACACGAAGATTACCGAAGAAGATGGCTGCTGTGAACTCTGTGAAATGCCTGAATCTGACGCGAGAGGTGGGTAAAGAGTTAGGGCCATTTTCACGGGATAGCATGTAGGCTGGGGGGGAGCAAGGAGGGGGGTCAACAGAGGTTTTTTTAAAGTATGGGTTTGGGTATGGGTTTGGTTCTCCTTTAAACATACACTTTTTAGAAAATCGGTACACTACCCACTATGGGAAACAGGGAGTTCAAATCCCAGAATTCATCATAAATGAACAAGATGAGGGAAGGGTTGAATGACTCTGCCAGCCTATGGGATGGGTGGGGAAATAGAAGCATTGTGATTGGATGTCTGTGACTCTACTACTCTCAAGGGTTTAAATGCCGGGGCATTCCCTAGCTATTCAGTTGAACTGAAGAAGCCTCTCGGATAAATGTAATAAAAGTGTGTAAAGGAAAAACCATTTGCAATTTTGCTTTGCGCGAATTTAATATAGCTTTTGCGAACCGGGAAACGGTTTAGCGACCACTTCCGACAGTGGAAGAAAGTTTGCAAATTTTATAGTTTGCGCAATGCGCAGTCAATGTAATAAAACTTCTTACTGAAAAAGTTATGTTTGCTCCAAAAGATTACAACACCTTCAAACACATTCTTAAGAGTGCGCAATTACAATTTGCAGTGCGCAACGAAAATTCGCAATGCAATAACAGTTTGAGGAACAATATTACATTGCGAGATCTGCGTTTTTCATTCTTATTGGTGCGAATTGTTTTTCTCTTTGCGACTTTAATTACATTTCCCCCAATACGTCCAGTTGCCTTTGACTTAATTCTGTTCGATGCAGTTTATGCGGCCTCTGTACATAATCCCAACTGAATGAGCTCATGCCAAAAGCGGGGGGATTTTTTTCCCTTTGAATATGCTGCAGGGACCCCGCAGTACAGAGAGAGAGCCTCTAAGTGTGCCTTCTTCCCCACCGGTGACAAGGGCCACGCAAAGCTTGTGCTCCCTGATTTATGAGGCCGATATAACCTCTGACTCCCCGCTTCATCATCACCGACTCCCACGCGGCCTCCGTTTTTACCTCATTGAACAAGGCCGATATTCATAATAATGATCATAAAAAAGTGCTTTGCTTCTTCTTTCTTTTTTCCCCCCTCCCTTTTTCCCTTTCTTGCAGCCCCTCGGCTTAATTTGGCTCATTATGCTGTCTGCGAAGCTCTTTAGAGCCCCTCTCTCCTGCAGAGATGGCTTTTTCATGTCGGCTCCTTTCAGTCCCTCTCCCCGGCTGCAGTTTCACGTTTTCTCTGAAAGCCGCGCAGCCGAGAGAAAGGGAATTATTCCATTAAAGAGGAGCAATTTTTGTAATGCGACTTAGAGTGTTCTGCAGAAGTGCACCAAGTTTCCCTCAATCTCCGCAGTATTATTCACTCATTTAGTTAAATGATGTTTCTAATTCCTGGGTAATTACCTGTAATGAGGGCCTCTTTCTCTTCTGATGAGACTTTAGCTTAATACGACATGGCGGCTTTTTTTTTTTTTCCTCCTCTTTTCCTTTAAGGGGCTAATTACCTTTTCAGAAGAAAAAGCGCAGTTTGTTGTCCAGAGCTCGCAAATTATTATTTTATTTCCTGCCATCCCGGCTGCCAGTAAATTATGAAATTAGGTTTGAGAGGAGCATTAATGCCATTTGGAAAGGACGAGAAGCTTGTATGTTATTGTGACTCCTCCTCTGTGCGTTGTGAGTCTCCATTTTCTCCTCCGCTCCTGAGCCTACCTACAAGGCTGCCATTTGGGGACGCTAATTGGTATGTTTCCCTTTAAGAGTGGTGGTTTTTGAAGATGGGCGCATTAAAGGCTGGGGAAATGGGTGGAAAAGCCACATCTGTTTTATTCCTCGGGAAATTTGATCCAATTTTCTTTTTTTTTTTTTTGTGTTGGCTTCTCATTAGCATGATGTGCTGAAGAATCTCTGCCTGATGGGGGGGGGGGAGGCCACTGCCTTCCAGGCTGTCTGGGGCTGCTCTGACATCAATGCAAGCACTATTGTTAGTTTCTTCCATTACATATAGCATATCTTGCTGTAATGTTTATTATGTATCATAGAACTGGTCTGCTGGATGAGATTTATCCTTTGCCAACTCACCCCTTTAAATACAAGGAAACCTTTGATCACTGTAGTTGCCCCCCCCCCCCCATGTCATAAAAAAACGATGCATCTGCCCATAGCCTTGGGTACTTGGCCACTCCATCTTCTCTTTTCTTTTCCCAAATATTCTTTGCTTGATTTGGGCACATGCCCAGTACAGTAGGACATACTAGATCCGCTATACTGTGCATGTTCCCACCCCAAGTCCATAAAAGAGTGATTTAAGGTTTCCTTGTCCTTTAAAACTGAAAAGATACTGATATATGGTGCCCCCTGCACTTGTTACCACACAGGACCCTTATATTGGGTGGGTTCAGGCCAAGAAGGTGACCCCTAGGTACAGAATCAGGCAGCTGAAGTACCCTGTGTACAGAGAACATCTGGTGGTGTAATAGTTCTCACCTAGGTGGTTGATCCCACCCATACAAGAATTATCAGAGGGATAGTTTGCACAGGTGCACCTACCTTTCTATTACCTGGCCATTTAGGACTTAAGTTAAGCTGCAGGGGACACTTGATGGTAATATGCTCAGGCAGAAAACATGGTGGGCACAATGTACGTATGGCAACGGCTTTGCGGTTAGTAGTTCCTCCCAGTCTATACCCCAACTGTGTCTACTTCCAGGGTCAGGGTGTTCCTACCCATATAAGGTTTTCCATTGGAGAACTTATCTATACATATAGCAGTTAGTCTCCTTTTTGGGAGCCAAAGTCTCTCTAAATCAGCATTATACCCCCATGCCACTTCCTTTCTATTCCCACTGAATGTTATGGACTGCAGGTCCAGCATCTACCCAATTAGATGGAAATGGGAGGATGGGCACTAGACACAGATGAGGACATGTCTTCAGAACAACCCCAGACTCATGTACTGCCACCGAGTGGTTCTCAATGATCAGATAGGTGGTCTGTACCCAACATTGCCAGGCAATAACCAAGCTCAGTACCCTGAAGAACATCTAGGCTTATAGGTTCGCCTTTGCTACAGTGCACTAGCAGCTCTGAAATACTATGGCACACATTCATTGGGGGCACGGGCAGGAGTATGCTTTAGGGTTGGCATATCACCTGCTAGATATATGTTTAGTGCTTTGCCACTCCAGTCCTTTAGGATAGAAATACACAGACGTTTTTGCTGTGATTCTTCTGGATCCAACGATTGGCGACAAAACACCTCCGTCAAGTCGGATGCCACAGGAAACAAGGTAAGTAATACAAAAGTCGGAAGTAGGGTTGCCACCTTTTCTAGAAAAAAATACCGGCCTTCCTATATATTTAAGATTTTTCCCTATTAATAACATTGGGATCAACCATCAAAAATACCGGCCAGGTGGCAACCCTAGTCGGAAGCCCGTTGCAGCGACACGACTGTTGGATGCAAATGCTGCAAGCTCCGTCTGCATCCAACAGTCGTGTCGGGTCAACGCTGCAACAACAGCCGACTTTATATTACTTCCCTTATTTCCATTGCACCTGACTTGACGCAGGCATTTTGTCACCCAGCATTGGATCCGGCAAAAACGTCCGTGTAGTTCTACCCTTAGATCAGCAAAAGGCCTGGGTAGCAACAGGTCTAGGGCAAACTATACCCATCTTTTCATGACGAGAACCTGCAAATCTGCAAGCAGTTGGTGTAAAATATTAATACACTTTAAATAAAAATGATGTGAAATTGACAATAAATGCAATTTGTCCCAGAGGAGTCCCCTCTAGCAGACCTTGGGCCTGATCCAATCTATATCAATAGAAATGCAACTATGCATTTCACAGTACATATACCAGGCAATTTCGGAGTAATGTTCCCAAGCCCCCGACACGACAGGCTGTAAAACACAGGGAAGATGGGTCTGGGCTATAAAGGCACCAAAGGAAGGAATCACCACAATCCAATGGATAATCCACCAGCGAGTGGAATAGAAATAGAGAAAGAATTAAAATGCTCCGCACGCTGTAATGCCGCCTTAATGCAGCTGGATTTGTGAAATAATGTTTTTGTTACTAATAATTATGTGCAATTCCTGAATGATTGATGAAGGTAAATGAGGTTGGAAAATGACAGGACAAAAACATTTTGCTAATTAAGAGGCTGAGAATTGCTAATCAAGCGGCAGCGGTAGTTAATTGGCAGTTTTGGTTTACAGTGAAAAACAATGTCTGCTTACAAACACAAGGGGAAGTAAGCCCCAGCACACTGGAGAAGATATGAACTTTAGGGTAGAACTACACAGCAGATTTTCGCAGATCTGATGCTGGGCGACAAAATGGCTGCGTCAAGTCGTTTTGTCGCCCAGTGTTGGATCCACAGAATCACATCAAAATCTGCTGTGTAATTCTACCCCTTAAGGGTGGTGTAACTTTTTTTGTAGGACCCCCTGTTCCAGACCATTGTTCATTTGGCTAACGTAATTGAGTTTATGTAGCAACATGTTTTCCTGATGCATGAATCCATAACAATCCGGCACAATACCCAGTCGGCACTGATGAATGGCATGCAAGGTGCAAAGCACAGGGCTCATGGACTCTGGGGAACCCTGGCACTAACACCTGCTTTGAGGAATAGTTACCTCAATTCATGGAAGATACCAGACACCTAAAAATATTTTACTCTCCGCTACTATCCATATGTCATATCAGAGCACACACATGAGCAAAGTTGGACTGGTGGGTCGGAGGCCACTGCGTTTCCACCACAGGGCCCCCCCTGCCTCGTGCACCACCCCCTACAGACCCCTTGCCTCAATTGCAAGCACCCCCCGTTGATGCATGTCCTGTAGTTGCGGCATAATCATGGCCTGAGGGGGCGGGGCAGATCATCTTCCAGCTTCTTCTTTCTTAAAATTTCCCAGGGCAGACGTATGCACAATAGAATGAAATGGCCAACTTCTTCTTTAAAGTTTGGCTTTTTGCTCTACCTCACACGCACAGACGCTAGACGACAGAAGAAGCAAGAAGACTATTGCTCTGATGTGCTCGCTGGAAGAATCCCGGGTCTGTGCAGTTTTCTCCTGATAGGAGCACCAGCCTGGGGTGTCTGTAAGTGAGTGTGATCACTTGGGGGTGCCTAACTTTTGGCATCCCCAAGTAAAAAGGACTTTCCTTCTCCTTTAATGTGGCTTTTGTTGTTCCTTCTGTTGACTAACGTTGAAGGTTCTCTGATAATTCTTCCTTTTCTGTTATGTCACTTTCTGAAGCGGAGTATGTACTCTTTATCCACCGAGAAACATTCTCATGCTCTATTTTATGGAATACACTCTTTATGGAATGCAGCAAATACTCCTCATATAAGACATACTACCTGTACAACCCTAGTTATCTTATTCCCTTGCAAATTTTAATCCAGAAACTTACTCTGCTCTGGGCATTTATGCGTAAGGAGGGCCCGGCTTGGACAGATAAGACTTCTGTCTGCAATGACATAACGTGCTAATGTATAGACTGTGTTCCCTGTCAAACCCAACTCCCTATTCACATCCATCATGGAGGAAATCTACAGAATTCATCTGCGTCCCTTGCTCCCAGTTCTTTGAAGCAATTACGCAGGGTGGGTGTCTCTCCCATAACATCATTACATGGAGTAGCCTGTCTCCAGGCTCGTTGTTTTAAAGAAAGCAGAAGCTTCTTTAGAGCTTTGACAGAAGAAGCTATATTGGGAAGTCCTCGCACAGAGCCTCATCAGATGTTACTGTTTCAATAATGATGCTGTCTAATGTTTTGTCTGAAAGTAGGTTCCAGCCCTGCTCATTTTAAAGTTGGTGACACATGGGCACAAGTTGATGTTTTCTGGGTACGACTATTCATGCCAATACCTCCCATGAAATATAATGTACCCTCACTGCCATCCTTTTAACTTTTTAAGCTAATTCATGGCTGCTTGATGGCAACTAGTGATGAGAGAATTTTTTCCATGGATTTGAGGCAAAAAAAACTTGACCATAAGAGAAAAACACCCATTGACTTAAATGCATTTGGACCAAAAAGTCTCCATAAGAAAAAACGCCCTTTGACTTTAATGCATTTGGACAAAAAAGTCTCCATAAGAAAGAAAAAAAAGCCTCATTGACGTTAATGCATTTGGACCAAAAAGTCTCCATAAGAAAAAACACCCATTGACTTAAATGCATTTGGACAAAAAAGTCACCATAAGAAAAAAAGCCTCATTGACTTTAATGCATTTGGACCAAAAAGTCTCCATAAGAAAAAACGCCAGTTGACTTTAATACATTTGGACAAAAAAGTCTCCAGCAGAATTTTCAAAAGAGCAAACAGATTTTTTTTTTATATTTCGTTTTTTATATTTTCATCTGACATTCGGCTAGACATATTGTCAGTTTCCCAGGTGTCCCCAGTCATGTGATGTGTGCCAGCGCTTTAGGATGGAACTACTGTACTTTCTGGCAGGCTATTTCTCCTACTCAATGTAACTTAATGTGTCTCAGTGGGACTTGGCTTTTACTATTGAGTGTTGTTTTTGTTCTGTTGTTAGGCTGCTGGGGGGTAAAGGGGGGCGGGGGGTGATATCAATCCAACTTGCAGTACAGCACAATAGTGATGTGCATGTTGACCCGCAACCCGTATGACTCGTGGGTTGACCTGCGGGTTGAATATTGGGTGTCCATGGCGCGTACGGGTCAGGTGTGACCTGTACCCGCCATGGACACCCAATATTCGCACGGAACCGCGGGTTGCGGGTCAACATGCACATCACTAGAGCACAAGTCACATGACTGGGGGCAGCTGGGAAACTGACAAAATGTCTAGCCTCATGTCAGATTTCAAAATTAAATATAAAAAAAGGTTTGCTCTTTTGAGAAATGGATTTCAGTGCAGAAGTCTTCTGGAGCAGCACTATTAACTGTTGTGCTTTGAAAAAAAATATATGTTTTAGAGACGGAAGATGCAGATAGAAACATACTCTACAACCGTTGTTGGATACCTTCAGTTTAAACATCTGAGATGTGCTACCTATAGTTCTCCAGCTGCTGATCTCCAACTCGGCTTGCTGGGAATTGCAGTTTAACAACTGATTTATATAATGAATGCACTGCTTTCTTCTCTGCAAAGGCACCAGCCTGAAGTGACCCTAAGGCTAAGGCCAGACGGGGAGATTCGGGGGCATTTTGTCGCCTGGCGACTTGTAGCCCCCGAATCTCCCCGTCTGCTCTAGCCCTAGGACTCACTAAAAAGTTCTCCCAAGAAAGTGAAACTGTCGATAGACAACAGGAGGTCATGAAATTTGTATTTAATGAATTGCCTGTGTTAGTTGTGCCGTTCCACTGCTGTTTCCAACACGTAACATAATGCCATAAAATCCTTCAGGCTGTCGCTGAGAAGAAAAGAGTGGCTCAAACTGTCATCTATACAACCATGGAGGTTTGCAGCCATAAGATCTTTGCTTACGGAGACCCTGGGAACAGGCTTAGAGGACCTTTGGCTAATCATCTAGTAATTAATAGGCCAGTTACTTAACTCCCTGCTCCAACCTAAAAAGTGATACATCTGACACCTGCAGAGCTTTAATAAGACCAATCTCTTTCACAGAATGTCACAGACTAATTTGTTGACAGGTGATAGCAATAACAGAAGCCGGGGGGGGAGAGCACTCACTCCCCAGGTTACAGGTTAATATCTCCCCAAACACACACAAAGACCTCATCAGCTCAGGGTCAGTTTCCTAAATATATTAGCTATGACCCCTCACTAAGTGCCCAAAACATTAAGTGCAGAGGACGGCAAGAACAGTGTCAGGCAGAAGAGGCAGGGAAGGTCTTGTGTCTGTGTTTCTTGGAAGTGGCAGAGACAGAAGAATATAATGTATCATGAAATATATATAATAAAAGGTATATCATCAGTGCGGTTACTACTGCAGCCAATGCCTCCCATATTCCCTTGGACCCGTGTATATGGACACCTTTCTTTTAATAACATTCTAGTTCATCAAGTCAAGTTCTGGTACCACCCTATTGTAACTGTGTCAGGTGAATTTAACTTTAATTTGTAGTAGATAATCAGGGTTGCACCGAATTCGGGACTCAGCTGTTTTCAGCAGGATTCATATTTAGCTGACTCAACACCGACTCCACTATTTTAAGATTCGGCTGAATCCGTCTGCTGAATACCAAACAGAATCCAAACCCTAATTTGCGTATGTAAAGTAGAGGGAAAGAAAGCAAGCGTAAACGGTTAAGACATTTTTGAGCTTCTTGTTTGTGTGACAAAAAAATCCCATCATTTTTTTGGATTCTGATTCAATACCGCCAGGAACTTGGAATCAGAATCCAGGATTTGGCGTGTCCCTAGAATCCTAGTGCCAGACCAAACCGAATTTGAGTCTTTAAAGTCAAAATATTTGGAATTGCACCCTGTGAGCAAGGTTCTCTTTAGCTCCTCCTGGCGCTAATTTCCAGACGCAAATTGGGATTCAGTTTGGCATTCAGCCGAATCTTTCATGAAGGATTTAGGCTTTTCCTTAAACCCCAAAATAATGGATTTGTTGCATCTTTATAGAACCGGAGTCGCCAACCTTTTATACAGATGAGTCACATTCAAATGTAAAATTAGTAGAGGAGCGACACAAGCATGAACATAGTTCCTGGGGGCACCAAGTAAGGGCTGTGATTGGCTATTTGGTAGCACCTATGTGGACTGGAGACTATTTGGCAGTACATATATTTTAATGCAAACAAAACTTGCCTCCAAGCCAGAAATTGAAAAATAAGCTCCTGCTTTGAGGCCACTGGGAGCAACATCTAAGGGGTTGGAGAGCAACATGTTGTTTATGAGCCACTGGTTGGGGGATCTCTACTACACAAATCATCAAACGCTACCCTATACCAAAAAGTTGGAGTAACACATTTTATTCAGCTTAAATAAAACTTTTGAAAAATTTCATATTTTAGTGGTTGATAAATGTAACCATACAGGATATGACTCCACTCCAACTAGTAGTGGCTAATGTAAGCCAATGTGGCAACTGGGTATTACATAGACTGCAAGTTATCTAAGGCTGCTGAGTGATTGAGAGAGAAGATTGAAAATGCCTTATAGAAGGCATGATGATAGATAATAGATCGATTGATAGATAGATATAGATAGATGTTAGATATATGATAAATAGATGATAGATAGATAGATAGATAGATGTTAGATATATGATAAATAGATGATAGATAGATAGATAGATAGATAGATATATGATAAATAGATGATAGATAGATAGATAGATGTTAGATATATGATAGATAATATATGACAGATAGATAGATAATAGATGACAGATAGATAGACAGACAGACAGATAGATAGATAGAAGATAGATAATAGATCGATACAGTAGATAGATAGAAAGATAGGTAATATCTATCTGCGGGCCGTTGGAGAGGAATTAAAGGAACAGTGACACCAAAAAATGTGTGTTTTAAAGTAATGAAAATATCATGTAGTTTTACCCTGCACTGGTAAAACTGATGGGTTTGCTTCAGAAACACTACTGTAGTTCATATAAACAAACTGCTGTGCAGCATTTTGTGGAAAAAGGCTATATGGCACAGGTTAAATAGTAGATAACACCATTATGTTCTACAGAGCTTGTTGCTGTTGCTGTGTAACCTGAGCCTTTTCTCCTTTGAATGGCTGCCCCCATTGCTACACAGCAGCTTGTTTATATAAACAATAGTAGTGCTTCTGAAGCAAACACGGCAGTTTCACCAGTGCAGGACAACACTGCATTATATTTTTATTACTTTAAAACACTTTCGTTTTTTGATGTTTCTGTTCCTTTAATGATATAAAGAAGAAGCAACAGCGCAATCTAGGAGATGGCCTGCCCTGGATGAACCCCCATTCTACACGCCAGTATCATGTGTCAGTGCCATTACCTGCCGCAGCCTGTTCCCTCTGAGCATACAGGACAGGATTATATCAGATGTGCTCACTCAGCCCTGAGGGGGGGGGAAGCTTTTAAGAAGGTCTCTCAGAGGTTGGTAATGTTCTGTAGATGAATTGTAGTTACATAAGAAAGCAATTAGCAGTGCTCAAGGCTATGGCAGATCCATGCGAGGGGGAACATAGGAATGTATTAAACAGTGCTAAATCCAGATTGCTTTAATGAAGGACTGACTAGTAAATATTTGCTAATATATGTATAATCATGGATTAAGCCATTTTAATCACTGGGGAGTGATATTTATTTTTTTTAAATTTAATTTTGTTTTGCTCAGTGTGTGTCCGATGTAACTTTGAGATGAGCACGTTCAGAACCAATAGCCAAGCAGAGAATGTCAACCTTCATCCTTCAAATTATACTGTAAGTATGATAGCTTTGAAAATAATACATGTACATACCAATATATAACTTGCCTGGATAGGGAAGGGAGTCTCCTACAACTTCACTTACACATTCATACACAGTGGTCCTTAATCACATGTTATAGTTTACTAAGGGAGGAAAAAGCATATACAGCTGTCACAGTAGATCCAAGATGCATATCAACAATGTACCAGAACTTCTTGTCCCCAGTCTGGTGAATCTTATATGGGCAGGTTCACATTGGGGGGCCTGAGGCCACGTCCCCTGCTGAGCTGAGTCCTGTGCCACACTGTGCATGCGCACACTTTATATTTGCCACAACCTGCCCCATAAAGGGAGGTCGCGGCAGGGAGATTCGGCAGGTACTGGAGCTGAGCTGGGCCCACAAGGGCCCACCTGGTTTTTTCCCTGGTTCCTGCTGGCCCAGTCCGACCCTAAATATGGGTGATAGCCCCCTACCCTACACTGCTCTTTGGTCTATCATCCTCTCTTCCTCTTGCTGTTAGAGTAACTACACATAGGATCAAATACAGTGATCCCCAACCCGTGGCCATCCCCTTGGATGTTGCTCCCAGTGGTCTTAAAGCAGGTGCTTATTTTTGAATTCCAGGCTTGGAGGCAAGTTTTCATTGCATAAAACCCAGGTGTACTGCCAAACAGAGACTCCTGTAGGCTGCCAGTCCACATAGGGGCTACCAAAGAACCAATCACAGCCATTACTTTGCATCCCCAGGAACATTTTTCATGCTTGTGTTGCTCCTCAACTCTTTTTACAGTTCAGTGTGGCTCAAAAGAAAGGTTGGCGATCCATGATTTCAAATGTCCCTTCTACCTGCCTTTACCTAAAGGTGGCCATACACGTAGAGATCCGCTCGTTTGGCGTTGTCACCAAACGAGCGGATCTCTCCCCGATATGCCCACCTTGAGGTGGGCGATATCGGGCTGATCCGATCTTGGGCCCTAGGGCCCAACGTTCGGATCAGTACGGGCGGTTGGATCGCGGGACTGCATCAACGGACAGATGCGGCCACGATCCGACGGGATTTTTAATCCTGCCCAATCGACATCTGGCCGACTTTCGGCCAGATACCGATCGGGAAAGCCCGTCGGAGGGGCCCCACACGGGCCGATAAGTCTGTCGGCAGCTTTTATCTGCCCGTGTATGGCCACCTTTAGACCAGGGGTCCCCAACCTTTTTTCACCCGTGAACAACATTCAGATTGTTGTGATTGACAACTGGTAGCTGCTATGTGGACTGGCAGCCAACAGAAGCCTCTGTTTGACAGTACACCTGGTTTTTATTCAATCAAAACTTGCCTCCAAGCCAGGAAATCAAAAATAAGCACCGGCTCTGAGGCCACTGGGAGCAACATCCAAGGGGTTGGGAGTAAAATGTTACTCACGAGCTACTGGTTGGGGATCACTGCCTTAGACCAGAGATCCCCAACCTTTTGAACCCGTGAGCAACATTCAGATTTAAAAGAGTTGAGGAGCAACTGGGTTTTGCTATTGAGTGTTGTTCTTAGATCTACCAGGCAGCTGTTATCTTGTGTTAGGGAGCTGTTATCTGGTTACCTTCCCATTGTTCTGTTGTTAGGCTGCTGGATGGGGGAAAGGGAGGGGGTGATATCACTCCAACTTGCAGTACAGCAGTAAAGAGTAATTTAAGTTTATCAGAGCACAAGTCACATGACTTGGGGCAGCTGGGAAATTCGACAAAATGTCTAGCCCTGTGTCAGATTTCAAAATGAAATATAAAAAGATCTGTTTGCTCTTTTGATAAATGGATTTCAGTGCAGAATTCTTCTGGAACAGCACTATTAACTGATACATTTTGAAAAAAAAAAATTCCCATGACAGGATCCCTTTAAGTCTACTAGAAAATTATGTAAACATCAAATAAACCTTATAGGATTCTTTTGCCACCAATAAGGATTAAGTATATCTTAGTTTGGATCAAGTACAAGGTGCTTTTTTTATTATTACAGGGAAAAAGAAATCATTTATAAAATGTGGATTATTTGGATAAATTGGAGCCTATGGGAGATGGCCTTTTTGTAATTCGGAACTTTCTGGATAACGGATTCCATGCCTGTAAGGTAGAGTTACATCACATAAATATGTATTTCTGCACCAGGATAAATGGACGCCATCCATTTTTGATATCAGTGGTGGTTTCAGGGCGTCTTTTTGGACAGGACAAATTTTGGGTGCAGGTTTTATTTCTTTCTGAAACACAGTGATGTTTATCTGCCTTACTCTGGGTCCCAGTTATGAATGGGATAATGAGCGACAAGGAATTCTGTACAAAGAGAATGCAGCTGATTTCTTTTGGATCGGCTAAGTCATGGCAGGTAGGAGGGCCACCCCCGCACTTTCTAATGTCCCTCTCCTCCCATGTTCTAAGGCCACATTACAGCAAATTAATGGCTGAATAGCACAGCAAATTGAGTGGGTGGGGGACACCCAGAATTTAATATCCGAAGCAGCTGTTTTCCCCAATTAAGACCCCTCTTGTTTGGCGCTGAAGTGGTGCCGGCACTTGGGCCCATGCAGCTAAACTTCTCCTTTGTCAACAAGGAGAGTCACAGGCACTTGGTCCCAATGTGTTCAGTATCACCTTTTCTTTAGAGTCCCTGCTAGTGCTATCCACCTGCCCCTATTCATAGGAAAAGAGCTTCAGATTTGTTGGGGAGTGAGAGGGAGGCTGACACCCCTTCCCCACTGTTTTAAGGAGCATCTGCTCTCTCTTGGGCCTGAAGAGCAGTGTTACTATCCCTCTTAAAGGAACCAGACAAAAAGATGCCGCACTGTGTACCAGGCCTTTCTCTACCTACAAGTTTAAAAGCTTCTTCTCGGCCCTTTTGTTTGCAAAGAGATTGCTGTGTGGGTACGAGAGTGAAAAGAACACTGAGATACCACTGTCGATGAATTCATTTCAGAAAGGGGAAGCCCCTCCCTCTGCTGCCCCCCCCAAATCCTTTCTTCAGCTAATTGGCAAAGCGTGTCTGCTTTATGAAGTAATCACTTAATGCACTAATTAGCCTCGCTCTTTCCCCCTTAGATTCATGCACAATGTCGCACCTACACATTAACTCTCTGTTTTCTGATATATCGCTTTACCCGCACAATCTCACACCTATCTTTTTTTTTTTTTATTACACTTTTAAGCCATTTATTGGCTTGGCCCTAATCCCATCTCTTTTCCTTTAGTCGGAAGCTTTTGGGTAACAACAAACTAGGGATGCACCGAATCCGAATATTTTGCATTCGGCTGAACCCCAGAATCCTTTGTGAAAGATTCAGCCAAATCCTAACTTGCATATGCAAATTAGGGTTTGGACAGGGAAAACATTTTTTACTTTCTTGTTTTGTGACAAAAAGTCCCTCCCCATCCCTAATTTTCAAATTAGGATTCAGATTTGGTTCTGCCTGGCGGAAGGATTTGGCTGAATCCGAATCCTGTTGAAAAAGGCCAAATCCAGACTCAATCCCGAACCAAATAATCAATTCGGTGCATCCCTACAACAAACACACAATCACAGAGGGGTAGTTTTCATGTAATCCGGGATATTTATGGGTTTTAAATGGATACTGTCATGGGGGGGGAAAAGTTTTTTTTCAAAATGCATCAGTTTCTCAAAAGAGAAAACAGATTTTTCTTATATTTCATTTTGAAATCTGACATGCGGCTAGACATTTTGTCAATTTCCCATCTGCCCCAAGTCATGTGACTTGTGCTCTGATAAACTTCAATCACTCTTTACTGCTGTACTGCAAGTTGGAGTGATGTCACCCCTCCCTTTTTCCCCCCAAGCAGCCTAACAACAGAACAATGAGAAGGTAACCAGATAGCAGCTCCCTAACACAAGATAACAGCTGCCTGGTAGATCTAAGAACAACACTCAATAGTAAAAACCCATGTCCCACTGTATTCCATTCAGTTACATTGAGAAGGAAAGACAACAGCCTGCCAGAAAGCAGTTCCCTCCTAAAGTGCTGGCACAAGTCAAATGACCAGGGGCAGCTGGGAAATTGACAAAATGTCTAGCCCCATGTCAGATTTAAAAAATGAATATAAAAAAATCTGTTTGCTCTTTTGAGAAATGGATTTCAGTGCAGAAGTCTACTGGAGCAGCACTATTAACTGATGTGTTCTGATAAAAACATGTTTTCCCACGAGCACACAGTAGTCGTTGGCATTTGGCACTTTTTTAGCATATAAAATTTATATTTCAGTATGCTATACATTTTTTTTTCTCTTACAGGATAACACATCTTTATTAATTATCTGTCAGGGGAAGGCACAGTCAACAAAGGGCCCCAGTGTAGTGTAAGGATCCCCATAGACTGCCACCTAGTAGAACTCTCTGTCTCCCTTGGGATGTTCAGTAAGGCTACACATTTATAGATATTGGTTGCTACTTTTTATTACTCTTATTAATAGTCCAGTCTCTTATTCAAATCAATGCATGGTTGCTAGGGTAATTTGGACCATAGCAACCCAAATTCTGAACTGAATAAAAAAGCCAGATGATTTCTGGTAGGCCAGATAAGCTTCCAACTTGATTTAAAGGGGCCAAATCAGCAGCTTAAATGGGCGGTTCATCTTTAAGTTCATATTTATTATGTTATAGAATGCCTAATTCTAAGCACCTTTTCAATTGGGCTTCATTTTTTATTTGTTATAGTTTTTGATTTATCTGTCTTTTTCTTCTGATTCTTTCCAGCTTTCAAATTGGTGGCCCCATCCAAAAACCAATGCTCTAGAAGGCTACAAATATATTGTTATTACTACTTTTTATTGCTCATCTTTATATTCATGCCTCTCCTATTCATATGCCTGTCTCTTATCTATATCAATGAATGGTTGCTAGGGGAATTTGGAACCTAGCAACCAGGTGGTTGAAATTGCAAACTAGAGAGCTACTGAATAAAAAGCTAAATAACTCAAAAAACCACAAATAATAAAAATTGCAAATTGCCTCAAAATATCGCTCTCTAGATCTAAAAGAGATGAAAAACACCTTTAAGCTGGAATGGTAGCGTGTATGTTTAAGCAGGCTCCTTAATTTTGTATGTGCCTGGAATAGCATTGTTAAAGGCAATATCTACCCGAAAATTGGACAGGTTTAAAGTTGTCATGGGATCAAGGATAGGGTTGCCACCTTTTCCTGAAAAAAATACCAGATTTCCTATATATTTATCTTTTTTTTTTTTTTTTTTTTTT
>CM044443.1:15284594-15306247 GCA_024363595.1 Xenopus borealis | reverse complement strand
ATTTATATTTATATTCCTATCTATCTTTTTCCCTATTAATAACATTGGGATCAACTAAAACTGGTAAAATACCGGACAGGTGGCAACCCATCAGCTTGGTGGCACTATATAAATACTTATAATTAATAATAATAATAATAATAATAATAATAATAATTAAAAAACTGCCCTCTTTGAGTTGAGTTCGCCAAATGAAGGGATCTTGAAATAGGCGATGAACCCTACTGAGAATTGTAATCTTTTTCAGTGTTTGCTTTTCAAAATAAAGTTTATTGACATTAGTGAGAAAGGTTCTCCCCATGCAATAATAACATGTTCAGCCAGAACGTAAGGAAGCCTGTCCCTTTCCCCATGGTGCTTTGTGATATTCTCTTTTCCCCCCCTGGAGGCAGAAATGAATCAGTGAATTCTTCCTGTATGTCCCATTCATGGTCAGCTGAGCAGAACTAATGTAACAAAATGTCTTTGGCCCTTTGAGGTTCACGTTACATGTTTTGGGAGCGGCTGGAGGGGATCCTTTGCTTCTTGGGCTTGAGGGGGAGGAGAAGAGAGAGATATCTGTTACTTCATTGTCAATTTCATCCCTTGACCTCTGCAACCTCATGTGATCTCTTTAACCCTTTCCCGGCCAGATTCGAGAGGCGTAGTCCAGCAAGCGGCTGGTGTCTGCCTGGTTACCAAGAGATGCTTTGCACATAGGATTAGTCTAAGTTACTACACAATTAGTATCTAACATGTCAGCCCTGGGGAATCCAGCGAATCTGTGTTGGGTATTTACTGACACTATGATTACTAAAGACTGGTCATTTTTCCCTTTTAAAATTGATTTTTACATAATTTTGATGTATCTGCCTGTGGAGGAGAGGGAAAACGAGCCTTTAGCTCTCTGTATCATCTGGATCCCTTGGGTCACATTACAGATGAATAGCCTGAATATTTAAAGATTGGAACACAAATAAGGCACAATATGCTGGACCCTGACACTCCTCATGTGCCCTGTCAATCATGTGCCATATTATGCCTGGCGGCCTCTTCCTGGATTTAAAGCAGGGGCAAGAAACCTGCATTATTACTATGCATTTATAAAGTGCCAACATATTCTCTTATCTGTACCACAGAAGAGTATAAACAAAGCCACAAAGCTGCAGCATGGGAAGATTTCGGGGATATTTGTCGCCTGGCGACTAATCACTGCTACTAATTTCCCCGAATGGCTTGCTAGTATCTTGCACTAAAGTCGCCTGCGCCTATTCACACTCGGCGACGCGATTTTCAAAGTCACTCAAAATTGCCTCACAAGGCAATTTTGAGCGACTTTGAAAATCGCGTTGCCTCGTTTCAATAGGCGCAGGCGACTTTAGTACAAGATACTAGCAAGCCATTCGGGGAGATTAATCGCCTCAAAGACGTGGCGTTTTGTCGCGAGGCGACTAATCTCCTCGAATCTTCTCGTCTGGACGAGCCCTAAATGTGATTTTCTTATGGGAGGATCAGATTGTGCATGAAGATTGGTCAGAAAGTGTCAGGCGTAAAAACGAAAGGTGGCCATAGACGTAGAGATGAGGCAATATTGGGATGGTCCAACCGTAGACCCTACGGCCCAACGATCAGATCATAATGCATCCAATACGTGCAGTCAGATCGCAGTACCGCATCAACGCACATATGCGACCTCCATACCACAGGATTTCTCAACCTCCCTGATTGAGATCTGGCTTCACATGTCTTCCCGTAGGCTATAATGAAAAGTCGCTGGCGCTAAGCACATGGCGTGCTTCTGATGTTGTCCGAAGATTCTTCGTGAAGCAACTTCGGAAAACGAAACGCGGCGTGTGCTTAGCGCTTTTCATTATAGCTGACGGGAAGACATGCAAAGGCAGTTGGGATCTGCCAGTGTGTCACTACCCTTAGACCCCACTAAAGGAATCAACGTCGCAATTTGGGACGTAGTGAGATGTTGTGATGTCATATCCGCTGCACCATGAAAAGGGCATCACGGCTAAGCGTTCGTTACATCTATACAAATAACACAAATTTTTTCAGCCCTGATAAAATCAAATTATAGTGGTTAATTTAGATTTATTGATCCGTTACTGTACCCACGGTGCCAATTACCATCCTAAATACCAAATATAGCTTTTTTTTTTTTTTTTTTTTAAACCTTGTTTAACGGCTCATTTGCTTAACAGCAGCAGTAAAACATCTAATGACAACAGAGTTCAGATATGGGGGTCGAAATAAACGAATGAGCCTCACCCGCCCTCCAGAGCCAGGAAAATGACTGGAGAAGTCAAAGCTCTCTCTCCACCTCCCAGTCATCAACAGCAGGGAAAACACAAACAAGACATTGGTATCCAGGAGAAAATAATTAGGGCCCTCATCAGTGTAATTCCCTCTAATAATGCACCCAGGGCTGACACATAGCTCGTGCCACTCAGCCTTAATGAATAGATGGGCTGCTTGTTTGTTAAAAAGGTTTTTAGCAGAAAAATCGATGATGTTACTTCAGCGGCGGTGATTGCAAATGCAATTACTGCGGCGGTGATTAGCTATAGTCTTATTATTGTTGTCATTATTATTATTATTTTTAAAACGGGGGCTTCCATAGAGGTTTTTTTTTTCTTTTCTTTATATATTTATAGCGAGAGTGAAAGGAAACGGCCTAAAAGCGGAGATAATGGCGCTGCCGAAAAGCGATTAGCCCTCGCCTTGGCATTATCAAAGGGATGTTGGCTCTCGGCACGCCAATTAGCTCATTAACCCTTCAGCGCATGAAAACACACCTATAAAATAAAATCCTGCGATTGAGAATGGCGTTTGGCGAATCCTCATTTGGAATTGAAATGAGGCACATGAACGCATAGGGCAAGGCGTCTGATATCTTGCCCCTTGATATCCCCTTATATAAACCGCATATCAACGAATGCATTGAACAATGTAGGCTAATCTCTATTTGCCGTTCTGCTTCCGTTTTGGCAGGCTGATATATCTTTTAATAACCCACGACGAGGATCGTTCTCTCACCAATCACTGATAGTGTCACAGTCTCGCCGCTGTCGGAATGAAACAAAAAAAAAAAAAATGAAATTATAGGGGAAAAAAATTTAAGTGTAGGTATTTATTTATTTTTTTTAATGTCGACGTTTCCAGAATAAAAATATGTTTTGCATAATGTTTACACAGCAGGTGACATCTAGTGGTCAGAGGTTCACTTGGTTATTGTATTTTATTGTATAACTTTATTTGTAAAGTGCTGTTAAAGAGCCGCAGCGCTGTACAGTGCATAAAAGTGCAATATATATATATATATAAGTATACACAGGGGAGACAAATCACATAATAAATATATAAAGAATCATAGGACAAAGAGCTTTAAGTGCTATGTGGTAAGATACATAGTGGGAAGGAGGTCCTTGCCCTGTAGAGCTTACATTCTAAAGGTCCCTATATACGGGCCGATAAAACTGCCGACAGACAGTCTGGCAGTGTTATTAATATGATTGGAGAAGGAGAGGGACTGGTCAAAGATGACCCCTAAGCAGCGTGCTGAGTTAACCAGGTTAATGGTCATGCCATCAATAGTAATGGTTAAAGGAAGAGTAGGGCTCGGTTTGGGTGGAAAGACTGTTGTGTTTGGTAGCCGAGGATGAGGAGTGTGACATGAGCCCAGTCTTGGCCAAGTTGAACGTTGATTCATTCAGGAAGAGATAGCTACTAAGCAGTCTGCTATCCGGGTTTGAACATCAGTGTTTAGTGAGGGAGTCTCTAAATCAGGGGTCCCCAACCTTTTTGACCCGTGAGCCACATTCAAATGTAAAAAGAGTTGGGGAGCAACACAAGTATGAAAGAGTCCCTGGGGTTGCCAAATAAGGGCTGTGATTGGCTATTTGGTTGCCCCTTTGAGACTGGCAGCCTACAGGAGGCTCTGCTTGGTACTATACTTCGTTTTTATACAATTAAAACTTGCTTTCAAGCCTGGAATTCAAAAATAAGCACCTGCTATGAGGACAATGAGAGCAACATCCAAGGGGTTGGAGAGCAACATGTTGCTCACGAGCTACTGGTTGGGGATCACTGCTGTAATTATATCTAAATGTCATCAGCATACAGGTGATATTTAAGGCCAAATGAAGCTATAAGGTCTCCTAAAGAGAGAGTATATAAGGAGGACAACCGAGGACCAAGTACAGAACCCTGAGGCACCCCCACATTAAGATGAATTACCATGTTCATTTTACAAAATGTGGCAGGTTATGAAAGTTTGAAAATATTTCTCCTTATCTAAACTGTTACAATTACTTATTTTCCTTTCTCAAAATTGTTACAAAGTATCTTATTGCACCCAGTAGCCGTTCTGGGCTCTCTGCCAAAAGCAAATTTAGTTAGAAACTTTGTTTCTTTTTCTGGCCGTTCAGAACAGAGAAAAGAGGGACTTTCCAGTATAGATGAGGGACTACAGTCAAAAGAGGGACTGTCCCTCCGAAACAAAGGGACAGTTGGGAGGTATGCATTGAGAAAACGTCAGCGCAATGGCACTTACGTCGCTTTGATTTCTGAAGTTGCCTCACTAGGAAACTTCGAGCGACTTCGGAAATCGGCGTGATTTTTCATTTTAGCAGGGGGAAGGCAGTTCAGGGAGATTAGTTGCCAGGCAACTAAATCTCCCCGTGTGCCCCCCTTTATTGCCCTTTTTTGTGGCAAATCTGCCACCTTGTTATACACATTATCCCACAGTTATATTCTATGTTGAGTTGAGACACGCTGTCCCAACATTACTGTCCCTTCCCTGATATTTTGCTTTACTATACACATACTATCCCACAGTTAAATCCCATAAACACCATGCCACAATTATAGCACATTCTTCTCTCCAGATCTTGCTTTAATATACAAACACTATCTGACAATCCAGCCACACCCATGACATAGATATGGGGTAATTTACTAGATGCAGACAGAGTACATAGACATGCATTCACCCCATGAATATTCTGTCCACCAAACCCCCATGGCAGCTCCTGCTCATAAGTATAAATGCTAATGGTTTGGGGGTAATTTATTAAAATCCAAAATTAATCTCATAATATTGATTAAAAAAAGCTTGACCAAACTCCCATGCCCGATTTTATCTTATTTATTAAACCACCTTCACCTTCAAACAACTAATTGTTTTCAGACAGATCACCAGAAATAACGACTTTTTCCAATTACCTTCTATTTTCTGTGTGTCAACATTTTTCTAATATTGAAGTGTAACGTGTCACTTTTCACCATCTTATGCCAGATAGAATCTTGCGAGGTCCATTTTTTGGGACCCATACCTGATCCGTACCCGACCCCTACCCGCAACCTGCAATCCGCAACCCGGACCCACGACCCACATTCTTACCCGCTTGGACCCGCGACACGCTGACCATCCAGAATCAGTGCTGTCATTGTAAACCGGAAGTGACATCATCGGAAGTAGCCGCGATCATAAAAAAAGGAATAAAACAGGAAGTGCTGTCATTGTAAACCGGAAGTGACATCATTGGTAGTAGACATGCTCAGAAAAAAAGAGTAAAAATCGCAATGGCAAAGATCCGCGACCCCACCCTCAATCCGCAAACCCGCAGAACCATCTACCCGCTTCTATACCCGCACCCGGAACTTCTACGTGCAACACTCAGGGTACCGCGGGATTTTGTGGGTAACCCGCTGGTACCTGAACCACTGCAGGACTCTACTGCCAGACTCAAACACCAGAGACACCAACAATCAACTTTACACTTAGATTTTGGAAAAACAGTAAACAAATAAATAATGGAAAGCGATTGAAAAAAGTCTTTATTTCTGGGGAATAATATGAAAACAACTGAACTGAAAAAAGTGTTTGGAAGGTGAACTACCCCTTTAATAAAATAACTCAAATTGTCAAAACTCGAATTGTACAAATTTTCAGGGCTTTTTCAAGAATTGCTTAATTTTTTTGAGTTTTTGGCCCGATAACCCCCAAAATGGTCAGATTTTCAGACTAAACCCAGCGCAGACCACAATAACTTCAATTTGGGATTGGTGCCTCTCCCATTGACTTATACAGGACCTCTAAAAATTTTAGTTTTCTAGTGGAAAAAAACCCCTCAAATTTGTTTGAGATTTCACAATTCAAGTGTTAATAAATAACCCCTTTAATGAAGGGACGTTAAATGCACATAAAGAGCTGAGGCCTAATACTTGTCGCCTATGTAATATAACTAAGCCCTGCTTATCCAATCCCTTTCACTTGAATAACATCCCTCTAAAGACATATGGGCCCTTGTAGAGGTGAGACTTGTGCAGCTAAATGAACCTATAATTATTTTATTATGATGACTCTGTCTGCTTTGCTGTTTCTCTCCCTCTTCTTGCTCTATACAAACAATAATTGCCTTCCAGCTATTATTCTAACTAGCCCACCGTAACCACAGGAGCTGACACTCAGTCGCTGCTTTTATGGTGAAAACACTTCAGCCCATCTCAGTGCGAATTAGCCGGCCGGCTCCTTTTGATGTCAGTGTTAGTGGTACTCCTATTTACGAGATGTGATGTGCTTAAAGGTTTTCTATTGATGGAAAGACCCAGCAGAGGCCTTTATCGCTCGCTCTGTACCATTCTCTCTTAGAAATAAATGGCCTCGCTGAAAGGCATGTTGTGGACTATGACTGCAATTTACCAGCTAAGCACCTCATAACAGGATACTTGAGAAATACCTTTATTCCTCAATCTCTTTTGTACCAGTTCTCTTGCAGCCGCAGCCGAGCATACCCTGTATTGACCAGGACCAGTCAAAAACTGTTTGTTCCGGCTCTATCAGGGTGTTTAATTACATTGAACCTTATGGGGGATGAGCAGACCCTTAAAAACTAAAGTGATTAAATTCTCTTTAATGCACCTCATGCCATTCTGAGTTAAATACTTAGACACTGCCTCCTTTATATATATATATCATTTCAATATCTTCTTCTGCTTAGGCTATAAAGGGAAAACTTAAAAGTTTTCAAGTGCTATTAATTATATACAGTTTTATTTTGCTATATGTATTACATTACATTGATGGAAATCCAATAGCTGAAACTAAGGATGTAAACCCTCTCTCTCTGGTGAAAATCATACTGTAATGGTACCACCACTGCCATTGACAAGGGTGTTAGCAAGGTGGGAGATTTACGTCCAGTAAAGAAAGCAGATACAGGGAAACATGCAATTGGCCTTATTTTAAATGCACATGGGAGTGATACTTCAGAATATAAAAACTGCATTCCACGGATACATGGGACCTGGGTTTATCCAGATAATGGATCTTTCTGTAGTTTGGATCTTCATACTTAAAGGGGTTGTTCACCTTTGAGTTAACTTTTAGGATAATGTAGAGAGTGATATTCTGAGACAATTTGCAATTGGTTTTAATTTTTTATTGTTTGTGGTTTTATAGTTATTTAGCTTTTTATTCAGCAGCTCTCTAGTTTGCAGTGTGAGCAATTTGGTTTCTAGGGTACAAATTACCCTAGCGACCCTGCATTGATTTGAATTAGAGACTGGAATATGAATAGGAGAGGGACTGAATAGAATGATAAGTAATAAAAAGTAGCAATAACAATACATTTGTAGCCTTACAGAGTATTTGTTTTTAAATGGTGTCAGTGATCCCCCATTTGAAAGCTCCAAAGAAACTTGCAATTCATTAAAAAACTATGAAAAATAAATAATGAAGACCAATTGAAAAGTTTCTTAGAATTGGCCCTTCCACAATATACTAAAAGTTAACTTGAAGGTGAACCACCCCTTTAAGTCTACTAGAAAATCATGTAAGCATTAAATAAACCCAACAGGCTGTGTTTGCTTCCAATAAGGATTCATTATATCTTAGTTGGGATCAAGTACAAGATACGGTTTTATTGTTACAGAGGAAAGGGAAATCATTCTTTAAAATTTTTATTATTTGGATAAAATGGACTATGCGAGATGGGCTTTCCATAATTTGGAGATTTCTGGATAAAGGGTTTCACAATAACAGATCCAATACATCAATAAAAAAAAATATCCAGTTGTTTTTTAAGTAAATGCAATTGAAATCAGTGTCTCTCTAGCTGCATATCCGGTTGTGACTCCCAAGCAATGCAGCAGAAGCCAGATGCTGGATGAGATGAAGGTGCCATAGTCTAGAGCCCTGCAGCGGGTTGGGTCCTCGCCAGTTACCCGCAAAAACCTGCGGTACCCTGTGGGTTGCGGGTAGAAGTTCTGTATGCGGGTATAGACGCGGGTTGGCGGTTCTGCGGGTTTGCGGGTCAATAGCCATTTTTACAAATTTTTCTGACCATGCCTACTTCCGATTACAATGACAGCATTTCCTGTTTCTTGATTGGCAGCGGGTGACGGGTCCAGGTTGTGCATAAGGTACTTGCGTGTAGGCAGGCCCGGACTGGCCATTTGTGGGTTAGGGCAAATGCCAGAGGGGCTGCTATAAGGTCCCATAGAAAGTCAGTGTTTAGTGGGCTGGTGGGGACTGTTTGGGCCTCTATGTGGGCTGATGGGCCTCTGTGTACCTGAAATGCCTGGGCCTATTTTAATTCTCAGTCCAGTCCTTCGTGTAGGGGTTGGGTAGCGGGTCCAGGTGGGTAAGAATGCGGGTCCACGTTGCGGATTGCAGGTTGCGGTTCGCAAAAATGGACCTGCACAGAACTCTACCATAGTCCTTTTAGCATGTTAGCAGGTCTGGACTGAGAATTAAAATAGGCCCTGGCATTTCAGGTACACAGAGGCCCAATCAACCCACACAGAGGCCCAATCAGCCCCCACCAGCCCACTAAATACTGACTTTCTATGGCACCTTATAGCAGCCCATTTGCTAGAACCCACAGATTGCCAGCATGGGCCCAAATGTTAGAATTGGCCTATTCTAAGTAACTTTTCACTTGATGGGCATTATCTATTTTGTATGTATTTTAAATGCTTAGCGTCCATATTCTGTCTATTTCCAGCCCAGCAACTGGTGGTTGTATGTTTCCAATTGTGAGGGTTCCATTTTACCCTCTTTTATCTGCTTTTGCATTGTTCCGTCTTGTGTCCCCCTGCATTTACATAGCTGTGTTTGCTTTTCTTCTATTCACTTTCCCTTTTTGTTTCTGCAGTTGTGTTTAGTGATCATATCACTATTGTCCTGCACTGATGTATGTAAATGGTTTTATTTGGGGAACTATGCAAATGCATCTTTTTGTTTTCCAAAATGTGGGGCTAGCTCACTGGGCAGTGATGGGGGCTCAGTAGGGTTGCCACCTTTTCTTGAAAAAAATACCGGCCTTCCTATATGTTTATCTTTTTTTCCTATTAATAACATTGGGATCAACCATCAAAAATACCGGCCAGGTGGCAACCCTAGGGCTCAGCCTGAGGGCCAAATCATTTTAAAATGTGTATAATCTTTTCTAGATACTCCTGAAAGCTTTAGCACAGGGGTGTCCAAACTGCGGTCCCAGGGCCAAATGTGGCCCAGGATGGATATGAATGTGGCCCAGCTTGAAACTCGAGTTCTCGAGAAAACTTCATGTTGCAAAGGATATAGGAGGAGGGGAGACTCTGCCCATTGCCCAGTTAGTAATAATAATATAATAGTCTATTCAATGTCCAGGTGTCCCATCGTCCAGTCTATAGCTCCATCTGGTTATCCAACTGGTATAGTTTTTTGTGTATTTTCTTTACTTTTACAAATCAAAAGTGTTTGTGTATTTCATGTGACAATTTTTCTTCTTCCAATGTGGCCCTTGAAGCCAAAAGTTTAGACACCCCTGCTTTAGCATGAAGGTTGTACTTGGTGATGAACACTTAATTGTATATCATTGGCACTAAAGCTGAAGGCAAATGTTGTTGCTTGTAGCACTAGAATGAATGTTGAGATAAGTGCGCCAACAGATATCATCACCCACATGGAATTTCATTGTCAACCCTCCAAATGGATCAGATATTTGGTTACAACTGTTATTTTGGAGGCTCCAATCTCAGAAGTGGTCAGTAAAGCTGAAACTCACTAGATTGCTTGCATTAATCTACACGTGTAGCAAGCTTTAGCGTTAGGGCCCATACACACAGGCGTTTTTGACCCTGTAAGACACTGAGACATTTTGTGCACACAGCTACTAAAAAATGCCTTACCCTTTAAACAAAACAGGGATTAATTGTAGGGTCGGACTGGGGGTCCCAGGGCCCCCTGCTGACCCCCCTCACCCCTCCAACCCCCCCCTCACCCCGTCTCAACTATAACAACAGCGGCGTCGGGCGCTGATGTCACTACCGGGCGCTGCGCATCACTGAGCGTGCACGCTAGGCACCCAGCGCCGCATGTCGGCAAGTTTTTATTTGATATCAGGAAGGAGAGAGGGGGGTCTGGCCCATGAGGGTCGGGTCCACCGGGGTTTTCCCGCCAGGCCAGTCCGACATTGATTGTTTGTCCATATATTGCAATATATTTAAGCTGGCCAACTATCAAAGTCATCCCATATCTGGCCAGTCCTACTCTCAAATTGCATCTGATTCATTAAGAATTCTATTGCTTCATTATACATTTTACAAAGGTACTAAGTTTTACCTGCAACTTACTCTTCTCTGTTTTCGGGCTATAATGGCCACATCCACAAAGCTAGATCCGTACAAAATGGGTTTGCAGAGATGGGAGTGGAAGAACAAAACTGACCTGCACAGAACCCTGAGCTCAATCTGACTGACCCCCTGTGGAATGAAATAGAGTGCCAACCAGGTCTGATACCCAACATCATGGCCCAATTGTTTATGTATGAATGGGAGCAAATCCCACTAGCAATCTCCCAATATCTAGTGGAAAACCTTTCCAGAGGCTCGTGGAGGATAAAGGCATTGGGAGCAGGACCAGATTCATATAAATACCTATGATTTGGGAATTAAATATTGGACAGACAAGTGTCCACATGCTTTTAGCCACAGAGTGAAACAACCTTCTCAGCCATCAATATTTTCTTGCTTGTTGCTCAGTTACACTCAGCCCTATAATATGGAATAAATATGGTTGCAGAATATATGCTGAAAGACTAACAGCCCTACAATCCTCTGCTTTAATGTGAATAGAAAATGGGGAGGGATATCCATAGGACAGCCATTTCATTCTCTGTAAAATAGGCCACTGAAACAAGCAAGAAGTGAGCAGGCTTTTGGTTTTTACATTGTAACTACTTTACTTGGCCCTTACCAACCTTTCATTGCATTCACCAAAGCCCCTCAGCTCCTTCCTTTTTTACCTCTCCCTAATGTACCCTGTGAATAGCAAAGTGAAGATGGAGCGAAGAGCTGGCATAACGTGTGCCTGAAACTCCCAGCCCCCCCCCCCCAGCATGTAATTGATGGGGGGAGGCTGCTGTTCACTTGATGATTCTGGGCCCTTTTACAGGTTTTAACAAGCCTGATGCTTTTAATAGCACTTTGAGCACCGTGTCTTTAGCCGGCGCTCTCTCTTTTTAAAGCAGTTTTAACTCAGCTCTTTCTGCCGCTAATGCCTGAAATCTGCCCTCCCTTTAATCATTGGCAGGTCAGCTAGCAAACAAGCATAAAAAAACCCACACTCAATTACTGGATGCAACGCAATCAGCCAGAGAAGAAAAGGAAGAAAGTGAAAGAGAGAAAAAGGTGAATAAAGCCAGAGAATAGTTTACTGCTCTTTTTTTTTTTCTCCTAAGCTCTAAAATTTTTACTTCAGAGGCTGAAAGTGGTAAAAAAAAAAACGAGATGAAATGTTCCAGAGATCTGACAGATTTGCCAGGCGTGTTGTCATACCCAAACTTATAAAAGGTTCTTTTTTTCTTGCAGGTTAATGATATATTGGGAATAGGGTAAAAAGGGGATGGAGGATAGAATCCTATAAATCAGGGGTCCATACTAATGAGAGGTCTACTTTTAGTGATGTCATGATCTACATCCATAATAGCATTGTTAGTATTCTGTTCCATGGAAAATATTACTTGATTTGTGAGAAAATGTAAATTGTTTTATTTAACAAACCTCTATTTCTTATGTAATCTTAACATAATCAATATCTGAATGAAAAACATGAAACAGGAGGATGATTTAGATAATCTGTTTGAGATCTACTGATAGATCCCGATCTACTTTTTGAGTTATATAGGAAGAACTGTCCCTAAAAACGTAACCCCCTCCAAGGCTCCCTTATAAGCTAAAAAAAAAAATTGGCGCCAGGGTCCCCCCCATAAAAAAGCATTGGTGCCAAGGCCCCTCATATAAGTTAAAAAAAATTGGGGTCCCAAAAATTATTTTAAAAAAAAAACATTGGTGCCAGGGCCCCCCATAAAAGTTTTTTTTTTTTTATTGTCAGGGCCACCCCAACAAGTTAAAAAAAATAATTGGTGACCAGGGCCCCCCCGATAAGTTAAAAACCAGGGTCCTCTTACAAGTTGGGGCCCCAAAATTTTTTTTTTTTTTTAAATATTGGTGTCGGGGGCCTATAGAGTATTAAAATAAAACATTGGTGGCCAGGGGATTAAAAAAAAAAACCCACTTTGGTGTCAGTAGAATTGAACTCATGGCTTCAGGACTTCAGTGTCGGCTTCTTTCGTGACTTCACCCCAGTAGATGCTCTGCTGATTCACTGATTCACATGCTCTGTGCTGCTGTCACTTACTGAGCTTAGGGACCCACTCACAATATACAGTACACATAGAATAGAAATATAGTCACAATATATGGCTGATTAGTCATTAATACAGATAATTAGAAACCAGTGCAATTAGCATCAGAATTTAATAATCAGCAAACCTGTAGCATCATCTTATATTACAGACCAACCTCATTTTCTGCTGGATAATTAGTGACGACCCCTAAGCTTAGCTTCTCAACAGCTGCTCAGAGCCCACTGAGCATGTGAGTGTCACAGACACTTTCCAAGATGGTGACCCCCTGTGACAAGTTTGAAGTCCTGGATCATTGCTGCTATTGACAAGCTGAGACTTTAGGCTGGTGCAATAAGTTCACTATATAAAATATGGTACTTTTTAGGGTTTAATCCTCCTGTAATGTGACCTGTTCAAATGTGGTGCAGTGTCCTCACTTTATATGTCCCTCTCAAGTAACACAAGTTCTTTTCCCCCAAAGTATCGGCAATATGCAGACTAAGGGAATTAATGTAAAGGACATAGAGATCGGAAACAAGAGGATCTCGGCTCATTTCCCTCCTTCATGCCTCAGTGCATTTACCCCGGTGCCTTGCGTTTCTGTCCTTACAATGTCCCTGTGTGTGCGTGGAATAAAAATACAAAGGTATAAATATTACTTACCCGTCTGTCACTAGATGATAACAACCTTTATTCTCAACAACTACTAAGCAATTCCTAGCAATACCTTTACATATTATATGTAAGAGTTGGTAAAAGAGCACACATTAAGGCTCAGGCCAGAGGGGAAGATTCGGGGAGATTCGTCACCTGGCGACTAATCGCCTGGCAACTAATCTCCCAAACTGCTTCCCCCTGCCTTCCAGCGGCTAAATGAATAATCACACGTGGCAACTTCGAGCGACTTCAGAAAAGCCAGTGCCATGTGTGAATAGGCGCAGGCGATTATTAATTAAAACCGCTGGAAGGCAGGGGGCAGCGGTTCGGGGAGATTTGTCGCCCCAAAGAAGCGGCGATTAGTGGCCAGGCGATAGATCTCCCGGAATCTTCCTGTCTGGCCTCGAAAGTATATACATATATGACCAGTGGGTAAAGTATTAAACAGGTGCTGGGAAATTAGAACTGGTCCAAGACAAGGGGGCACCCAAGTCATCGGTGGCAATCTTTGCTTTACCTAATGTCCAACCAGACTATCATCCTTGCTGGAGGGAGACAATAAGTGTGATTGACTCTGCTGTGTATGCAGCAATATGCTACTCCTAGGGGTAGATTCATCAAAGAGTGAAGTTAAGAGTTAAGTTCCGCCACTAGTGGGAAATTCCACAGCTCTCAATTCATTTCTATGGGATTTTTAAAGGAATATTCATCAAAGGGTGCACTTGCACTTCACCCATTGATGAATATGCCTTGCAAAATCCCATAGAAATGAATTGAGAGCTGTGGAATTTCCCTCTAGTGGCGGAACTTCACTCTTTGATGAATCTACCCCCTAGTTCCATCTAGGGTCTGACTGGGGCATCTGGGGCTCATTGGAAAGGGCCCTCCTTGCGAACCCATAGGGCTCCTCCACCGCATGTGCCATGTCATGTTGCCTATTGCATAAGGAGAAGGAAAGGCTGAAGTTAAGTAAGCTTTATCAGAAAGGTCTATATAAATACACCAGTAAACCCTCAAGTAATGCTGCTCTGAGTCCTCTGTCAAGAGAAACACCTTTCCTTCCAGTGGCGGAACTACCAGGGGAGCAGGGGGTGCAATTGGGCCAGGGCCCTCTCCCCCGGCAGCTTGGGCACTGTTGATTTCCAGCCGCAGCGGCCAATTTCTGCACAGATAATATGGTACAGAGAGGGGACCTGGCTGCACAGCCCGCCCCTCCAGTTACGTTACGGTTTCCTTTTATTGTGTATCCATGGGCTTCTGTATCAGACTTCCTGTTTTCAGCATAAACTTCCAGGGCTTGAGCATGCTCAGTTTGCTCCTCTCTCCCTCCTTCCTTCCGTGCTGTAATCTGAGCCCAGAGCAATAAATGAGCAGGGAGAGACTCAGGCAGGAAGTGACGTCACACCAAGCTAATATGGCAGCTGCTATCCTAAACAAACAGAGAGAGCTTCTAGCACTGTTTATTCAGGTATGGTAAAGAATTCTGCTAATAGATAGTGTTATAGCTTGCACTATTGTGGCTAATCTATTGGCCATATAATGCTTTGGTAGCTTTCCTTCTCTTTTAACTCTGCACCAGTGATCGCTGAAGAGGAGATGGTCTGTCGGTGGAGCAGAATGGGGTTGGTGTCCCGCCAGCACTTGCTCAGACACTTGCTCTATCTACAGGTGAAACTGTATTAGAGAATTGTTTTACCAACAGGAATGGCATACCATTGCCAATTAGAAGCATCCCCAAGTCTCGACTACTCCCCACAATGCATTAACTTGTTCTTCTTTTATATTTTTGGGAGACACAGCTACCATTCTGTCTACTGTGCAAAAGATATTAAAGGTCCAAGTTAGGTCCAAAAAAAAGAATGTTCATTACAGCCAATTTATTGTAAAAAGAAACAACATACCAGAATTCTTAGACAGGGTTTTCACTTTGGAAGAAAATTCACCTTAAAAAAATCATGCATTGCTTTGTATAATGTCCCATTGACAATGGATCTGATAACCTTTGCGCTCGCACATGGCATTTCCTATAGGGTTGCCACCAGTAGAGTGCAATTTGACCTTTGAGATCTGGATAGACAAAAAAAAAAATAATGGACTTCAGACGGCAGGCAGACGGCTCTAAAAACACAAGACCCATATGGCCTGTGTCCAGACGGCCTGAGGTGCTCCTAATGTAGGGGACAGAGTTCAAGTCCTTGCTGCTGCCAGGGTCAGCATTTTTTTACATTGTAGACAGGACCAGAAGGTGAAAGGCAAACTTAGGAGTTTGTATATTCAAAGGTCAAAGCCCTGATACATTAGAAAGCAGATCTAGCATGTGGGCCTAGATAAAGGATGCCAAGTAGAAGGTCATGAACCCTCACCTTCTCTTACTGCTATTCCTACTCAGCTTAACAGAGACATTCTTGTCTCCCAATGAATTGTTATAGGCATTCCATGTTTATTCTGTTGAATATTAAGCATGACAACGAGAGTGCTGGAACTTGACTTTTTGGTTACACTGTGCCAAGACTTTTTGCAACGAGGGCTAAATATTCTTGGATTCTTTATTAGGCTATTAGCAAATTCAGATTTACCTTGTATTGCCATATTGTCCAGGGAATAACAAAAAGAAGTATAACTAAATGACCACAAATACCAGGCCAACAAGTGAACTGGATTAGAGCAATGGAATCCATTAGAGCAGGGGGTCCTCAACGTTTTTTTTTACCCATGAGCCACATTCATGTAAAAAGAGTTGGGGAGCAACACAAGCATGAAAAAAGTTCCTGGGGTAAAATAGGTGCTGTGATTGACTATGTGTAGCCCCTATGAAGACTGACAGCCTAAAGGAAGCATTGTTTGTCAGTACACCTGGTTTTTATGCAACTAATACTTGTCTCCAAGCCTGGAATTCAAAAATAAGCACCTGCTTTTAGGCCACTGAGAGCAACATCCAAGGGGTCGGTGAGGAACAGGTTGCTCACGAGCCACTGGTTGGGGATCACTGCATTAGAGATAAACTCCTGGACAGGAGCTACGTGGGGGAGCTGGAGGGGGGCCCAGGAGAATAGGGGGCCTCATAAGACTTTAATTAGCTATTTCAACATATATTGGTAAAAAAGGAGAACCTCTGGATATGTTGGGTGCCCTAAAATAAGTTTGCTGTGGGGCCCAGTTACATATAGTTACGCCACTGCCCCCCCCCCCCCCAACCTCCCCTCAGCTCTCCTCCCCACTCATCACTTTTTGTGGCTGTATAATAACAGAGCAGATATAAGACAGATCTTTGGTAGAAACTACTTAAAGATACAACAGAAAAAATATGTATAGTCATATACCAATTAAACATAAGCCACTGTTTACATGTTGAACTTTATTGCAAATTTTCTTTGCGTTTTTATTCTGTAAACATTGGCGAAAATAATAAAACTAAAAAGTATAACTTGCCTCCAGACAGGGTAGATTCCAAGATCAGCAGGGGTTGGGGAATGAAAGGAAAGGTACAATTAAGGGTAAGGCCAGACGGGAAGATTGGAGGAGATTTGTTGCCTGGCGACTAATCGCCTCTTCTTTGGGGCGACAAATATCCCCGAACCGCTTCCCCCTGCCTTCTAGGGTCTTTAATGAATAATCGCCTGCACCTATGCATGCGCGGCGCTGGCTTTTCCGAAGTCGCTCCAAGTTGCCTCCTTAGGCAATTTTGAGCGATTTCGGGAAAGCACAGCGCCACGTTTGAACAGGCATAGGCGATTATTCATTAAAGACCCTGGAAAGCAGGGGGAATTGGTTCGGGGAGATTAGTCGCCAGGTGACGAATCTCCCTGAATCTTATCGTCTGGCCTGAGCAGTGTCGGACTGGCCCACCAGAATACCAGGAAAACTCCCAGTGGGCCAAGGTGTCAGTGGGTCCTCATGCTGCTAAACTTTTGGCCTATTTCATGTCCATTCCCTATTTCTATGAGAACAAAGAGGCTAAATAGATGGAACAATTGATTATAGTATGTAAAGAAAACAAGCTAGGAGAATAGAGTAGATGAAGAATATTAGTACTGAGAGTGGGCCCCTGGTCTAAGGTTTTATGGGGGGCCCCTGGTCTAAGGTTTTATGGGGGGCCCCTGGTGTGCCAGTCCGACCCTGGGCCTGAGCCTAAGAAATCCCCTTGAAATAAAAGACACAGAGAAACACAGAAATAGAAACTCATGGGACTTGATCCTTTGCAGAGATTTCTCAGTTATGTGTAGCTCTGTACACCAAGCATCTAGCTTTACCTTCAGCACTGAGTGGGTGAACTAAGCAGGAATGATCTCCATCAATTTTTATCCTGAAAGAGTCCATCATTATAGCTCTGACATTTTTAGTCTTGCCAGCAAGAACGGGTTAATCATGATGTGCATATTTATGACCCACGTCTGTTCCTGTTATTAGCAAAAGTAAATTCCTTTATGCAAGAGCTTGGCATCTGTCTAGGGCACGCTTGCTGTTACCGACTTTAAACATAACTTCTGTTTGTGGCAGTTTTAAACCACACCATTAAATCCAAAATGGCTGATCGACTGCCTGACACCCTGCCAAAAAAAATCAAGCGAGGGGGAATTCCGTCTTGTTTTATAGAACATGCATATATTATAATTATTAGTGAAGGCATTTCATATGGTGTGTGTCCCATCCTCTGCTCAAACACTCAGCTTGTGGTATAGAGTAGCCAAGCTAAATGTCACCCCCTCCTGCCCTAGTGTGAATGTGCAAAGGCATCACCTTTAAATGAATACCAACAAATAATCTGTCACATTGGAATATATATATTTCAGTAAATATGGCCATTTCTGGACTGAGGTTCAAAAAAGGACTTTGTATTTCAAGTACATCCATCCACAGGCCCAATAAATAGTGACTGTCTATGGCATCTTACAGAATGCAGGTCTGGGCCTAAATATGGCCCTTTTAAATCTTTTCCATCGATCCACCTTTTATTATGCTCTGTGTGTCACCTGACAGGAAATAATGCAGCTCTGTCTATTCATTGGCTGATATAACCTAGCAAGTATGTGTGCCCTTGGTTTGTGTGTGAGCACAGTGCATCATATGAGCCAGAAGGACAGACTTTAGTATTTACAATAGCAGTTTTTCTATAGGGAAGTATCCAAGGGCACATATTACTAGTGAAGTAGTATATTTTCATGCAAAGGCTGTATTGATATGAAGAAATGTTTTTAAATGTATATTTTTAGAAAGCTTTTCAGTGATCGGGGTTATAGTTTTCCTTTAAATAGTTTTTCCTTCCTGTATTTTTAAAGGGATACTGTTAATAGTGCTGCTCCAGCAGACTTCTGATCTGAAATGCATTTCTCAAAAGAGTAAACAGATTTTTTTATATTCAGTTTTGAAACCTGACATGGGGCTAGACATTTTGTCAATTTCCCAGCTGCCCCATGTCATGTGACTTGTGCCAGCACTTTAGGAGGGACCTGCTTTCTGGCAGGCTGTTGTTTTTCCTTCTCAGTGTAACTGAGTGTTACTATTGAGTGCTTAGATCTAACAGGCAACTGTTATCTTGTGTTAGGGAGCTGTTATCTGGTTACCTTCCCAGTGTTCTTTTGTTAGGCTGCTGGGTGGGGGAAAGGTAGGGGTTGATATCACTCCAACTTGCAGTACAGCAGTAAAGAGTGACTGAGGTTTATCAGATCACAAGTCACATGACTTGGGGCAGCTTGGAAATTGACAAAATGTCTAGCCCCATGTCAGATTTCAAAATTAAATATAAAAAAATCTTTTTTCTCTTTTGAGAAACGGACTTCAATGCAGAATTCTGCTGAAGCAGCACTAATAACTGAATTGTTTTGAAAACAAATATTTTCCCATGAAAGTATCCCTTTAATTATTCATTTATTTACCTGGGTGAGTTGTAGAATGGAGACACTGAGATAGCAGGTCGGACACATTTACATTTATGGGGGTTTATTTGCTAGTATGCAAATTGCAAGGTAAAGGTTTAATCAACCATTTTTCCTTTTCTGAGGAATTTGTCTTTGCACCGATTGTGAAAAAATTAATTAGGTGCAAACCATACTAGAGTTGCACCTGTATTTCCAAACCTCTCGAATCTTTGAATTATAGGATAAGCTTACCGCTTTCAATGGTAGGTCCGGGAGCTCATGCCCCAAACCTTCAGCAAGGGGGAGTAAATCACAGAAATTCAATTGTAGGCAGGAACTACTCCGGAACACTATACAGTAGAATCCAGGAGCCCAAAGTTTAGATAATACAAAAGGTTTTTATTTTACATTATGTTAAAAAAGCCTTTTTTTAAAAATAAAAACTTTTTGCATTATCTAAACTTTGGGCTCCTGGATGCTACTGTATGGTGTTCCGGATTAGTTCCAATTTTTTATCTATTTGTTGGACCTATCAAGGGGTACAAAAAATCGGTGGCATTTAGGCAGATTGGGGGAGTTAGGCTGTGACTAGGTGTGGTCAGGCAAAACAGGGGAATGATCTTATTTGTCCCTCATTTGATAATGTATGTGTTGGGAGTAGGGTTGCCACCTTTTCTTGAAAAATATACCGGCCTTCCTATATATTTATCTGTTTTTCCTATTTATAACATTGGGTTCCACCTTCAGAAATACCAGGCCAGACCAGTAAAATACCAGCCAGGTGGCAACCCTAGTTGGGAGGTATGTTCTTGTACATGACTCCCAAGCTGTATGACCACCAAGCTGTATGACCACCATTATGCAAGCGATTCCAATCAAACCGCACTTACTTTCATAACCCACTTTCTTTCTCTGGGTGCACGTACTTGAGCTTGTTCACAAAGGCTCCATAGTATTTGAACATATATCCATCAACAGCACTCCAGTTTCCATAAAACCGCCTTTATTGTTTGCAAAAATTTGCACAGCAGAATGGCAACACGATGCAACATTTCGAGTGGCACTCGACTCTTTATCGAGCAGGATCACCATTATGAGTACCACAAGGACGGACCATGGTCATTCTCTTCTGTGCCCTCCAGTTTCTTATAACTGGCACGGCTTAGAAATAGAACAATGAGCTCAACATCTGGTCAACGTAGGGTTGCCACCTGCCCGGTATTTTACCGGCCTGGTCGTATTTTTGATGGTTGATCCCAATGTTATTAATAGGAAAAAAAGATAAATATATAGGAAGCTGGTATTTTTTTGAAGAAAAGGTGGCAACCTTAGGTCAACGGCAGCTTTGAAGAGTAGGGTTCAAAGTTCCTTTGCGCTTTAGAGCACCTCATTTCCAATAATCTATGGTGCCTTGTAGCATGGACCTGCCTGTCCTGTTAGCTTATAAAGCTTTACTCCTTTTGGTGCAATCTGGTTGCAGCCCTGAGAAATGTCAAGGAATTGATAGTAACCAGTTAGATCAGGGGTCCCCAACCTTTTTTGCTCAAGAGTTGGAGAGCAACACATGCATGAAAAAGTCCATGTGGATGTCAAATAAGAGCTCTGATTGGCTTTTTGGTAACCCCTATATGGACTGGCAGCCTACAGGAGAGAATGTTTGGCAGGACTTCTGCTTTTTATGCAACCACAACTTGCCTCTTAGCCAGTAATTCCAAAATAAGCAACTGCTTTGAGGCCACTGGAAGCAACATCCAAGGGGTTGGAGAGCAACATGTTGCTCACGAGCTACTGGTTGGGGATCCCTGAGTTAGATGTATAGGGTGAATTTATTTAGGTCACTGGGAGTTGTTCCAATGTCCTTGTGGGCCCCCAAATCCACCAGAGAAATATCAAATATTTAATTTTGTGTCCCAGTGAAATTTGCTGTAATGGCTTAAATTTGAACCTACTAAAACATACAGAAGAAGCTGTGAACCTCTCAGGGGATTTGAATACTTAATTGGTTCTCCCGGGTCCAGCCTCTCAGACTCCATCGTTCCTTCAGTTATTTTGTGTGCTTTCCTATTACTCCAGTCCCATCTAGTTCTGCATTCTGATTCCTGCTTGTTCGATGATACTCGGCAGTACTGTATCATTATTAGCCCCAGAGTGCTGTCACGGTGATCAGCGGGGGCAGACATTGTGCCCTGTGGGATTTATATAGATGCCCACCTTATTATTTGTCATGGAATACACAGTATAGTTGAGACACATTGGCTCTCGGTGACACCACGGCCTCCAGTGATGCATTGTGCTTATGTTCAATGACTCTGAATAGGCTCCTGAAGTATTATTCTCCCCGACAGTGAGTCGCATACACTGATGTATAGTATATTAGTGCTAACTCCATGTCACTGGTGAGATAATGATTCAGTCCATGTACGGAAAGGGCATTAGTTATCTTGGAGAAAAGTAATCTTGGCAAAAAAAAAAAAAAAAA
>CM044443.1:15249200-15284519 GCA_024363595.1 Xenopus borealis | reverse complement strand
AATCTTACATGGAGCTAGACATATTGTCAGTTTCCCAGCTGCCCCCAGTCATGTGACTTGTGCTCAGATACACTTCAGTCTCTCTTTACTGCTCAGATACACTTCAGTCTCTCTTTACTACTACTGCAAGTACATCAACCTTACAACAGAACAATGGGAAAGTAACCAGATAGCAGCTCCCTAACACAAGATAACAGCTGCCTGGTAGAACAACACTCAATAGTAAAATCCAGGTCCCACTGCGACACATTCAGTTACATTGAGTAGGAGAAGCAACAGCCTGCCAGAAAGCAGTTCCATCCTAAAGTGCTGGCTCTTTCTGAAAGCACATGACCAGGTAAAATGATCTGAGATGCACCTACACACCAATATTATTAATACAAAAATACACTTGCTAGTTCAGGAATGAAATTTTATATTGTAGAGTGAATTATTTGCAGTGTAAACAGTGTAATTTAGAATCTTTTTATTTGTTTGCCTTTAAATTAAATTTTAGTATGATGTAGACAGAGAGTGATATTCTGCAATTGGTTTTCTTTTTTTTTTTATTATTTGTAGTTATTTAGCTTTTATTTAACAGCTCTACAATTTGCAGTTTCCTCTGTCTGGTTGCAAGGACCCAAATTCCCCTAGCAACCATGCATTGATTTGATTAAGAGAATGGAATATGAATAGGCCTGAATAGAAAGATGAGCAATAGCAATAACAATACATATGTAGCTTTAAGAGCATTTGTTTTTTAGATGGGGCCGGTGATCCCCATTTGAAAGTCTGTAGAAGAAAAAGGGAAATTACTCAAGAACTATAAAATATAAATAACAAGGACCAATTGCAAAGCTTCTAGGAATTGAACATTCTATAGCATACTAAAAGTATACCACTCCTTTAATGTATGTGCTCCTTATTATAGAAGGGCCCTTATACAAGGTTTTAAGCATTCTGGATAATAGATCTAAATAGCGGTATAAAATATAAGGCCTTTGGGAAATATGTCATCTAAATATCCACCCCTAATGTATGTGGAATGGTGTCACTTGATTGGCTACGCTGAAATGCGCCCCACTGCAGCTCCGTAATGCTATCCTACCGGCCTGCCGCTGCGTGCAGCCTTTTTAGCAGCTGTGCTCTTTATGTTGCAAGTTCTGTTAATATAGAAGCCACAGATTCTGAAGAGTTCCCCAGAGAAGCTCCAGATGTGTTTTATTCTAATAGGGACATTACACGCTAAATTAAAACGAGACAGTAAAACCACAATGGCTCTCAGAGCACAGGCTTCTCAGTTACAAGCTTCATGTGTGACGTCAGGCGCCCAATAAATGTGAATTAACTAGATGCAATAACTGTTCATCATTCCTATAATAAATAGTGATGAGCGGAGGGAGCGAGAGAGGCAGACAGCGAGAGATTGTGAGTGTGCGAGACTGGCAGTCAGCAGGACAGTGAGAGTGTATGGGGAAAGCAGACAGCTAAACCACTTACAGAGGGGACATTGTAAAAAGTGACACAAGGCTTACAATCAGTCTGAAATTACAAGAGTAAAAAAAGAAAATTAAAGCTGGAGGGTGCACTTTAAATCTGGCAGAAACCAGCTTTTTACAGAAGTATGAGGCGTGCAAGGCATTGTGGGTAGGGGAGATCTGTATGTAGAGGGAAGAGTGGCAAGCTGCACTCAGTCTCTAACTTCATATCATGTACAGGTATGTGGTCCATTATCCAGAAACCCGTTATGCAGAAAGCTCAAAATTATGGAAAGGCCGTCTCCCATAGACTCAATTTTATCCAAATAATCCAGCTTCATGAAAATGGTTTCCTTTTCCTCTGTAATAATAAAACAGTAGCTTGTAGGGATGCACCAAATCCACTATGTTGGATTCGGCCGAACCCCCGAATCCTTCCCGAAAGATTCGGCCGAATAATGAACTGAATCCAACCCCTAATTTGCATATGCAAATAAGGGGTGGGAAGGGGAATTTTTTTTTTTGCATATGCAAATTAGGATTCTGATTCGGTTTGGCCAGGCAGAAGGATTCGGCCGAATACCTAGTAGCTTGTACTTGATCCCAACTAAGATAATTAATCCTTATTGGAAGCAAAACCAAGTGGCCAAATTTGCATATTCGAATATCCGATAAAATACTACGATCGGAATTCGATTGAACTTCGATCTATTGAATTTCGTAAATCTGCCCCTTTGTGTCATGTCAGAAAAAGCAGTGCAGCCGGAGAGAGACAGAAATGTCATATAAATTATATAAACTCGTCTAACAATAAATTCTAATATTTTTGCATCATCAGTGATACAATCTGAGTTCAGAAACAGAAGCCGGGAAAGTGGAAGAAAGCGGCTAAAGTCCACCAGGAACAGCTGTGCAAGGTTGGTGGGTGCAGGGCGAGGCACACGCACACCTAAAAGCAGATACAGATCCGACTCTGGTTAAAGTTAAGGTCAAGGGACACGGGGCCCTGAAGGTCGTGACTAGGATTCAGCAATCAGGAATCTTTTAACCTTTGTGCACAGCCTTCAGCAGGTTCAACCTTTGGCCCCTGGCAAGCTGCTGCTATTTAAGCCTAACTATCTCCCAGTTCATTTGTGCCCCCCTAAACTGGAGGTGACAATGTTCCTTATAGGGTGTTTAGGTGGTGGCTTCCATTGGTTTTCACTTGCCCCCCCCCCTCCACCAATTGTCAGTTTTTGAAGGTTCCCATTGCTGTCAATGGAAGAAGACTGGAGGAAGGTGACAGCTGTTAGCTGCATATAGTGACAATCAAAATACTAGAAGTGACAACAAACTGACACTTAGCCTGACTGGCTTCAATATAAGTTGAATTCAGATGGCACTTGGGGGCACATTTCAACCAACTGAAATCCTCCGTGCTGTGAGGAGTACATGAGCCCACCAACCATGCACCAGCCCCAGATGCATCACTTGTGGGAACATATGTCATAATAATATGTCATAGCAAGTCAAAAGAATTTGCCATGTTTTAACCCACAGTAAAAATTCCCCACCAACAATTCCAGCATTGTCGCATCTGCCCATAGACACCTTCAGCTTAATGCTTGGCCAGCCCAGAGTGCAGGGTCACAATCTATAAGTGCAAAGGTAATACAGGTATGGGACCCGACATCTGGCAACCCCATTATCCAGAAAGTTCCAAATTACGGAAAGGCCATCTCCCATAGACTCAGTTGTAGCCAAAATTATAAAACAGTAGCTTGTACTTGATCCCAACTAAGATATACTTAAAGGGGTGGTTCACCTTCAAGCTAACTTTTAGTATATTGTAGATCGGCCAATTCTAAGAAACTTTTCAATTGGTCTTCATTATTTATTTTTCATACTTTTTTAATGAATTGCAATTTTCTTCTGTTTCTTTGGAGCTTTCAAATGGGGGTCACTGACACCATTTAAAAACAAATTCTCTGTAAGGCTACAAATGTATCATTATTGCCACTTTTTATTACTTATCATTCTATTCAGTCCATCTCCTATTCATATTCCAGTCTCTTATTCAAATCAATGCAGGGTTGCTAGGGAAATTTGTACCCTAGAAACCAAATTGCTGACACTGCAAACTAGAGAGCTGCTGAATAAAAAGCTAAATAACTATAAAACCACAAACAATAAAAAATTTAAACCAATTGCAAATTGTCTCAGAATATCACTCTCTACATTATACTAAAAGTTACCTCAAATCTATCTATCATCTTTCTATCTATCAATATCTATCTATCTATCTATCTATCTATCTGTCTGTCTGTCTGTCTGTCTGTCTGTCTGTCTGTCTGTCTATCTATATCTATCTGTCTATCTATCATCTTTCTCTCTCTCTCTCTCTCTCTCTCTCTCTCTCTCTCTCTATATATATAATCATTCAAATCAAATGAGCTTTATTGGCAGGACCAAATACATTCAGCATTGCCAAAGCAGGTATAGGGGTGAAATGGGTGGGGTTAGGGGGCAGTTTATGGGAATCGGGGAAAGCCCTGTCTATCTATCTATCTATCTATCTATCTATCTATCTATCTATCTATCTATCTATCTATCTATCTATCTCTATTTATCTATCTATTATCTATCTATCTATCTATCTATCTATCTATCATCTATCTATCTATCTATCTATCTATCTATCTCTATTTATATATCTATCTGTCTGTCTGTCTATCTGTCTATCTCTGTCTATCTATCATATATCTATCTCTATATCTATCTATCTATCTATCTCTGTCTATCTATCATATATCTATCTCTATATCTATCGATCTAATATTCAAATAACTTGGATACTTTCCCAGGCAATTATCTTTTATTCTGCTGCTAAAATGTTTAGCTGTTCAGAAAGCTTATATGAATTCTGTTGTTTTTGACTTATTTCCCCCTCATAATCACAGACACCTTTTACAATGTTAATTGGCAACAGCCCCATTGCCTTTCATCCTGAGCACCAAGTGATTTTCAGCTGCTTTTGCCCAGTCTTGGGCCCTACCCCAGTTTCTTTATCACCTGCCTCGACTGATCTATTTATTAAAATGTAATGTTCTCTATTCTCCTCTTTCATCCAGTCTCTGACCCCTCCCGGGCTGTCTCACTGTCCCTATTCCTCCCCCGTGTTTATTTGGAATAACAATGTGTTTCTTACCAAGGTCTAAGTCCTGCGGTAACTTGGTCAGCCCCTTATCAGAGAAAGAGATTTTAATGGCATGTCATATATTTCCAGCTCAGTGAAGATTAAAGTATATTACAATGTATTCCTGTCTGTATTTTCTTCATTCTGAAAGTGGTCAGTTTTAAAAAAAAAAAAAAAAAATATCCTTTCCTCCTGTCTTTCATCTCTTGTGTGCGATAAATTGGCCAAAGCCTTTCAGAGGATGGTTTGAGCAAATTGAGATGTGTATTAAAGCTCGGAGCGTTGTTTAGCCCATTATCAAGGGGATAAAGCCCTACAGACAACATCAAAAGCGCAAATATATTTCCCAAGTGCGGAAAAGTGGCACTGAGTCACATATTCGCGCCTGTTAATTGTTAGTTATTATTTTAATAGCTTCAGGTGGGATGCAGTCAGAGCTCTTTATACCTAGATAAAAGTTAGTTGTTAGATAACGTCTGCTAGTGGAGATGACCCTCAGCTTCTATATACTGTACATAACAGGCCTCACTGACTCTCCTCCTGGGCTCCGCAGAAGTTCTAACACTCTACTCGAAATCTTTTCTGATCAAACTACAAATGGACTGTGAACTTTGCAGACTTTTCCTCAAAAAAAGTCCAAAAAATCCTATGGTAAGTATAGATATGGGATCTATTATCCAGAGATCTGTTTTCCAGAAAGTGCTGAATAACAGGACGGCCGTCTCTCATAGACGGACATTTTATCCAAAATAATCCAAATTTATAAATTAATCATTATTCTGTAATAATAAAACAGTAGCTTGTACTGGATCCAAACTGAGATATAATTAATCCTTATTGGAAGCAAAACCAGCCTATTGGGTTTATTTAATGTTTGCATGATTTTCTATTAGATTTAAGTTATGGAGATCTAAATTACAGAAAGATCCATTGTCTGGAAAACCCGAGGTCCTGAGTGGTCTGGTTAACAGGTTCCATACCTGTTGTCCTGACTTTTTTTAGTTTAAACCCCCCCCATCTAAGAGGTCCAACCTTTGGCCAGGACCATTATACACATGCCAATAATCGTACAACATTATCAACACAGATATGGGACCTATTATCCAGAATGCTTGGGACGTGGGGCTTTCTGGATAAAGGATCTTTTTGTAATTTGGATCTTCATACCTTAAGTCTAGTAGAAAATCATGTAAACGTGAAACGGCTGGTTTAATGTGAGTCTATAGGAGACAACCTTTCCATAATTCCGAACTTTCTGGATACTGGGTTTCCAGATCCCATACCTGCACGTCAATAAAAAAAAAAAATCTCCAGTGGTTTTAAAGTAAATGCAGTTGAAAGCAGTGTAAAGATGGAAAGATATGATACATAAACTAAACTATCCATGATTTCTTCTTTATGATGTCAGAAATCCTGAGCCATCTTTGTATTTAAAACGTTAGAACTAATGTCAGCCTTATAAAGAGATATATTAAGATATAAAAAATATGTTTTTAGGTCATCCCATGTGGTAAAAACCTCTGAATAAGGAAATGACTAATTTTGCCCATTGTTTGTTGCCTTGGCGTGTTCTACAGGTTCTATGCAAAGGCCAGCTGACTTGGCAATTACTATTTCTTTTGAAATTCTTCACCTTCCCAGGCACAATGCCATTCAGCAGATGGTATGCAAAACATTCTTCCTTTTAATAGCTTCATGGAAAGTACTGTATTGTCAGTGGAACACTACTCCATTGTCTGCACCGTGAAACTATTTGTTTTAAACACAGAAGTCCCAGTGCACTGGTTCCTAACTTGTGCTGTCCAATCAGAGGAGTGGAATGAGTGATCACATGGGAGATTGTTTATGGATCTTCACATTGAGATGTGTCACTAATGAACTGACTTCATGCAGTTATGGCACTGACTTAGCTGTGGTCCATTCTGGATTTTACAGCCTCGTATTACCTCTCATAGGATTATGTTCTGTTTATAATACCATTAAAAGAAGCTTCTTAAAGGAGAAGGAAAGTCTTCTTCCACTTGGGGGTGCCAAATGTTTGGAAGAAGACTTTCTTCCATTTGGGGGTGCCAAGTGGAAGAAGACTTTCCTTCTCCTTTAAAGCTGGCCATACACTATAAGGATCTTTCACTGATAGGCCACTAACAGCAGGGCTATAACGGGGTAAACCGTATATTTGGCCCTAGGGCCAAATAATCGGATTACAACAGGGTTGGACTAGGGGGCCCGGGCCCACCGGAACTGCATCCAGGGCCCCACGCCGACGCTCCCTCACCCTCTCCGACCCCCCCTCACATATAACCAAGGAGCCGCCGGGCGCTGATGTCACTGCCCAGCGCCGGGCACATCACATCACTGCGCATGCACACCGGGAGCCGCACATCATGCAATGTTTTATTTGAAATTAGGAAGGGGAGAGGGGTGTCAGGCCTGGTGGGGGCCCGTGAGGGTCTGGGCCCACTGGGTTTTTTCCCGGTGTCCAGCACTGGATTACAATGAGGAGGAATTGGCTCTGACGGGTCAGTCTGTGGAAGAATGAAAACTTCCCGATTGATAACATGGCCAGATATCGATCGGGAAGACCCGTCGGAAGCCCCCATACACAGGCAGATAATTTGGCGTATTGGTCTAAAGGTCCGATATCAGCAGCTTTATCTGCCCGTGTATGGCCGCCTTAACAGTCTGTCAATGTAGCGTGTTATCATTGTGGATGTGACTAGCTGAATTGGGCCATAAATGCTCTCAACTGAATGGGAACTTTGTAGCTTCTTTTTCCCTAGTGCTAGAGTTATAAAACCATATAAACATTAAATAAACCCAATAAGCTGATTTTGCTTTAAATAAGGATTCATTATTAGTGATGGGTGAATAAATTCATCAGGCATGGACTCACAGTGAATTTCCGCGTTTCGACGCCCGCAATTGTTTTCATGGAACTGCGTCAAAAATTTGCAGACGAAAAATCCACTGTCCCCCTTAGGAGGGAACTGCTCTGTAGCAGGCTATTGTTTTTCCTTCTCAATGTAACTGAATAGTACGCAGTCAGCTGTTATCTTGTGTTAGGGGGCTGTTATCTGGTTACCTTCTCATTGTTCTGCCTGCTGGCTGGGTGAAAGGGAGGGGGGTGATATCACTCCAACTTGCAGTACAGCAGGAAAGAGTGATTGAAGTTTATCAGAGCACAAATCACATGACTTGGGGCAGCTGGGAAATTGACATTATGTCTAGCCCCATGTCAGATTTCAAAATGAAATATAAAAAAATCTGTTTGCTCTTTTGAGAAATGGATTTCAGTACAGAATTCAGCTGGAGCAGCACTATTAACTGATGCAGTTTGAAAAAAAAATTCCCATGACAGTATCCCTTTAACTTTATTATAACCCTAGCCAGTACAGCTATTATTTGTGATTTAGAGAAGTAGATATATATATATATAATCATGCCTTATTATACAGACACCTTGAATTATAGGTAGTTTAATAGAGGAAATATATTCTCTTGCACTAGTGACAACAGTGATCGGAACGTAAATATAAATCCATTTTCAGCACCAATTAAGGAAATAGTTGATATCATTTTCAGGTGTAAATAAAATCAATTTCCCTTCAGGTGATGGTGCCCACTGGAATCGAAAGGAAAATGATACAAAGTCAATATGGCGGCATAAAACTTTAACCTTCCATCTTAGTTCCACGGCTACAGTGGGATATGCTGGTTTATGGGCAGTTAACGCTTTCCTGACTTAAGACTCGAATGTCGGCTTTGCCCTGACAGAAATCTTGTAAGTCATATCTCAGAACAAGAGGGGAATAAAAAGTGCAGCATTTGCTCCAAAATCTCCAAGGCTTAAAAACTCTACTTCTGAAAGTTATAGGTCTCCGCAGGAAGCGACAATGGAACTAAAGCTTTTTAAGTAAGAAAACTGTATTTTGGCCGCAGGGCTCTGTCACGGCTCCTAATGAATGGTGCTCTTTCCATACAAATGCGCTGTTTGTCTCTCTGCGTCAGCTCCCAGGAAATGGAACCTTTTTATGATTTATGAGCTGGGAATGGGGGGGAGGAAAGGGGGGTGGGATATATATGTTTTTTTTCCAATTTCAGTATCGGTTGCACGTCAAGAAGAAAAATAAAGACAACATATAACTGTGATAGGAACACAAATGCTGTGCTAAAAGGGAAAGCGTATCATTGCATGGAAAGTTCTGCTGACTGTTTGGTCTGTCTGAGGTCCTTACTGAATTGGAACGTCATTGGTGAACGGCAACCCAGAGTAAAATAAAAGTACAGGCATGGGATCCGATATTCGGAAACCAGGTATCCAGAAAGCTCTGACTTACTGTCTCCCATAGACAGGGCTGGTCGTACCAAGTGCGGGGCCCAATTGGAACCATTTTGGTGGGGCCCCCTAGAAGGAACTTTTCTGTCTGTCGCAGGAGCTGGATAGGAAAATAGTGGCTGCTTTCCCTTGTGTCCAAGTGACGGCTGCCAGTTGGGGATGGGGGCAGGCTGGGCAACTGGGAGAAAATGTTCCCTTAATTTTTTTAATCTATGGGCACAAAAAAAAAAAAATGTAAAGTTTGGTTACCACTGTAAACTGTGTTGGTGCAGCACCATGGATTATATATATAACATTAATGCATTTCACTTGTTATTTGGGCCAATTGGGTTTGGGGCGGGCTGGTTGAATTGGGTTTGGGGGTGGGCTGGGCCAATTAGGTGCAGCTGTGGCCTCGGCCAATTAGGTTTGAGGGGGCTGGGCCAATCTGGATTAGGGGTAGTCTGGGCTACTGGGGGATTAAGGGAATAGGAATCAGAGCTCACACTGGAGCGGGGCCCCCATAAGAGCGGGGCCCAATTGGGCCAAATTGGTCCAATGTGCTTAAGACCGGCACTGCCCATAGACTCAATTTAATCCAAATAATCCAAATTTTTAAATGGTGATTACCTTTTTCTCTGTAATAATAAAACAGTAGCTTGTACTTGATCCCAACTAAGATATAATTAATCCCGCACCCCCTGAGGGCCCCAAGCAGCTCACTTGCTGTTGATTCCTGCCGGATTATCGGTGATTCTGTCCGGAAAATCGTGTACGGGGGGGTGGGGGGCTGCACGTCCCGCACCAGGGCCCACCCTCCATTAGTTGTGTTACTGCTTGCAGGTGCACAGGTGAAGCCTGCGGATTCTGGTGTTCACCGACACCCTTTTGGGGCCCTGGGGTTTCTGCTGCAGAATCCAACAAGAAAGTGCGTGGAGAAATCGTGGGTCAGGTACCGGCAGGGTTAAAGAAAATCCGTAATCGGGCAAGAGGTTCAAAGCAGGCGGCAGAAATCGTAGTCGAGAATCAAGAGTCAAAAACCAGGGATTCAATAATAGTGGCAAAGCTTAGGCAGGAACAGTAAACTGAAACCTTCGGCACTTTAAAAATGGTGGACTGGGCTCTTAAAAATTGGCGCCAGGATGTCATCATGATGCTCAGCGTCAACACGCCAGTGTCAGGGAAGCCTTGGGCGCAAAGCAGGAAGTGGACACCTGCGCAGAAGACACAAAGAGGTGCACCAGGAGGTAAGGGGACGAGAAGCGCGTCTCACACCAGCCTTTTGGGTTTATTTAACGTTTACATGATTTTACAGTAGACTTAAAGGAGGACTAAACCCTTCCCCCCTACCCCCCTGTAGACCCCTTTCAGCCTACTTGCTACCTTGGGCAAATGCCCCTAGTTTTCTATTCACCCCTCGCAGCAGATTCAGATGTCAGAGTTAACGGCAGCCATCTTCTTCGGTAACCTATGTGTATTGATGGTGTTTTGTTGGAGTTGGAGCTAATTCCCGGCTCCACACAACTGCGCATGCGCCGACACTCATAGGAATCGCGAAAGAGCCAAAAGAAGACACAAAGATTACCGAAGATCATCAACTAGTAATAGGGCAGAATTAGTTGAACTTGATGGAGATGTCTCTTTTATTCAACCTCATTGACTATTATACTATGTCACTTGGGTTGGTTTTAAACAAGATTTGAACCCCTCATCCCTACTGAAATAATTTGCAAAGTATCGACTCCCCTTTAATTGTTGTCTGCCATGTGATTGGCCATAAAGTAGCCAAAGAATATATATGCATGCATTAAACTAAGCATATCTGGTATTGGTGTACTTGGAAGCATCTCTTTTTCTACATAATTACTCCTATGTCTTTATCTTCTGCCTGCTCTCAAGTAAAGTTGCAGGTAGAGGTACAGTTGTGCTAGGAAATCTCCGGGGTTCCATTTAAACCCATTAAAGGTAATATCTTGTTATTTTCCAGTTATTTCTAGTAATACAGGGACTCCTGCACTTTGGACCCTCCTCTGGTCCATTCTCTACTCTCAGCACTCAACGGGACCAGGCTCCATTCTCCATCCTCCCGGGAGGGTTATATTCTGCGCTACCAGCCGCTCTATGTGTGAATAGCTGTGTAGTTAATAAGAACCAGCCCACAAGGCAGCGGAACACTCAGCCGCAGACACTGTAGAAGAATAAAGAAAATTAAAGTGAGTACATTCAAAGAGGGATCTCATTACTACATGTACAGATGCAGCAAAGTGCAGAAATGGAAAGCACTTCATTAAGACAGTATCAGTGAGTGGTGTCATTGTGCAAATGGAGGTTTGGGAATGAAAGCTTTCACCTGAGATCTGGTATCACCGTTTCCTTAGAAAAAACAAAAGTACACACTTTGTTCATTTATCAGTCAAAAATGGATATACCAAATGAAAAAATAAAATGACTGAATGACAAGAGCCAGTGGCGTAACTAGAAATGGTGGACTCCGCAGCAGGTTATTTTTCAGGCACCCAAAATGTTTTAGAGGTTGAAATTATATATGAATTAGGGTCTCATGGGGCCCCTATATCTCCTGGGCCCCCCTGCAGCCGCAGGGTCTGCTTCCTCTGTAGTTACACCCGTAACAACAGCAATTCCAAATATTAAGCTTCTCATACAGAAAAAAAATCTTGAGCTTTAGGTTATTTTAAAAGTATCATCACTGACAGTTTTTTTAATGAGTACACATTGCCAACTCTTAGGGTAAGGCTAGACGGGAAGATTAGGGGAGATTTGGCGCATTGCCGACTAATCGTCTCTTCTTTGGGGCAACATATCCTCCCCCTGCCTTCCAGCGGCTTTAATGAATAATCGCCTGCGCCTATTCTTTTTTTTTTTAAAAATACCGGCCTTCCTCAATATTTATCTTTTTTTCCTATTAATAACATTTGGACAACCATCAAAAATACCGTCCAGGCCGGTAAAATACCATCCAGGTGGCAACCCTATTCACACGCAGCGCTGGCTTTTCCTCCTTTGGCAATTTTGAGCGATTTGGGAAAGCACTGCGTGTGAATAGGCGCAGGCGATTCATAATTTAAGCCGCTGGAAGGCAGGGGGTAGCGGTTCGGGGTGATTAGTCGCCAGGCGATTAGACGATAGGCGACGAAACTCCCTGAATCTTCCCGTCTGGCCTGAGCCTTATGCTGGGTCGCAGGCATTGTCATTCTAGGTGAGATGCACAGAAATAGGGGTTTGGCAAATAGTTTAAAATAACAACAGTAAGACAGAGAAGTGGAACCCCATGCAGTGCAGTGTAGCTGCAAGGGGATGATAGCATTTTTGAATCCAACATTCTACCTTCCCTTTTGTTATTCATCTTTGTGTGCCGGGGCTGATTCTTGCATTAGGATGGGTTGGCAGGAATAGTAGCTTTTCAGCTCTGCCACCTCTTTACTGCCTGGTACCACTTAATGTGACCTCCCTAGCTGCAGCCCTAACATTGCACACAGGAAACCATTAGAACAGCTGCAATTACACAGCACATCCATCCACCAAGCGCCCTATTTTACTTTAATCTGCTTAAGTGCATTTTCTGCACGAGGTTAAAATGTAACTCCCAGCAGCCCCGATCCCTCTCTCTCCGGCTGCTTCCCCGGCTCACAAGAGAGGCCAATTTACAGCTGATTCAATTTGGTCTTCACAAACATGTGTAAGGGCTCTGCCTCGCTCCCTGACCTGCCTCTTATCACATTAACTCCCAAATCTTGTTAAAGACCATATTGATGCAAGTCGTTATTAAGGGTGATTACGGGAACAACAGACAATGCGGCAAAGTGTTTACTAACTGGCTTATATATAATTTTGGTAATATCTCGGCCAGATGGGAGGGTTGCACACAATAAATCCAACTTTTCAGCACCGCAATGAATTGGCTTCCTGCACTGAACATAAATACTGCGTGGGGAGTGGGACATAAAGCCCAAAGTCCTTGTAGCTTGTCAGTCTCATGCTGTACTCTGCAGGGAAGCCTCAATACTACCTTCTGCCTGGGTAATCATGGGTAATCATGTTCCTCCCTACCCCAGTTGTACAATATAAGGATATTAAAGTTCTATCACCCTGTACAACCCTGCTCATATCCTCATATTTGACAGCGGGTGTATTATGTTTTCTTATCATTCAGAAGCTTCAATGAGTCATGTGACGAGTGATATCACAAAGCACCAATGACACCATTTTTTTTTTCAAGTTACACAAGGCTCCTGTGTATTACAGGTATGGGACCTTTTAAAACACAAAAAAAGGGGTTGTGAGTGCACTCCAAGGCTAAGTTAAAATTAGGGATGCACCGAATCCACTATATTGCATTCGGCCGAACCCCCGAATCCTTCCCAAAAGATTCAGCCGAACACCGAACCCTAATTTACATATGCAAATTATGAGTGGGAAGGGGAAAACATTTTTTACTTCCTTGTTTTGTGCCAAAAAGTCACGTGATTTCCCTCTTTGGCCCTAATTTGCATATGCAAATTAGGATTTGGATTAGGTTCGGCCAGGCAGAAGGATTCGTCCGAATCTGAATCCTGCTGAAGAAGGCCGAATCCCGAACCGGATCCTGGATTCAGTGCATCCCTAGTTAAAATGTGTTTAAATACAATGGAAGTGCTACTGATTTGCCCAGTTAAAGGACCAGTAATATCAAATTTAAATTTTTTTAAATGAATTAGTGTAGAATGAAAAAAAACACACAGAGACATATTAAACGTTTAAATTGCTAAGTCTTTATTAAGAAACAACTTGCCGAAACTCTGCTTGCCCTCCTCTTCAGAAAAGGCGATCCTTCAATCCATTGTGCGGTGCTCGATTTCTCCTCCCTGCTTTCCTTATAGGAGATAGCCAGGGAGGAGAAATCGAGCGCAGAATGATGGATCATCGCTGAGTTGCCTTTTCTGAAGAGAAGCACCAGCGTTTTGGTAAGTTATTTCTTAGTAAAGACTTAGCGATTTAAATGTTTAATATGTCTCTGTGTTGTTTTTTTCATTCTACACTAACAATTTTATTAATAAATAAAGCTGATGTTACTGATCCATTAATCAATGCACATTGCCTGTTCTCCAGCACCATGCACTTTGCATTGATTCACTGGCCAAATCAGTAGCACTTCCATTGTATTTAAACACATTTTTAACTCTTGGAGTGCACTCCCCCTTTTTTTGTATTATGGGACCTGTTATACAGAATGCAGCACGTTTTTGACGTGTCGTTTTCGTCTCGCATCGCATCGTTTTCATCGCGCGTTTCGTCGTTTTCGTTGCGTTGTGTCAAAAACTACGCGCAACTCGTTTTTTTCGAATTTTCGCCGGCAATTCGTGAATTTAGTCGCCAGCGGCGAATCGCGGGAATTCGCCCATCACTATTTATGATTTTTTCTAATATTGAAGTGTAAAGTGTAGTTTTTCACGTTTTAAAGCAGCTCTGGGTGGGGTGGGGGAAGGGTTGCCACCTGGCCAGTATTTTACCGGCCTGGCTGGTATTTTTGATGGCTAATCCCAATGTTATTAATAGGAAAAAAAGATAAATATATAGAAAGGCCGGTATTTTTTTCAAGAAAAGGTGGCAACCCTAGTGGGGGTCACTGACACCCCAAAAATGTTCTAAATTGAAACATTTTTTCTTTTTAACTTCGGGTAGTTTATTGAATGAATAAAGAAATCTTTTTTTTTTTACAACAATAGTAATAGGAACATGGTAAGACATAGAGGTACATGTTACACATCTATACATATCATAGAGTAGAAAACATATCATGCAGTTTACCTTTCCTGAACCTTTTGTGACTTAAACTGCTGTAGACTGAGTTGAATGTTGGGGATAAATGTCTGTCCAGGGAGTCCAAATTTTATGAAATTTTGTTTAGGTACATTAAATATTCAGTACTGCAGGTATCTTGCACTATCGCTTTCCAGGTAGCAGATGTAGGGGGAGTCACTGCTCTCCTGTTTTGAGTAATTAACCTTTTAGCTAGTAGTAATGCCTCTAGGAGAAACATTGACTGGTATTGATTTAAGGTCTTGTATTATGGCCAAAACACATGTTTTAGGTGTTCTGGGGATTGTCACCTGTAGGTAAGGTATCTAGTACTTCCTTCCAATATTCAGTTTAGTGCAGCTCCACAACTAGGGTTGCCACCTTTTGTAATTTTTTTTACCGGCAGGTGGGGGGCGGGGCTACAAAGGGGCGGAGAGTGATGTCAAAGGGGGTGGGGCACGACATCATCGGGGGCGGAGCCACATGCTACGATCGGCTGAAGACTGCGAGAAAGGTGAGTTTTAACTTGATCTAAGGAAGGTTAAGGGCCTTTTTAAAGTGGTGTTACAAATTTACCGGCAGCTACATTGCCGGTAAATTTGTAATACCGGCCCCGGCCTTTGCTGGTATTTTACCGGCTAGGCCGGTAAAATACCGGCTGGGTGGCAACCCTATCCACAACATGTGTAGCAATGTTCCCTTATCCAAAACACACCTAGTGCAGACATCCAGGGTATTAGCATTAATGTAGTGGAGTCCAACAGGGATGTAGTAAGCCCTATGGTGAATGAATTGATACATTTAATGGATTTTCATTACAGGCAGCTGTTAGAATTGATACAATAGTTGCTTAAACTCCAGAGATGTTGCTAAAAAAATGTATCAGCTAAATGATTCAAAATTGTAACAGGCTTATTAGCCCTTAGAACAGCGGTTCTCAACCTGGGGGTCGAATGACCCTTTCACAGGGGTCACTTAAGGGGTTCCAGGAGCAGGTTCATCTCTCTCCCCACTAGCCCTGGGGCAAGTTTGTAGCTCTCCGGGTGTTGGTGCTGGGAGTTGTAGCTCAGTAACCTGTGTAGGGAAGCCAGTTGCACAACAACTTTCTATATCCCCTTAGTAGGGACTGCCATACAGCTCTCCCTGCCCATTTACAATTTGTAAAATTAACATGGTAATTGGGATGTGGCCACAAAATGGGTATGGCAAAATTTTTTCTGTCTCCTGTACTTTCCTAACAATCCGCTCTGGGCTGGCAACGAAAATATTTTTATATTTTATGGTTGGGGGTCACCACAACATGAGGAACTGTATTAAAGGGTCACAGTTTTAGGAAGGTTGAGAACCACTGCCTTAGAACTTTCTAGTTTGGGACCAAAAACATATATCAATGGCCCACTGACCCTGTGTTTATTCTGTTTACTCATTTGTTACTCTGTAAACTATTATACCCATTATTATACCATAAATTATAAAGTTGCTGGAACAAATGAAGTGGATAAAACCGCTGATTATTTAATTAAGGAAGAAATACATTAAATAAATTTAAAAAAACACACAACATTGAAAAAGTTAAATTGTTGACAAACTTTCCCTTTAGGGTAGGGTGTAACTTACATAGAAGAGTGTAATTTAGAAGGGGAGACAAATCACCAGAGTTAGGTTTCACTGTTTTCTATTTGCAAAATCACACGGATGATTGCTTTTGTGACAGATGAGGAGAGTGTCAGCCGCATCCTTCATTTCTCTGCTGTGCGATAAAATCCCAGCGTGTTGGTTTGTAAGAAATAATTTGTTTGCACAAGAAACTGTGAGCTTGTTTCGTAAGTGGAGGTGATCGCTCCATGGTGTGAAACAAATATGTTTGAAATATATTGGTTAAACCTTTTGCTCCTCACTATTCTTGAACTACAACTAACAATATCCCCTACAACCAAAAGTGTGTTAAATGTTCCTTTTCTGATCCTATCTTGTATCTTATATCCCACAGTGTCATATCCCTACTATACCTGCTATCCCACAGCCACACTCCCTTCCCAGAGACTTTGGGGAAAAATACCTGCCTTCCTATATATTTATATTTTTTCCCTATTAATAACATTAAGATCAACCATAATTTTTACTTGTCAGGCCGGTAAGATACAGGCCAAGTGGCAACCTTAGTTACTATAGGCACCATGTCTCTCTACTATACCTGCTATCCCACAGTCACACTCCCTTCCCAGAGACTATTATCCCACTGTTACTATAGGCACCATCTCTCCCTACTATACCTGCTATCCCACAGTCACACTCCCTTCCCAGAGACTATTATCCCACTGTTACTATAGGCACCATCTCTCCCTACTATACCTGCTATCCCACAGTCACACTCCCTTCCCAGAGACTATTATCCACTGTTACTATAGGCACCATCTCTCCCTACTATACCTGCTATCCCACAGTCACACTCCCTTCCCAGAGACTATTATCCACTGTTACTATAGGCACCATCTCTCCCTACTATACCTGCTATCCCAGAGCCCCAGTCCCTTCCTGGAGACTATTATCCCAACTGTTACTCTCCATATGATACCTACTACCCCCATAGCCACAGGATCCTTTTCATATGTAGGACCTATGGTAGTCATCCCTATTTGACCTTAACCTAAAGCCAGCTCTAGTAGCAACAACATTCAGACACAAATGAGGGTTAAATAATTCACACACACCACCATCAGAACATATTTGCCAAGAAACACACTGTCACCAAACACATCTGTGGAATGTTTAAGGCTATACTCACATAATTAACAAAAAAAAAGCTGGAAATTATCTCATTGTGCTGCACCGTGTGGAGTCGAAGAAAGATGCGGGGAAAAGGCTGTGGCGGATTCTAAAGAAACTTTAATTAAGAATCTGATAATAGCTGCTATCTGATTCCTGGGTAATTACCACATTCTCTTTCTATGTCACAAGCTAACAATGCTGGGGAGATATGAAGAGCAAACAGCAAGAGAGTGTGGCCTGAACAATATCCGAACACAGGCAGACTCCCGGCTTTTCGCTCCTTCACGCTCTTTATTCTTTCCAATTAAAGCAAATGCTAGTGAAACTGTAATTAAGAAAGCGGAGTGACCCTGATCGCTGCAGCCTTAATGAGGAACTATTGATTCCTCTATTATTCATAATGACCGTCCACACAAATGACTCCAAAACAAATGAAAAGAGCAAAGCTTGGGAGAGACAAAAAAAGGGAGCGAGAGAAAGGATGAAGTGGGGAGGCGGAGGTTTGAGAAAATTAGACCTGAGAAAAGATAACTTGAGTGATAGAAGAGAAGAGTGGGCGGCAAATGAGCAAATATAATAGCAACAGCTTATTTATCTATATATTTGGGGAGAAAATAAAGATGATCAAATATAGAATCTAAAGGCTGCTTTATTATGTCGCCTTGTGCCTTGTTTATCTTTATAATGATGGAAGTTAACTCTGTGTATCGCCGGACTCTTCCCAGTCCAGCTGTTTTATTGATGACATTTGTTGCCGAACCCTGTCATTAATTTGACGGGAAAGAGAGGAATTAATTTTAGAGCGTACTATTAAAGAAATGAGGCGCACTCACAACAGAACAAATCGGTGAGCTGGGTAATATTTTTCATGGAGCGTTACCGCAATTGATGGCTAGGAATATGTTTAGTTCGGTTCTTATTATGACTGTAAAAATTATGTAAAGCACATTAAATTTCAAATTTTAAAGTGGAATCACATCTGCATAATATTTGTTATGTGCTCTCATTGGTGCCAGGCCCAGACTGGCCATTTGTGGGTTAGGGCAAATGCCAGATGGGCTGCTATAAGGTCCCATAGAAAGTGTTTAGTGGGCTGGTGGGGGCTGTTTGGGCCTCTATGTGGGCTGATTGGGCCTCTGTGTACCTGAAATGCCAGGGCCTATTTTAATTCTCAGTCCAGTCCTGATTGGTGCTGTTGCTTTTTGTTATCCAGATTTTGCGAGGGGATTTCCATTGAATTACCAGACTAACATAGGGTCATTTCGAAACCCTGGCGGGTCACACATTGCGCACACTCCTGTTTCATAGGCCCAGGGTCCAGGGTCCAATTGCTTGGAGCAGCCACATTTAATTATTTGCGGGGCAGGAATTTCTCATACTAACCCACTTCTTTTCAACCCAGGCTCAACCTGTTTTGAGTTTGAGAAGGGGCAAGGCCCATCATGCTTGCGTTGGTCCCCAACTCTTTTTACATCTGAATGTTTCCTGCAGCTAAAAAGGTTGTGGACCCCTGGTTTAGACGATCAGTAGAGGAGCAATAGTTCCTTCCTTAAAAGGCGACTTCTTGGTTGGGAAGGCCTGCTAGAACACTAGATGTTCATTGGTGGGTTTGTTCTTCTGAAAACCTCAATCATTGTATCAATCTGTCTGTTGAAACACACAGGCCCTGATTTGTGGAGAGGCCACCTAGGCCCCTAGAGGGGACAGGGGCGACAAACAACAGCAGGCCTAAGGGTGCCTGCTATGTAAATCTGGCCCTGGAAACACACTATTAATTGCCTCTAAAAAGATCAAACAAAATCAAAAATGGCAAATACACAAGATTTAGATTTACAAATATTTAGAGGAAGAAATGGAAACAGAAGAAAAATCATGAAAGTGCATAATATACTGTATATAAATAAAGGATGAAATAGCAATGGTTTGTGTGGAAAGGGGTGACCAATGAATATGGGGAAATGGGATTAAATGACTAATGTATTCATTAAATTCCATTTTCCCATGTTCATTTCTTATCCCCTTTCTACATAAACCATTGATATTTTTTCTCTCATCGTGAATTATTTTTTTCCTCCTTTTTGATTTTTCATCTTTTTCATCTGGGGGGAACACCAATGGTAAAAGAAGAGTAAAGGAAAGAGAAATAGGTACTGAGAGAAGATAACATTTAGCTAATAGGAGTGTGGAAAGGTCATGATATTCAGAAACACAGATATTTATGAAGGGGGTAAGAAAAAAGTAAAATGGATAAATGGAAAAGTAGACGAGAGAATGGGAAGGAGATAAAAAAGACAACACTTAAAGAAGGTTGAGAAGAAAAAGAGGGAATGTGATACATTTTACATGAGGTAAGAAAAGGATAAATGAGGAGACTGCCGTGTAGAGAAATGAAATATAGAGTAGGGATGAAGGAGGAAGTGAAGGATACAACTGGCATTTTGTGAAATTGCCATACGGCCCTGGTTTCTTGCTTGGCTATTAGTAGCTTTGTCCAGCACAGGTACAGTAGGCTTTTAAAAATAAAATCCTATTGACCCCCTCTCATCTTCTTCTACATAGTAAGTCACTAATGCAATTTAGCCCCCTTACTCCATCTTGTCTTACAATACATTCTACTGTTGCAGCCCATTTCCAGATAAGAAATAAATCTATTGGGGGCATGGAGGTTCCCATTGTCTGCATATACTGCTTTGTGGGGTGTAGGGCTTGCTTCATAGTAACATTAACTCTGCTTGGGTTCCTTAGACATATCCACATGCTATAAAACAAGAGGGGAAAAAAATATATTGACATATACAAAATGCTCTCATTCATCTTGCGGGGAAAAACACTGTAAATAGGGCTCTGAGTCTTGATGGCTTGGGTTCCTGTGGGTTATGCCCCACGGAATCAATGTTGAATTAAAATCACATTTCTAAGGCCGCCAGCAGCCTGAGCAGTTAAATGCAGATTTTAAGAAAATTGAAGTCATATTAGAGTGAGACCTGCAGGTTGCAGGAACGAGCCACAGCTGAAATGTGTGCGGAAATATAACAAAATTGCCTTCTAATCAGCTATTGAATAATATTGTCATCTAATGGATTATAATAAAATAAAAGCTGTTATTAGAGGAAAACATTATCTAAAAAAAAAAAATAAGCGCCAAAAGAACGAGAGCGGGAGCGAATGAGAAAGGAAAAAAAGGGGAAGCTGTTTCTATTCGCTTTTTTTCCCTCCTCCACCTAATGTGAGTGGGGTAAAAAAAAAAAAAAAAGAGCAGATTTAAACAGGTACATTGTGTGCTTATATGGAAGTGATTCATGGCACAGGCTGCTGGAAATGGCTTTAAACATCATGCCGAACAAAAGCATCCTAATCCTCAGTAGATGAAGAGGAAAAGGAACCAGACAAGGACAGTAAAAGGCAACCCCCCCCTTTCTTTTTCTCTCTCTCCTTGTGTAATTAGATGGTTTTAAAAGGATACTGTAGTTAATGTATTTGCTGTAGAATGGAAGGCCTGGAGTTAAGAAAAGGGGCCAATAAAGGAAGTTTTAGACCCCAATTTTATAACTGCTGGATGAGGCAACCTGTAACCCTCTAGCTGTTTCCGAACTCAGAATAATTATGGTTATTAGATAATGTCATTTGTTCCTTTACAATAACACATCCATGCAATGAAGGAACCTCTTAGGTTAGGGGCCCAGGACTAATGCTCTGCACTACCCTCTAACTATTGTGTGACCAAATCACTGTTTTTATCCCATTGCTTGCAAAGCCTTCTGGTTCAGTTCCAACCTATTCCCATGCATTAACATACTCCTGTAAGCATACAGCAGGCAAGCGTTGCTGTTGAGTAATATATACAATACTTTACATGCATATAATATATGATAATGCTTTTCTCCAGGTTAAACACAGAACAAAAATGGGAAGTCTTTAAAATTCTGCTTAATAAATATACATGTCAGTAGTCCCCTTGTAAGCAAGGAACGTCGTTGCAAAGCAAAACCTTTTTGATTCATTAGAAGTGTTGGTGTTGAGGTGGGTAAGAAAAGACGTGCTTTTAAGGCTTTCAAGTTAGCTGGGACAGCCGAATCATTTATAACGTACAATGAGGCCAATAAATCATGCAAAAAACTGGTTGATGAGAACAAGCAAAAAGCTCAGATTCTGAACACATATTTTTCATCTGTCTACACAAATAAGGAAACAGATAATGAAGGTTTCCTTAGTAATAGCTACCATTTCTAGTAATACATATAATGATGCATGGTTCACACATGATGAAATTCAAAAGAGATGTTAATATAAACAAAGGTCCAGTGCCAGATGGGATTCATCCCAGGGTATGTAGCAAGCTTAGCTCCGTGATTGCCAAACCTCTTTACTTAATTATTCAGGATCCATTGAGGTCTGGCATGGTGCCGAGAGACTGGCGAATTGCTAAAGTGGTGCCGCTATTCAAAAAAGGATCCCATTCTCAGCCTCAAAACTATAGGCCAGTTAGTCTGACGTCGGTGGTAGGAAAGCTTTTCGAAAGATTAATAAAGGATAGGATACTGGGCTTCATAGCAAATAACAATACTATGAGTTTGTGCCAGTATGGTTATATGCATAATAGATCTTGCCAGACTAACTTAATTTCTTTTTATGAGAAGGTAAGCAGGGACCTCGATTCTGGGATGGCTGTGGATGTGATTTACTTAGACTTTGCTAAAGCATTTGATACAGTGTCACACAGAAGGTTACTGGTTAAATTAAGGAATGTTGTTGGGGGACATGATTCCACTTTACAAATACATTAGAGGACATTATAGACAAATATCAGGGGACCTTTTTACCCATAAAGAGGATCACCAGAGGCCACCCCTTCAGACTAGAAGAAAAGGACTTTCATTTGAAGCAGTGTAGGTGGTTCTTCACAGTCAGGACAGTGAGGTTGTGGAATGCACTGCCGGGTGATGTTGTGTTGCTCATTCTGTTGATGCTTTTAAGAGGGGCTTGGATGATTTCTTGGAGATACATAACATCAAAGGTTATTGTGAAACTTTACAGTTACTATAGCTATGGGCATATATAATTTATGGGAAAGAATGGAAGAGTGTGGGTATGGATGCTGGGTTTTAATTTGGAGGGTTTGAACTTGATGGACTTTTTTTCAATCCAAGTTAATTATGTTGTAACTGTATGTGTGAATGCTAAAAGGGGTTGTTCACCTTTAAAGGGATTCTGCCATGCTTTTTATGATGTATTTTTTTATTTCTAAATTACACTATTTACACTGCAAATAATTCACTCTACAATATAAAATTTAATTCCTGAACCAGCGAGTGTATTTTTTTTAGTTGTAATATTGGTGTGTAGGTGCATCTCAGATCATTTTGCCTGGTCATGTGTTTTCAGAAAGAGCCAGCACTTTAGGATGGAACTGCTTAGTTAGGCCTTTCCAATTTCACAGTTGGCTACATGCATGGACATATAACATGTACTCACTAGTGATGGGACAGATTTGCCCATCACTACTCATCACTGGACTAATACTCACACCCCAATGAAGAACCTAAGCTGTTCTACTAGGTTCTACTAGGATACAACAATACTACACAATGTAACATGTAAGGTTGGGTGCCTTCTATAAAACATGAGTTTTCCTGCTGACAGTGATGCTGATATACACCTGCTGGTGCAAAATCTCTCGTAGCAAAGCACCAGAAATGATCCGAGTTCTGTATGATCTTCAGAACAAGTCCAGCGGTCTAACAGCCTGAGCTACATAGGGGCTTGTGTGTTTGTGTGTGCGCACATGTGTATTTGTGTCTGTTATCTGCCTCTCAGGGGAAAGTCTTGGCTCCTCTCTGGCTGTTTTCACACAGTTGATAAAAATGATCTCTTATTTCTATGACTGAAAGGAGCTCTGGGACAGATCAGCTTATCCCTCGCTCCCTCCCTGCTTCCCAGTGCATCTGCTGCCTACAAGCTTCAGTCATGTAATGCACAATGAACAAGTCCCATATAATGCATTATTAAGTAATAGAGTGCAGTCTGGAACAACGCAGTCCCTCTGACCTGTCAACTCTCCCTCTTCCCCAGCAGAACAACGTATAGTACATCACCCTACCAAAAGCAATGAATTGACAAAAAAGAGTTTTACAGATGAAAACTGAGTTTCTACATATCTCTTTGTATATTTAAAGGAACTACATTTCCTAAATTAAAGGGGTAGTTCGCCTTCAGGTTAACTTTCAGTGTGTTATTGGGGTGTTTATACAAATGGCCTAAAGTTAAGTTGAGACCAGATGTAAAACCAGTACGCCAGAAATTGAAGCGATTGCCCTACTCAATAAGGGAGGCTGTTTCACAGGAATTAAATAACTACAGAGCAACATGCCATGCAGCGACCCAATCATCTCCAGCTGAATTATTACATGGCAGACAGATGCGCACTAACAGGCCCGGACTGGCAATATGTGGGTTAGGGCAAATGCCAGATGGGCTGCTATAAGGTCCCATAGAAAATCAGTATTTAGTGGGCTGGTGGGGACTGTTTGGGCCTCTATGTGAGCTGATTGGGCCTCTGTGTACCTGAAATGCCAAGGCCTATTTTAATTCTCAGTCCAGCCCTGCGCACTAAGTTATATGTTGCAGACATCAAACTTCCACCAAATACTGTTCCTACAAACTCAATTACTGCTGACATTGTTAAACATCACCAAGCCAAATGCAAGGCTTATACTGACAGAAAACGTGGTGCAAGAGAAGTGCACTTTCAGCCTGGATCTTTAGTCAGAATTAAGAAACCAGGAATACTGAAACAAGGACAATCTAAATTTACTACACCACTTGAAGTGAGACGCCAGCGAAGACCATACACATATGAACTGTTTGATGGACGCATATGGAATGCAAGTCGTCTTGCTCCTGCTAGATATGACTTTGATGATGTTCCATTTGATGAAGGACTTTTTCCTACTCCTGATTCCAACTGCAATAGGCCTGAAGAAAGTGAACCTATAAGGCATACTGAGAGAATCAGAAAACTGCCTGTATGGACCCGGGACTATGTGATGTGAATAATGTATATTATTGCTTTAAAATGCATTGTTGTTGTTCCAAATGCTTTCCTACTATAGGGGGAATGTGGTGTTTATACAAATGGCCTGCGGGTGTCACTGTTCATACACAGGACCTTCTGTACAGCTTGAAAGTGAAAGTAAGAGCTGCTGCTGTTATGTAATGGCTGCATGAACCTGCTAATAAAGCATTGTTATACCCTCCTCATCCTCGGCTACCAAACACAACAGTTATCGAATGTCCTCATTCATTTTTTTATTTTAAAAAGTATTCAAATGATTTGCCTTCCTCTTCTGACTCTTCCAAGCTTTCAAACGGGGGTCACAGCCAAAAAAAAAGATTGCTCTGTGAGGTTACAATATTATTGTTATTATCACTTTGTATTACTCATCTTTTTATCTAGATCCTCCTCTATTCACATTCCTGTCTCTCTTTTAAACCACTGCCTGGTTTCTAGGTTAAACTGGAGCCTAGCAACCAGAAATTCCAAACCAAAGAGTTGCTAAATGAAAATCTGAATAATTAAAAAATCACAAATAATAAAAAATGAAGGGCAGTAGCAAATTGTATCAGAATAACATTCTCTACTGCCCGGCCGCGGCCCAGAAGCAGGCCACGGACAGTCTTGAACTGGGCCACGAGTCTAGAGTGGAATTAACGAGGTGCATCAAATTGGACTCTGGCTCGCCAAATTGGATGCCAGCGCACCAGAATTGGACACCAACCCCTCCCGATCCCTCGGTCCTTGCTACACAGGTCCTCAGTCCAAAAAAGTTGGGGACCCCTGCTCTACATCATAATAAGTAAACATAAAGATGAACAATTAACTTATGAAACCATAAAGTGGTTGATGAAGCCCAATATACATTTATTCATGTAGCTCTTATGCAGGGCCCATGCAGGGGTAAGCAACTAGAGAGAAGCAAATTTTAAAGGGCAATAACAAAGGCTATATACACAATATATACATCCACAATAAATAAATCTATTTGTCCACTAAGTCCTGAGAGTGTGGATCGTCTGAAAGAAATCTACTGTAATCTGACCTGCACCCAGGCAAACAAGACTACATAAACCTGAGTGCCGACTTTGTGCATGGAATATATATATATATATATATATATATATATATATATACAGTAAATGAAGGAAATCAAATAAGCACCCTAATTAGTCTACAACTTTAACAGCTGACCCGGAATCATACTCATAAAGGCCTTCAGGTTGGTCCCCCTCCAACCACATCTTTGGTCACAGTTTTAGGAACCACTGCCCTTACCCCAAGAGAACCAGCAACCCAGGACAGCACATTACACAGGTTCAGAGGATGAGTCTGATGCTCAGTGACTGTGTCTGCTAGCGATGCTTTACACCAGAACTGCTACGTCAGCCTTTTGCCATTATACTGCCAATTACTGCCTTGATTCTTAGTTGTGTTTTTTTAAATGAGGGGTATCTAAACTATATCTAAACTATATCTCCAGTTGGATAAACCTTGTCTGGATGTCAGTTAAAATAAAATTAGAATTTTTTTTAGTGTTCCATTTTACACTGGGCATCATCAAGTGACCCCTCTCATTTTTCCTTCCTGTCCAGCATTAAAACCAGCACATTCTTCCTTCTGCATGCCATTAAAATGTAAAATTATATTTGTATCCAAATCTTTGCAGGCAATATACTGACATCTGATGCACTGAGTGTAGCTGCCTGTCTTCTATAAAGCATTGGGCTGCATGCCAGACACTACCTGTTATCTAATCACAGACTAATGTTATAAACAGAAATGGCCAGTATAGAAATGTGCTGTGCCATCATGCTGACTATATTTAGAACCTTTTGAATTACTGTAAGAACCTAGAATGGAACTGACAGACAAAAGAGATGGGCTCAGTGTCGGACTGGGACACTGGGGGCCCACCCCAAAACCTTAGACCAGGGGCCCACCATAAAACCTTAGACCAGGGGGCCACTCTCAGTACTAATATTCTTCATTTCCTCAATCAACCTCTATTCTCCTAGTTTGTTTTCTTTACATACTATAATCAATTATTCCATCTATTTAGCCTCTTTGTTCTCATAGAAATAGGGAATGGCCATGAAATAGGCCAAAAGTTTAGCATTATGAGGGCCCACTGACACCTTGGCCCACCGGGAGTTTTCCTGGTATTCTGGTGGGCCAGTCCGATACTGGATGGGCTTGATCAATGCCCCCTGTATGATTAGTCATTTAGCCTGTGCAAGGGCATACATTTTTTTTTAACAGGAGTTAAAAGACTACGATCATAAACCCTCCAGGCTGCCGAACTACATCAAGATAACCCCCATGTGTTTGTTGTAACTATTTACCTCTGGTCAACGTTTTCATAGGCTGGCACCTCCCTGCATGGTTGATATTTTGGGAAAATGATCTCCTCTCCAAAGCATTTTAGTTGGAGTGCTCCAATAAACCCCTTTGGGGAACTAACAACTGATGCACCAAGATAGTTTGGAAATCAATGCTGGTATGTGGCACTGGCACTGGCCTCCCATAAATAGATCTATTTCAATGCGTAATTAAATGGAAAGCCATCTAGTGGTTTTGTCCACAAACAAAATATTCACCCACCTTCGCTGTTGTCTGTCATTGCAGCTGCCCTACTCAAACGCATGATTTATCTTAGGTGTTGGAATAGGTTCTTTCCTAGCTCAGAACTGGCAATGAGCTACATTTTAAAGCAACCAGGGATAGGCTTTAGTGAAGAACAGGGAACATTAGATCGAAGAATGGGGCCCAACGATGTCCAACTTATGGCCCTGCAACTGTTGTTTAAATGCAACTTCAAGCTTCCAATGACACTGATCCAAAATATATTTACTGGTGACCTGCCTACTCTTGCTGCCCCCATAACTTACTGCTTGAAACCGTGTCCCATTGTCTTTGTGGAGGGTTTGGAAATGTATCAGCTGGACAGTGCTCTTCAGATATATATATATATATATCCAACCCGTACACAAGTCAGCACTCACGAATAAGTAATTAAATATGCCTGGGTGCAGCTCCAAAATCATTCATACGAAACAACAGCAAAGAGATCCGCACTCTCAGGTCTTATAATCAAAATAAAAAATGTTTATTGGCGAAAATGACTGACGTTTCAGCCTCCTCCAAGGCTTTTCTCAAAGTGTTTAGTGGTTTAAAAAAACTGAATTAAATACAAGATAAGGCGGGAACTTACATTGGCGGTAGCTGACATTTTGTATGGACCAATATGACGTTATTTTGCGACACCATTTTGATTTTGCACACTGCATACCAGCATCACTGGTGTATTACCTCTGATTGATATTTATAATAGGAAGGGATCTAAGGGTACATGGTTACATTATTTATTCAGTACTTATGGTAGTCTCTATATCCCTAGTACCTTTAAATTATGCTTGACCAGATTAGTTGATTCCACATTTAGACCATTTGATGACATTTATAGATAATTAACCTTAGTACACTTTATTTAAATTTTTCCCACATGAGGCTAATATATTTTAAATAATAGTGTTTCACATAATCCCCCACAGTTGGAGAAACCGATTAGCGATAGGTTGATATTCAGTTTATTTATGAGGTTACAAAGACACATTATCAAGCATATAAGTCTCCTGACAGGTCTAATACCAACACTCAAGCGTAGAATTTGTAACTATTATGTAATTGACCTTGTAACCATTGTGCACAGGTTTCTAGTGCGTGTTTGATACTCTAACCTTCAAAAGGTTTAGATCTAGTTACAACGTTATGTTTTTAAATATTTGGTTTTTAACAACATTGTATTTATTTTAAATAGACGTTTTGCTACGGTGTTTGGATGGAGGCTATGTATGTTATACCTTTAAGTTAGCAATGAACAATCTGTATCTAGCCATTATGTTTTAACGATGTGGGTATGATGTCAGCTACCGCCAGTGTAAGTTCCCGCCTTATCTTGTACTTAAGGCAGTTTTTTTAAACCACTAAACACTTTGAGAAAAGCCTTGGAGGAGGCTGAAACGTCAGTCATTTCCGCCAATAAACATTTTTTTATTTTGATTATAAGACCTGAGAGTGCGGATCTCTTTGCTGTTGTTATATATATATATATATATATATATATATATATATATATATATAATGTATAAAGCAGGACTGGACTGAGAATCAAAATAGGCCCTGGCATTTCAGGTACACAGAGGCCCAATCAGCCCACATAGAGGCCCAAAAAGTCCCCACCAGCCCACTAAATACTGACCTTCTATGGCACCTTATAGCAGCCACTCTAGCATTTGCCCTAACCCACAGATTGCCAGTCCGGGCCTGGTATAAAGTACCCCCTGTTGTAAAATAAAGGATATTATAAGTCACTGAGGAGTTCTATGACCAGGGCAGAATGCCAAGTGCTTTTATACCGGTCATGGAACTCCAAGGTTACTTCTAATATCTCATATTTTCCAACAAGAGGTACTTTATTTATTATAATACACAAGTTTTGATGAGTCATGTGACAAAAAGGACATCACTACTCACCGTTTATAATTGATGACATCGCTACTCACAGTTTATATATATATAGTTTACAAGATATTCATGTATTTTATAAATATATATATAATAAAAAAATAACATGCCCTGTGTGCTCTGGCCATGCCCCCTGTAACAGTGCTGGGATTCATCGATTCATGTCACAAACATAAGGCAGATTGTGACCTTGTCCCATGCCTCGTGTTGCTCTTTTACTTACTGACAGCCTGTCTTCCATTTACAAATATTTTTTGTAAATAACATATCAGGTTGTAACAAGAAGAGCTCCCTGTGCACCCAAAATGTTTCCTCTGAGACGATCTGCCAGAAGGGCCTGCTGGGGATGAGCAGCTGTCAGTATCCGGTAACACTCAGGAGGCTTCCTATCATATTAATGGACATAGCATTGCCCCCATAAGCTTCTGGAACCAGTGGCTCTTGTTACATCCCAGTGGTCCTCTCTGAGGTTAAAGTTGGATTTGGACATAAGACAACTGAGTAAAATATTGACCAGTCTGGAGTAGGGTTGCCACCTCATGCCTTTTATTCTGGCCGCCTGTGAAACGCGCACGCTCTACGGTTGATTAGTTATCAGCACCCACGCATGCCGCACATTGTGCCGGTTTCTAAGCAGCTGCATCTCTGTTGGTAACACATTCTGGCCATAGGACAGAATTACAAATGTCTTTGTGTCGCTCGTTTGTTGGCACAGGGCAAACCTGAATCACTCTATGTGGTTGTGAGACCTGGTACTGAAAATACTTCAGTGTGATATGAGCCTGGTATTCACTAATGATTGGAACAGTATAAAAAAATAACATTTAAAGGAGAACTAAAGCTTAAATAAAGAAGTAGGTAGAAATGTTGTACATGATGTTTTGTGCTTGTGTACCAGCCCAAGGCAACCACAGCCCTTTAGCAGTAAAGATCTGTGTCTCCCCAGTAGATGCCCCAGTAGCTCCCCATCTTCTTTTCTACTGATTCACTGATTCACATGCTCTGTGCTGCTGTCACTTACTGAGCTTAGGGACCCACTCACAATATACACCTGATAGTGTCATAGAAATATAGTCACAATATACAGTACACTAAGGGGCACATTTAACATTCCTAGCCAATTCAAGGGCTTTTAACCAAATTCAATGGTCGAATTGAGCTAATTTTCACATTCGAAAATTTGACCAATAGTGTAATAGAAATATAGTATATAAGGCTGATTAGTCATTAATACAGATACTAACTACATGGCAGCACAGAAACCAGTGCAATTAGCACTAGAATTTAATAATCAGTCTTGTGGCATCAGCTTATATTACAGACCAACCTCATTTGCTGCTGCTGGATAATTAGTGACGACCCCTAAGCTTAGCTTCTCAACAGCTGCTCAGAGCCCACTGAGCATGTGAGTGTCAAAGACACTTTCCAAGATGGTGACCCCCTGTGACAAGTTTGAAGTTCTGAATCATTGCTGCTACTGGGAAGCTGAAACTTTAGACTGATGCAATAAGTTCAGTTTATAAAATATGACATTTTTAGGGCTTAGTTCTCCTTTAATATACTGTAAAGCATTAGCTAAATATCAGGGATATCTAATACAGTAACCAAAGTCAGACTGGGCAGGTGGGACACAGGGAAAAAAACCTTGCAGGCTCTGGTTCTCATAGACCCTGTTTGCCCAGGCCCCCTCCTCAGATAGGCTGCCCCAAGTCAAGGAAAAGGATGGCAGAATGGGACTTAATATCAATGTAATTAGCGGGGGTGGGCCTGGGTGCAGGACGTACAGCTGGGCCCCCCCAATCCCACCGTACCTGGTATTCTATCTGGAACTAGAAGTGTGCAAGCTGCCGGGAGGCCCTGAAGTGGTGCAGACCCTGGTGCAATCGCACCCCCCTGCTCCCGTGGTAGTTCCGCCACTGACTTCAATGCTATGTGGTATGCAGGACTGGACTGAGAATCAAAATAGGCCCTGGCATTTCAGGTACACAGAGGCCCAATCAGCTCACATAGAGGCCCAAACAGTCCCCACCAGCCCACTAAATACTGACTTTCTATGGGACCTTATAGCAGCCCATCTGGCATTTGCCCTAAACCACATATTGCCAGTCCGGGCAGGGTGGAGGCTGAGAGGAGGGCCCTGTTGGTTGCAAGGAGGGCCCTTTAAGTTGCAGTCCCAATGGGGTCCCAATGCCCCATTCTGGCACTGACAGTAACCCTAAAGCAAAGAGCAACTGAGGTGTGGACTAGATTCACCAGCACAATTGTTCTATATACAGTACTTCCCTATATACATTTATCTGGCCTTGGGTCTGCTTTCACAACATATTCTAATCTCAGCCAATTTAAGGGACTCACTGATCTTGAAAGTCAATGTTTAGGTGAGCAGAACACAGGATGGCTCCATTGTGCGACTCCAAGTCCCGTTAGATGTTCTCTAGTTGGTGCACCCAGTCCTTCTCCAACAGGTCACTGTGATTCTCTGCAGTTTTGGCCAGGTCTCTTTGGTACTTACTTGGTACCAAAAGTATCCTCTTGATTTGGATCCTACAAAGACTCACTACAGGTCACTGCTCCTTCTCTGACCAGTACCTAGGCTTCTCCAAGCAAAAAGCCCAGTTTCTTTAGATGCTACTACTAGTGATTGTATTTAAAGGTAAACTGTCATGGGAAAACATGTTTTTTTTAAATGCATCAGTTAATAGTGCTGCTCCAGTAAACTTCTGCATTGAAATCCATTTCTCCAAAGAGCAAACAGATTTTTTTATATTCAGTTTTGAAATCTGACATGGGGCTAGCCATTTTGTCAATTTCCCGGCTGCCCCAGTCATGTGACTTGTGCCAGCACTTCAGGAGGGAACTGCTTTCTGGCAGGCTGTTGTTTTTCCTTCTCAATGTAACTGAATAGTACGCAGTGGGACATGTATTTTACTATTGAGTGCTGTTCTTAGATCTACCAGGCAGCGGTTCTCTTATGTTAGGGAGCCGTTATCTGGTTACCTTCCCATTGTTCTTTTATTAGGCTGCTGGGTGGGGGAAAGGGAGGGGGTGATATCACTCCAACTTGCAGTAGAGCAGTAAAGAGTGATTGAAGTTTATCAGAGCACAAGTCACATGACGTGGGGCAGCTGGGAAATTGACAATATGTCTAGCCCCATGTCAGATTTCAAAATGAAATATAAAAAAATCTGTTTGCTCTTTTGAGAAATGGATTTCAATTCAGAATTCTTCTGGAACAGCACTATTAACGGATGCATTTTGAAAAAATGACAGGATCCCTATAATGACGTTAATGAATGGAAATCTTCACAGACATGCCCATACGTAGAGACAATTGAAGTGCCCTCCCTCTTACACTTGAATAACTGCAGAACCTCAGACTGGGTTGCTTTCTAGAACATTTTAGCTGTCTCTCTGGATGGACCTCCTTGTTTGTCTGATACTACCTACCTACAAGTTTTGGTCCCCCACAATTAGGGTTGCCACCTTTTCTTAAAAAAAATACCGGCCTTCCTATATACTTTGCTTTTTTTTCCTATTAATAACATTGGGATCAGCCATCAAAAATACCAGACAGGCTGGTAAAAAAAACGGCCAGGTGGCAACCCTACCCACAATCACTGTCCATTGATGGGAACTATGATATTAAACCAGATTACTGCTGCTTTTCCACCATGGGAGCTTTGGATTCTGTTCAGGATTGAGTTAGGCTGAGACACAGTCTTCTCTATTACTTCATTACTTCAATTACCTCACCATCCTCACCAGAGATTGTTGCAGTTCTCCTCCCCAGTTTCAACCAAAACATGGAAATGAAAATGAACATACAAATGAAATTTTAGGGTTCCCACCTATGGACAGGGGTTGTGGGCAACCCAAACTTGTAGGAAATTAAATGCTATATCTGTCCCTGACCTCCCACAGATGTAATATTAACAGGTAACTACTGTACATAATTATATAAACACATATGGGATCCGTTACCTGGAAACCCATTATCCAGAAAGCTCAGAATTATGGAAAGACCATATCCCATAGACTCCATTTTCCAAATGTCCTTTTTCTCTGTAGTAATAAAACAGCACATTGTGCTTGATCCAAATTTAGATTTAATTAATCCTTATTGGAAGCAAAACCAGCCTATGGGGTTTATTTAATGTTTACGTGATTTTCTAGTAGACTTAAGGTATGAAGATCCAAATTACAGAAAGATCCATTATCCAGAGAGGCCCCGAGCATTCTGGCTAATTGTTCCCATACCTGTACCCTATATTTGTATTTTATTTAACAGTACAGATAGTATGAGTAACTTGAGTGCTACTAATCAGGCTTATGTAGAAAAATAGATACACAGTGATCCTTTATTACTCTTAAAGTCTGAATCAGATATCCAAACAAATGGTTACTGTGCCTTTAATTTCTTTCAGTACCTAGCATTTCTGTGCATTCATCCCTGTGATAGCCACTCTAACCATGAATCAATACAGTATAGGCTTTAAGAATGGACCAAAACATTTATGGGGAAGAGCCAGGCATTGACAAATATAAATATGGTCTATTTGTAGAAGCACAAAAAAATAAACTACTTTACTCAACATCATTGATATTCCTGACAATTTTGCACACATATCAGGACCTAAAATCAATCACAACAAACCTAAAGCATTATCTGCTGATCAGTATCACTTCTCCCACTAATTATATGAAGCTCAGTAAATGCTTGGTGACTCTTAGAACTAAATTGAAGACATATTGACCTCCATGGGTTCTTATGAAAGTGTTATCCCAGGGCTCACATTTTCCTGCAGAGACAATTCAGAGGGTGCAGAGCTAATGGCAAAGATGTAGAAATCTGCTTTTTTGCAGATTAAATGGGTCCTGTCACCCTAGTAACAGTGGGATAATAGTCTATGGGAAGGGAGTGTGACTGTGGGATAGCAGGTATAGTAGGGAGAGATGGTGTCTATAGTAACAGTGGATAATAGTCTCTGGGAAGGGAGTGTGACTGTGGGATAGCAGGTATAGTAGGGAGAGATGGTGCCTATAGTAACAGTGGATAATAGTCTCTGGGAAGGGAGTGTGACTGTGGGATAGCAGGTATAGTAGGGAGAGGTGGTGTCTATAGTAACAGTGGGATAATAGTCTCTGGGAAGGGAGTGTGACTGTGGGATAGCAGGTATAGTAGGGAGAGATGGTGCCTATAGTAACAGTGGATAATAGTCTCTGGGAAGGGAGTGTGACTGTGCGATAGCAGGTATAGTAGGGAGAGACGGTGCCTATAGTAACAGTGGATAATAGTCTCTGGGAAGGGAGTGTGACTGTCGGATAGCAGGTATAGTAGGGAGAGATGGTGCCTATAGTTGCAGTTGGGATAAAAATTATATAAAAAATATTAACATATTTAGAAAATTATGTCTGTAGTCCACAGACCAGAAACCATATTTTATATTAATTTACCTTATTAACCATTTAACCAGCCAACTTTAAGATTTACTGATATATAGTACTGTAGCTGTGTCCCAGCTTGCTGTGGCTGTGTAGCCTGCGCTTTTAAATTGCAGGTGATTGCAGCCAGGCTGAGTCAGCTAGCCAAATTCGCACATAAAGTACACCTCTGTTGTGCACTGCTCCGTGGCAGCCTCCGGCGAGAACTAGCTCCTAATCCAGTGACTGTGTGCAGATGCCGCTGGAAGAAGATAGAAGGCACTGCTCCGCGAAAAAAAGTACCGGATCCTGGGTTGGGTTTCTAGTTGGGTGCGAAAGTTTTTTTAAATAAATAACACAGTTTTTAAACAGTCAGAGCTGAACAAGTGGTATGTTTTGGCTTATACCATAAAGCCGCCCTAGGCCCTGGCCTAGGCGGCCTCTCCCCAAATCCGGGTCTGCCCATGAATGGGTGATTCCTTGTTTAAAGCTGGGGGTCAGTGTAAATTTTGAAATGGGCCACAATTGGCCCCCAGACCTGACTTTGGACATGCCTGATTTAGTGGCTTGTTTGGGGCTGTTTGGGCCTGTGTGTAGGGTTGCCATCCAGCCGGTATTTTCCGGCCTAGCCGGTAAAACACTGGCCAAGGCCGGGGCCAGTATTACAAATTTGTGGCAATGTAGCTGCCGGTAAATCTGTAATACCCCTATTAAAGGACCCTGGCCCACCCCAACCCACTTTTTTTCCGGGGTCGGGTTGTGGCTCCAGCCCCCTTTACGTCATGACACGCCCCCTTACTTCATGACA
>CM044443.1:15230605-15249171 GCA_024363595.1 Xenopus borealis | reverse complement strand
TGAGGTCCTAATACATATACAATTTCAATAAATACTGGTAAAACAGGTCACTTCTAGACATTTTGGGGGCCTGAAAAATAATTTGCTGTTGGGCCCAATAATATCTAGTTATGCCACTGTAGACCCAATCTTACTCTCATCCCACAGGGTACCCATTTTATTTTGCGGGTAACCCGTGGGTTACTGTGAATGCTTGATAGCACTGCATGCAGGGACAGTGGGTGATGTGTTTCCCATAACATGCCCCCAGATTACCCATAATTCAAGGAGTAACAGGAACACAGAGTGCGTTGTGTGTTGATGAAGGTGAATTGCCCTTTAAGTTGCAAATCACAAATATCTTACATTGTTACTATTGTATCTTTACACGTAGAGGTCCGCTAATTTGGCGATGTCCCCTATATGGGCAACATTGGGCTTATCCCAGGCCTAACAATCGTATCATAACGAAGGGTAAACGGGCAGTCGGATCATGGGACTGTATCAGCGAACAGATGCAGTCCACAATCCAACGGGATTTTTACTCCAGTCCAATAGACATCTGTCTGACTTTCAGCCATATATATTGATGGAGGAAGCCCGCTGGAGGGCCCCATACATGGGCCAATAAGCTGCCTGTTGTGTTTGGTAGCCGAGGATGAGGAGGGTATAACAATGCTTTATTAGCAGGTTCATGCAGCCATTACATAACAGCAGTAAGTCTTACTTTCACTTTCAAGTTGTACAGAAAGTCCTATGTATGCACAGTGCCACCTGCAGGCCATTTGTATAAACACCACACTGCTTACTCGGTCTGCCAGCAGCTTTTATCAGCCCGTGTATGGCCATCCTTAATGCAGCTGCCACTCCTTCTGGGCTCTCTCTTATTTAATTATGTTTTAAAAACTTTGTATCTTTGTCTGGCTGTTCAGTGCACAAGATCAAAGAGAAAGTCGGTACATTTCAGTAGCAATCTGGGACTTTGGGCTGAGCTGTCAAAATCGGGACTGTCCGGCGCAAAACGAGACAGTAGAAGGTATGAGTAGTGAAGGGCCGAATCTCCCGAGATTCGCTTCGCCGAAAAATTAGCGAAACGAGTCTCGGGACACTTTTGACGTGCGTCGCGTCGTTTTCGGGAGAACTAACCCCCCGAAAAAAAAACCCTTACCTATGACCCTAGATAGCCCCAACCCTGCTTCCTGCCCCTCTTAGTTCATTACCCCTGAAAGTGACCCGAATACATTGCTCATGTATCGCTCATGTCTCGTTTTTCCGGCGAATTTTCGGCAAGCGAAATTTCGTTGGTGATTCGTGAATTTATTCGCCAGCGGCGAATCACGGGAATTCGCTGCGAATTCGCCCCATGTGAATAAATTCGCCCATCACTAGGTATGAGGTGTAGAAGCACATGCCTCTTTCACTATGGGAAACATCACAGCACCAGCGAGAAGAGTGGAGACAGCAGACTGGAATAGGGGTTGGTGGAAGATAAGGTACGTGTCAGTAGCTCTAGGGTCCCCCTGCATTAATAGACACACTTGTGGAAAGTAGAGACCTGCATAGGTCTGGTTTTTTTAAGACCCATACATCCTGACTCGTACCAGTTTTCCATAAGCCTGAGCCAGACCCACTTTCCTGCCTTCTCAACGCCATGGTCCTCTGAACGAAAGTGATGTCACATTAACAGGATGTGATGTCACTAGGGTTGCCACCTGGCCGGTATTTTAACAGCCTTGGCGGTATGTTTGATGGTTGATCCCAATGTTATTAATAGGGAAAAAAAGGTAAATATACAGGAAGGACGGTATTTTTTTCAAGAAAAGGTGGCAACCCTAGATGTCACGCTGAACGATTTATACATTAGGACTCTTCGATTTTCATCTGTTACCCCTGTAGCCCCTTCACTGCAGCAGATCGGCTACCCAGGCCACCTGCACAACGGGCAAGCAATGTATAATCTGGCCTTGTCCTGATCTTATTGTGGTTTTTCTGCAGGTACCTGACCCGATAAAGGATTTTAATCAAAGTTCATATCAGGGGGTCGAACGAAGGCAGTGGGGCCAAGCGAGACTATACTGAAGCTCAAGGTTAAGAAATTGGTCCCTTGATGCTGAAAGTTGATGTTAAAAAAAATACACTGGAAATGACATCATTGATGCATCATCTTGTCTTACTAGCTTCTTCCCTTGAAACATCTCGTCTTACTATAGACCCTTTCCCAGACTTCCAGCTCCTTCCCTATATACCATCTTGCCTTACTAGACACACTATCCCACAATTGCAGTTGGTTCCCAAAAGAGGGAAATAAATCTTTTGTCTGCAAAGGAGTTTCAATCATTTCTCTGTGCTTGCAAGTGCTGCTCTGTGGGCCCCACAAATAACGGGGTAGTTCACCCGCTTGCGCCCCTCTAAACTCCACTCTGCCAAATTTCCTCAGCATTACAGACCTTCTTTGTGAGCTGATTCCTCATCCTATGATAACTATCCTTCCCGGAGCAGAACAAGATACAAGACTTGTTGTTATGAGCAAATTTCTTAAAGCCTCAAGGCGACTTAACCACAAGTCCCAGAAAATGATACACGCGTTTCAGACCTGGGGGGGGGGGGGAATAAGGTAAACAGAAGTGAACAAAAAGCATTAGTGGGGCACGTAATAGGTTCGTTGGATTCTATTCCACTTCTGTCTGCGTTATGCACCTCTCCTTGCAAGAGATTTGTGCCTATTGTAACGAACTTGATAGGGAAGTTTATTCCATTATTCTGGCTGTTATCTACTATTTGTAAGATCTTGGTTCGTGCCCACCGAGGTCTCATCTAAACGCATTGCTATTTTTTTTCCTGTACAATTTTTAAGATCCTCATTTCAGCATAGGTCTAATCCCTATTATGTCTGTTAAAAAAACAGGTGGCACAAGAAAAGCCTTCAAATACATAAGCAGATATTTCAGAAGTGAAAACGAGAAAAAGGAAGTTGAACGACGGGACCCATTACAGACGGGGCGGGGGGGAGTTTTGTGCATCAGTAGGAAAGTCTGTGTTTCTAAGTGATTTAGGTTTAGCAGGTTAGGGTAACCATATTGCTAATATTCATACAATAAGATTTTAGTAGGCTTTGGTTCCCATTTAAACACATTTCCTTTCCTTTCTGCTATGCTTTTGTATACAGGTATGAGATCTATTAGCTAGAATGCTTTGGACTGTCTGCAGTAGGGGTCATTTGGAGCACTTAAAGGAGAACTAACGCCCGCCAAGATAAAAGCCCTTACCTACGGCCTTAGATAGCCCAAACCCTGCTTCCCGCCCCTCTTAGTTCATTACCCCTGAAAGTGTCCCGAATACATTGCTCATGTATCGTTGCAGAGTAAGTGCAGAGGAGCGTATTGGCGCCATCTTCCAGATCTTTGGACTTCTACGGGTCCTCTTCCGTTCAGCGATTCATGCCACTTTTGGTGCATGCGCAGTTGCTACAAACTGGAGTAGTGCTGCCACTGTGAATGCACCAATACAGCGCTCCATTACAGATGAAAAATGAAGATCTGGAAGATGGCGCCTATGAGCTCTGCTGCGTTTCAGGTATAATAAACTATGCAGGGGGCAAGCAGGGAGGGGAACTATATAGGATAGTAGAAAGGGGATTTTCTTAATTCTCCTTTAAAGCTACTAAAAAAAAAATATTATATGAACCCAGTAGGATTGTTTTGCTACCAATATGGATGTATACAGCTTAATTCCATCAAGTACAAGATCATGGGCAGATTGTAATAAACGCCAATGTATTTCCTACAAGAATGGAGATACAGGTATAGGAACTGTTATCCAGAATGCTTGGGATTGGGGCTTTCCATAATTTGGATCTTCATATCTTTTTTTTATACTTTCTTTTAATTAAATGTGATTTTCCTTTAGTTTTTTACAGCTTTCAAATGAGGGTCAGTGACCCTATCTATCCCTTTCTCTGTAATGGATTCTTTCACATTAAACTGCATAGTTGGTTTCCCTATTCTTAACCAGTCATGGGCAATCAAGATTTCATATTTTATCAGCTTCTTACATATGATTACACACATTTATAGATATGTCTTAAATATTATATTCAATAGCTTGTTGCAACTTGAACGCTGCACATGGATATTAACATGAATACCACAAACATAGGGCTGTAATGCCTACGGTGGTTGTCCCTACTTATGTACTCTGAACATTATCAGTATTATTCTTTCACCAGCCTATTAATGTAAACAGTGACTATGTACTAGAGAACAATTCTTCAGCGGAGTGGCCCTTAATGAAGCCATGTTCTCTTCTCTTTGTACACATCACATCTGTACAAGGCTTGGGTAGAAAGGCAGCTAATCCATGTGTGCAGAGCTCCTTCAAGCTGTGTATATCCCTATAAAGGAGCCAGAAGCAGCTGAAAGGAAATTAATTATTCTGGCAGTAATTGTTGAAGAAAGAAGCAGATCTGAGAGAACAAATTAGTAATTAAATCATAATTAAGCACACTTACCTAATTTAATGATTCCACAGTCATTTAAGAAGCCTTAATTGGCTCCAGAGTTGGAGCAATAACAAGGCTGAGATGTATGAGGTCAGGAGAGGAGGTTTAATTGATCATAATAAGTCTTTTGATGACCAAAGATGAATTATCTTATTGAATGCTTGCCCTGGCCAAAAGTCAAGTGCCAGCTCACAGTGGTGGGTGGGGCGGAGGGAGAAGAGGAAACATATACGACATTGGCACACCAGTGGGATGATGAATAGGCATTGAATATGACAATCTCATATGTATCCGTGATCAACAGATTTGGGTTATCTGGACCAAACAGGAATAGTGGCAACTATGGGGCACATAAAAAAAGACTACAATGTACTGAATTATACCTAGTACAGAAGAGTGCTCATTCTTGTATAGTTTACAGTAGTTCTTGAGGCCTACATTTTATGTTGTTAGACTTGACATTGTGGAAGGGTTCCCCAGCCAGTGGCTCACAGGCAACATGTTGCTTATCAACTCCTTCAATGTTGCTACAGTGGCCTTGAAGCAGGTGCTTATTCTTGAATTCCAGACTTGGAGGCAAGTTTTGGTTGCATAAAGCCAGGTGCACTGCCAAACAGAGGTTCCTGAAGGCTGCCAGTTCACATAAGGACTACCAAATAGCCAACCACAGCCCTTATTTGGCACCCCTGAAACTATGTCATGCTTGTGTTGCTCCCTGACTTGAGTGAAAAAGGTTGAGGGTTTTAGAACAATAACATCATAGGCAAAGTTGAAACTGAAACTACTACAGAACCTTTGTAGAAGAACCGTTGTCCGGCTCCTGTCATTGGAAAGTAGGAGAGAAATATAGAAGAAATAGAGCAACAGAAGAAAGGCCAAAGAGACTAGAAAGAGGAGAGCAGAAAGAACTGAAGGAACTGAAGTATGATTGGCATCCCAACATAAATATATGGGGCTGCTGTGTTCGCCAGTATATATATGTGCAGTTTGTGCACTGGAGGGACTGGTACATTTATACACAGACATAGTATGAAAAAGCATGCATAGCTGAAAAAGGGATATAGCCATATGAAAATTATAATTATAATACGTTGTGCTCCCTCTATAAGGAGTTGTAAAACACTGACTTACAATGAATATGAGATAATCATTTATTCAGAATACAGCCCCATTTCATGGAAAAATACTGTGAAATGCTTGGCAACAAAGTGTTTAATAGCCAAAATATAGATAAGCTTTCTGCCCACTATGCAAGCAATTATAAACAAAATCTAGTGGAAAATTGAAATTGACTCATTTCTTTGATGTATAATAGGATGGCAAAGTAGTATGGAACCTTGGGCTATTAACCAACAATTTATAAGGACATAATTGTATATATATATAATAGTATGTTAATGTATGACCTAACCTAATTGCTGAAAGATGTAATATCAACCTTTTCTGTTAGTCCCACGACCATATGTATAATATTCTCACCCCCTCAATCTTTCTCCAGACCTTTCCTTATTATCTCTCCCTATAAATGTTATTTATTTGTTTGATACAAATGCAAAATTATGAAGACAATTCTTGAAAAAATTAAGATCTCAGCATCTTGCTCATGTTTTCAGGTATTTGGGCTCCAGCAGCAGAACTACCTGGAAACATGGTTATAGCAGTCACCTCTGATACCAGATATATCCAAGGCAGCACATATGTCTTTATTGCGCAGTTTCATTTTAACTGTCTTTCAGTTTGGACCTCAGATCCACTAATGTGAACCACAGTAACATCTGCCGCATTCTATGGGCTGAATTCTCCAAAAAATGTCTCTGTTTTCCTCTTACCTTCTGTATGACATTTATCTTGTTATTTAATCTTCAAGATTGTTTTGTTTATCCTCTTCTTAACCCTTTTATCTCTGTAGCTTATCTCTCGTTCCTTTTCTCTTTTATTTCCAATTTCCCTTTCAATCCCTTGTCTAACATTCCGTTTGATTCCTCCCTTTTCTCCGATGGTTGTGTTGCAAACATTGAATGGCAAATGGTTGACAAGGCCTATGTAAAGTGCAAAAGTCGGTGGAGGGCACACTGGTAAACTCACGTATTGATCAGACCAAAAATGGTAAATAAAATCATCTCTCGCCTGACGCGTTTCGTATCCATAGGACACTTAATCATAGGCTTGACAAGGCCCAATGATACCAGGACACCCTGGAAGTTTTCTTACCCTCTCTAAACCCAGTATTAGAATCTGCCAATTTTTTAGATTGAATATAAAGAATATTTCAGCCACAACCATTTTATACATCACAGCCAATTCACCTTACTTATCCAGACCCTGAGGAACATGAACTATTGCCACACCGTAGTTGCTTTAATGACAATAAGTTGAATAAAAAAAAACTGTCACAGTACAATGAACTTATTTGCCAACGTGGGTCAGACATTGCCCTTGACACCAGTTTAGAATATATATACAATACACCATGCACAAATCCCTACAATCATGGAGGATATGCAGAATGTGCTTGCATGCTGGCGTGTTTGATTATGAAATCGAGCCTTGCCAGGATTTCGCTCATCTGTGCACGCTGGTCCCACAGTGCTTTGCTGAACGAAACGGCTGTTCTCCATCATTCTGTCATATCCATCTGGATAAATAATGAAGAAGTCAGAGCACGAGTTCACTTACTGTTAGTTAAATTCCAGCAGCATAATGGATGAATATTTGTTTATAATTTCTGTACATGGCCCTGGTGTCAGCTGCCTGCTCTTATTTGCATAGGTAGATTGAGCTGTTCTGAGGTTAATGAGCACGAGCGGATAATAAATGAGTTTTATCAGTGGCTGTGCTGTTGTCTAAATGTTTGATAAATTCACCATGGATTATGCCAGCTTGATCAGGTTTTAGTGCCTAAACTCGTCACGTTAAGTCTACCCCAAAAGCTCCCTGATCCTTCTCTGCATGACAGGTTTTACAATTCATACCGTGATACCAGCGGCAGGGAAAGACATTTAGGGCAAGCTTGTCTCAGCAGCAGATGCTGAGTAATTAAACATACGGTTTGCTTCTTCTGAGCGTCTTTTGCAATGTGCCGCAGATGCAGTTTGTTTAGTTTTGGGCGGAAGTTGTAGTCTCCAAACGAGAGAATATAAACCCAATAATAACACAGCCTGTACAAGAGCTGACTATGGCAAAGCGCTGAGAAAAAAAAGTATTTTTTTTTAGAGGCCTTAATCACATCTTTACTCTTGATCAATGACATTACATTGGGTACGGTGGGTAGAAAAGAAACATTTCCTTATTCTGGCCAAAATCTGCAAAGCAATGCTTGGGAAATTTATTTTATCCAAAATAAGATAATTTTATTGGAAATATTTTATCTGCAATTGGTTATAGGTAATAATGTCTCCAAAAATTTGGTTTTAAGTGGAATAGGTGAGGCACAAAGTCTATTTCTCTCTGAGCATCACTTTATGCAAGGGTAGATCTAAAAAGACAGCCCAGTGTATTTTCCATAATATACATTGCACGGCATTACTCTACTTTCTATCTACTATATGGTCAACCCACTTCCATATTGCTTTCTGGGACCACTAGACCATCCCATTTTGGCTGAACAAGGTTGATCCAGCACTGACCAACCAAAACATTGGCAAAACCCCCAAAACATCTGTACTGATGACCTTATATTCAGTTAATTGCAAGTTGTATTATTTCCATTAGACTGGCCAATGCATCTCGTAAACATTGTCTGTGTGTGACCATCTCCTGTCCCTGATCCATTTGTCAACAAATTAAACATTTCCTATAAATGGCTGGTGTCTCAGATGGACACCAGATGATAATGATGATATTATTCCTCAGCATGCCTGTTTATTGTGCAGAACTGTATTGATATTGTCCTGTAAAACAAAGTCCAAATCAAACACTGAAAGGGAAAAGTGCCAAATTTTGTAAGGAGGCCTTTGACTTGAGGAGCTGTCAATCTACACAGTATTTATTTTTGTTTTTTTAGTACAAATGTAGGACTAGAACCCCATTATACAGAAATCCCAAAAGTTATCTCCCATTTTAAACAAATAATTGTAATTTTTAGAAATTATTTCCTTTTTCTCTGTAGTAATAAAACAGAACCTTGCACTTGATTCTAAGTAAAATATCATTAATCCTTGTAGGACAAATTGTTACAACAAATTATAATAAACAAATTATAATTTGTAGAAAATATTTCCTTTTTCTCTGTCGTAATACAACAATACCTTGTACTTGATCGTAACCGAGATATACTTAATCCTTATTGGAGCAAAAACAATCCTATTATGCTTTTTAATGTTTAAATGAGATTTTAATAAACACAGAGTAGTGCGGAAAGATCCCTTATGCCAAAGCCCCCAGGTTCTGAGCATTCGCGATAGTATTGGAGTTTGGGAAACCCACTGATTCCCAGTTTTAGAAAAACTATATGAACTAAATCTATGTAAGTTATTGCCCAGTGCATTAATATGGAATGACCTGTGTTTAATATTCCATATTAATATGGAATTGCCCAGTGTATTAATATGAAATGAGATTTTAGCAGACATAAAGTAGTAAAGAAAGATCCCTTATGCGAGAGCCCCCAGGTCTTGAGTATTGGAGTTTGGGGAACCCACTGCCCAGTTTTAGAAAAATGATGTGAACTAAATCTACCAGTGTGTTAATATGGAATGAGATTTTAGTAGACACAAGGTAATACGGAAAGATCCCTTATACCAAAGCCCCAGGTCCTGAGCATTCGGGTTAGTATAGGAGTTTGGGGAAACCATTGATCCCCAGTTTTAGAACTAAATCTACACCAGTTATTGCCCAGTGTATTCATATGAAATGACCCCTTCAAAAAGAACGTATCTGCCTCAATCACTCAAAATGGCCCCCTTCATTTTGAGTGATTGAGGCAGATACGTTCTTTTTGCTGCCAGACAGGCACTGCTTATTTATTTGAGAAACTATTTAATTCCTCGAACCAGTGCCCTTTATATTCAACAAGAATAAGATTCGGATAGATTAAAAAAAAAAGAAAAAACATTCGTATAAAGGTAAAAAGCGAGGGAGTTCAGGGCCTGAGGTACGGTTGTGCTCAACTGCACAGAAACCGGCTGCTCCTTCCTCTCTGTAGTCAAACTCTCGTCCGTTACGGCAAATCATGTTAGTGATTATATGGGTAATGAAAAGCAAGCTCTTTTTGTCTGTGCCTCTGATTAATCTGCTCTCTATTTAGCCCTGATTTATGGGGCTCAGCGGCTGAGGTGAACGGCGGCCTATCAGTTCTGCAGCCTATTAGCAGGACTGTGACCGTGCAATGCCTGGGAGGCTCAAATACTGGTACACCAGGCCTACAGCTTCCCGCCTGACTCCCTCCAATCTGTTTTCCTTGCTGGAGTGACCTTTTATACAGTAAAACACATTAGTTGAATAGCGGCGTCTCATTAAAGGAGTGAATTAACCACTGAGTCCCTTTAACGAAATGACAGCCAGAGGAACGAGTGCCAATGGCCACAGGCATTTGGAAATTTAACTCATGAATCAGACGCGTTAATACGCTGTGCAGCCTGAAGCTGTGAGGGCTCTTCTGTTCCTTTCTCTATTCCCGTTCTGCTTCTAAAAAAAAAAGGGAAAAAAAATAGAAAAAAAAGCGCATTACTTTCTTCCTGATGGGAGAGAGAGAGAGCGCGCAATAATAAAACTTGAATTTTTCAATACAGTTAAAAATGAGTCTGACAGATTACTGACAATAGCAGTTCTAGCTGAGACACAGGGAGCAGAAGCACTATTAACCATATCATATATCATACCATGTAATTAAATCAAGCCACGGAGTAAAATGGGTTTTTTTCGGAGAGTGAAATGGCCTCTGAAAGAGCCCTATTAAATGAACTGGAGAGCTGAAATTAAATAATTCACAGTGAGGGATTTTGCATTTATACAAAAATTGTGTGCTTAATTGTCTGTGCTACATTACCAACTTGGCCCTGTGTTAACAATACACCCTGAACATATTACTTGGAGCTGAGCGGAACTGCTTAACACAAATGCAGCCGGGAAAGACTTTTTATAAGGAGAATTGCGGCTAACGAGATGTATGGAAATGTCTTTTTTTTTTGCTTGTCTGCCAAAGCCCCAAACAGAATGAAGCAGCAAAACTCAAACTGACAGACCATATAATGCACAATATGGATGCATTCATCATGGCACTTAGAAGGCTTTTCCATCTGCACCACTTCTTGGTAATGGGAGCTGTAAACTCAGTTGAGATGCTCAGCGCTATTCCTGTAGAAAAATCAGTCAAGCGCCATTATTGGGTGGCAACCACCGGGCACCCGCCTTAAGCCCAGGGCCAGACGATGGCGGATCTTGACTTGCGTTTCTCAGAATGCCGAGAATCCGCTGCCTCGCTGCTCTTCCACTTTTAGTCTGCCTGCACCAAGAATATCTTCTTTTTGTAGACGCCCTGCCAGGTTCCCCAATGGTCAACTCCAAATGTGGAACCCAATGATGATATCCTTTGTAGTATCCTTTGTAAGGCCATGAGCCTTTCTACAGTGTTAAAGGAAAACTATACCCCCAAACAATGTAGGTCTCTATAAGAAGATATTGCATAAAACAACTCGTATGTAAAACCCTGCTTCATGTAAATAAACCATTTTTATAATAATATAGGTTTTTTTAGTAGTATGTGCCATTGGATAATCATAAATAGAAAACCATTTCCACACTTCTTCCTGTTACAGTTAGTGTTAATTTGATAAAAATCTGTTGCTTAAATATTCCTTTTGGGGGTAAAGTGTTCCTTCAACTATATCTTCAAGGGGTGGTTCACCTTTAAGTTACATGTTATTATGTTCTGAAACAGCCAATTCTAAACAACTTTTTTCAAGTGGTCTTTTTTTTTTATAGTTTTCTAAGTCTTTGCCTTTTTCTTCTGACTCTTTCCAGCTTTCATATGGGGATTTCCAGGCCCGGATTTGTGGAGAGGCCACCTAGGCCCGGCCCCGGGCAGGATTTTAGGCAGCGGCATGCTGCCCAGCCACACACACATTTGTTCAGAAACACTGGGGATGCACAGGAATTATGATAGTATTTAAAATTTGCCGTGCACCAACCATTGCTCCAGTCCTGATGATGGAAATTTGGAGATATATAGGAGAGGGGACGGGTGATGAACGCCAATGGGCCCAGGGACGTCCACTATATAAATCCGGCCCTGGGATCTCCAACCCCATTTAAAAAATAACAAATGCTCTGTAAGGCTACAAATGTATTCTTACTGCTGTTTACACGTGTTTCTAATCGAGCCCCCCCGTATTCATATTCCAGTCTCTTGTTCAAAGCAACGCATGCTAGGGTCATTTGTACCCTAGCAACCAGTGTGTGGGAGCTGCAAACTAGAGAGCTGCTGAATAAAGAGCTAAATAACTCAACAACCACAAATGAAAAAAATGAAAACCAATTGCCAATTGTCTCAGAATATCACATCCCTAAATAAAAGTTAATTTAAAAGTGAACAAGCTCTATAAGCATTAACAGATATTTAATCATTATTATTATCTGTGTCCATAACACTGCTTTGTGTCCAGGCATAAAATCTATACACGTAGGGGTTAGTCACTAAACTCTAAATGCATCTCATTATTTTATTAAAAAAACCACAACCAAACTCCCATGTCCGATTTGACCCGATTGCTGGATCTAGTTCACTCTGTTTTCGCTAAAACATGCTCCCTATTCATTCCTGTTGCCGTAACCTAAATACTGGAGGTAATAAACTGATACATTACTACAGAAAGTCACTCACTGTAGGAGGACAAATAGTGGAACACTCAACCTCCCATTGCAGGATGGTTGATGAGCTCAACATAATAAGCTCTTCTCTTACCCTGTGGGCTCCATGTATGTGGGCAGGGTCGTAACTATAGAGGAAGCAGACCCTGCGGCTGCAGGGGGGCCCAGGAGCTATAGGGGCCCCATGAGGACCTAATTCATATACAATTACAATAAATATTGGTAAAACAGGTCAACCACTGGACATTTTGGAGGCCTGAAAAATAATTTGCTGTGGGGCCCAGTAAGATCTAGTTATGCCACTGTATGTGGGATCCAAATATGGATCGATTCTCTATAAAGAAGAGAAAGCCAGGGAAAAGGGAGAACACGATTGCTCCTTCCTCCCAGAGTGACGCTCTAGACAAAGAATATAATATATAATAATAAGAGTATATGCATCATCCATATAAAATATATCAATGGACTCCCCCCCATTCCTCTATTTCTGTTGTACAAACTAATTTTGCGTAACAAACTCAATAAAAAAGAGATTTAAAAAAAATATATATATATCAATGGAGGTTATTGGAGGTCTTTGCGTCAAACTTAAAATTCCTTTATAATTGACAAAACAGCAAAACGAGAGCAGAGTAACAAGGGTAGAAACAAGTGCACAGTGTAAAAAAAATCTTGCTTACGGGAGCTTGCAATCTACAGAGGTTTCATGAACAGAAAACCTAGAGCACAATGCAAGGCTATGTACTCATATTATCCAGGGAGAACAGCAAAGCATTACCATGTACTTTCAACTCATTTAAAAGCACAATCCAATATATTAGCATATTAGCGCAATTAGCCTTCGCAGAAAATAGCAATCAATCACTTTTAAAATGCATTTAATTTCATCATTTTAAATGAACATTTGCCTTACCACCAGCGGCATTAAACTCCAGCTTATTAAATACTTCTCCCTTTCCATTTGCCTAACAAGGTATTAAAGCAAAACAAAATTACAAGCAACCTTTGCAAAAAAAAAATAATAAGCCTATCAAGTGGAATTTTTACACAACTAAAAAGGTTTCATTTCTACCCAAAATATTAGTTAGAGTATTTTTGACAAAACATACATATTTGATGGGGGGACACTATATAAGACACTCACTGGTCATTACATTACAGCCATAATACAATTACAGCCCCATTCATCAACATTCTCATTTTAGTGGGTTTAGAGGTTTCTGAAACTAAGAATAAACTCTTTTAAAATCACAAGTGCCATGTAATTTATTAGACCAGAATATTAAAATCACAAATGGCAAGAAAGGTAAAATATACAAAAACTTCCAAAAATTTTAGTTTTTCTGACTAGAGAATTACTAGAGAAAAAAAAAATAGAAAAGCTCTTAAAATCCGATGGCTTAAAGGGAAACTGTCATGGGAAAACATGTTTTTTTTTTAAAAAAACATATCAGTTACTAGTGCTGCTCCAGTAGACTTCTGCACTGAAATCCATTTCTCAAAAGAGCAAACAGATTTTTTTATATTTCATTTTTGAAATCTGACATGGGGCTAGACATTTTGTAAATTTCCCAGCTGCCTCGGTCATGTGACTTGTGCCAGCACTTTAGGAATGAACTGCTTTCTGGCAGGCTGTTGTTTTTCCTTCTCAATGTAATTGAATAGTACGCAGTGTGACATGGGTTTTACTATTGAGTGCTGTTCTTAGATCTACCAGGCAGCTGTAATCTTGTGTTAGGAATCTGTTATCTGGTTACCTTCTCATTGTTCTGTTGTTAGGCTGCTGGGTGGGGGAAAGGAAGGGGCACAAGTCACAGGACTTGGGGCAGCTGGGAAATTGACAATATGTCTAGCCCCATGTCAGATTTCAAAATGAAATATAAAAAATTCTGTTTGCTCTTTTGAGAAATGGATTTCAATGCAGAATTCTTCTGGAACAGCACTATTAACTGATGCATTTTGAAAAAAAGTTTTTCCCATGACAGGATCCTTTTAAAAAAGATCCATTAGGATCACCGCAGCTCCTGTTGGCTTCTATAGGACCTCAACTGCTTTTACTTGTAGAAGTTTCATATTTATTAATCTAAAATTGTTTTAGTTTTTCTAATTACTAGAGAAGGAAAATCAGAAAAACTCTTAAAATCCAAATGGCTTAAAAAAAGGTCCAATAGGGTCATGATCTCTGCATCTCCCATTCTATAGAACCTAAACTTCTTTTACTTGTAGATGTTTTATTTTCATAAATCTCGAATTTGTAAAATACTAGAGAGAAAAAATTATGAAAAGCTCTTAAAATCCTAAAATGGCTTTAAAAATGTCCACATCTTACGCTGAATAAAACGCTTTTACTTGTAGAAGTTTAATAACAAATATAATATAAATCTCAAACTTTTTTGAGTTCTAAAGAGAATTTTTTAAAAACATGAATTATTTGAGAAAACGCATTTAAAAAAAAATAAATTTGAAATTAGAATGTTAGTAAATAGGCCCATTAGTGTTGGATCACCACGTGATGGGTGAATCTGTGGCGTTTCGGTTCTTCGAAAAATTAGCGAATTTATGGAGGTATTTGCAAAATGTAGAAAAATTTACGAAATGCCACCAGCCACTGTCCAAAAATCTGGTTGCCGGCGTCCGTTTCTTCCGTCACCGGTGAATTTTTGCCGGCAAATAAATTCGCCCATCACTAATCACCAGAAAAATTCAGATAGCAGTCCCACAGTCCAAATTATTTTGTCTCCAACCTTCTTTATTCTCATAGTTTCTTCACTTTACATATTCCAATCTATCCTTCAGTCTGTTTGTCCTTTCTGTTCTCATACAGAAGTAGAGAATGGGCATATTATTGTCATACAAGTTCTGCAGGAGGGCCCACTGACACCTGGGAGTTTACTCCATTGGGAGTTTACCTGGTGGGACAGTCTTCTGAAAATACAGGCCGAAAGTAGTATTTATGAGATAATACAGCCCAAATGTAGTAATTATAGTATAATATAGATGAGACGTGGTATTTACAGTATAAATGTGGTATTTATTGTATAGTACATGCTGAATGTGGTATTTATGGTACAGGTATAGGATCCATTATCCAGAAAGCTCCAAATTGGCTTCTCTCCCCTAGACTCCATTTTAATTAAATAATTAAAAAAAATTAAAATGATTTCCCTTTTCTCTGTAGTAGTGAAACGGTACCTTGTAGGAGAATTCAACCTCAAAATGAAAAAAAACCCTCCCCCCTTCCCTGTGAAGGGCCCCTCCCTCCTCCCCCCCAGCCTACCTGTGCCCCCGGGCAAATGCCCCTAACTTGTTACTTACCCCTCCTACCAGGTCCTGTCCAGAGGAGTTCACAGGCGCCTCTTGTCTATTTCGCTCTCCATCCTGTACTGACACTCGTTTTTTTGGGTGAAAAAAATGATCGTAAATTTCGTGACTTTCGGCGCATGGGCAGAAGCTCTGCACTAATAGATTGCTCATACTGCGCATGCGCCCGAAAACGCCGGTCAGTACAGGATGAAGAGTGAAAGAGACACCTGTGAAATCTGCTGGACAGGACCTGGAAGGAGTAAGTAACAAATTAGGGGCATTTCCCCGGGGGAGGGCAGGTAGGTTCTGAAATAGGAATTCCTATGATTGACGCAGCGATCAGCCAATCGCTGATTGCCACGTCATGGCCCCTGACCCCATGACTCCACCCCTGATGTGTCACTACCCTGCCCCATTACATCACTGTCATGCCCCTTTGCTTGGAGTTAGATGGGCCAAAATGTGGCAACCCTAGGTGTCCCAGGACAATACATAGTATTAATTGTATATTACAGGCCAAATATGATATATATATATATATATATATATATATATATATATATATGATAAATACAGCAATCTGCTCCCCCTATATGTATTGGGGCCTAAAGACCAATACTGCAACCTGGATTTTATGTTCCTTTAAATCCCACATAACTTGATGTCATTATGAATAGGCTGCGATTGCCCCTATCATGTATACGGGTGCATCATAGGGTTGCCACCTGGGCAGTATTTTTCCGGCCTGTCTGGTATTTTTGATGGTTTATCCCAATGTTATTAATAGGAAAAAAAGGTAAATATATAGGAAGGCCGGTATTTTTTTCAAGAAAAGGTGGTAACCCTAGCGCATCAGGACATTGACTGATAAGCAGTTTCATGGTGCTTATTATTCAGGTGCTTATTTTGAATTACAACTTGCAGCCAGGGGCGTAACTACAGAGGAAGCAGACCCAGCGGCTGCAGGGGGGCCCAGGTGGAATAGGGGCCCCAATGAGGCCCTAATTCACATACAATTTCAATAAATATTGGTAAAGCAAGTCAACCTCTAGACATTTTGGGGGCCTGAAAATGTATTTGCTGTAGAGCCCAGTAAGATCTAGTTATGCCCAGTGTTGGACTGGCCCACCGGAATACCAGGAAAACTCCCGGTGGGCCAAGATGTCAGTGGGCCCTCCTGCTGCTTAACTTTTGGCCTATTTCATGGCCTATTTCTATGAGAACAAAGAGGCTAAATATATGGAATAATTGATTATAATATGTAAAGAAAACAAACTAGGAGAATAGAGGTTGATTGAGGAGATGAAGAATATATTAGTAGTGAGTGGGCCCCTGGTCTAAGTGTTTATGGTGGGCCCCTGGTGTCCCAGTCCGACACTGGTTATGCCACTGCTGGCATCCCTCACTTTCGTAGTTCAAGTGCAACTTTTATAGACAGAGAAGCCAAGAATTCCAATGAAAATTTTCAGCAAAAGTCCCAGTCTGCGCTCCCCTAAATCCATCAGTGTGCCGTTATGTGAGAAGAATCCCTCACAGGAGGAAGGTATTGACAAGGAGCTGAGGTGACAACTGTTCCATGTTTAGAACGATAAACAGCAGCCAAGGTGTCCCCTCCCCGCCAAGTGCCGCGTGACAGTTTGTGATATGGAGCAGATTTCTGGGTTATGACAACTTATTAACAACATGATAGCTTTTTGGGTGAGGGGGTGAAGGGCACAGGTGAAGCTTATAAATGACTTCAACAGGCCTCCTCGGGCCATTTCTTTCCCTTTATTATTATTTGTAAGCCCAACTCTCTATCAATATTCGGCCCGTTGGCTCTTGCTTGGGAGCGCTGGGCCGCGGCATGAGGTGCATATAGAGTTTTAACCAGGCCCCGGTGTGATTGGTGGCCGTGTCACTGTGAATATTATTCAATGTCACGCTCTGAGCCGGTGCTGTCAGACAGTGGGAGCTCGGCTCTCCAGCCCCTGCACACCATGATCGCAGTATTAATGGCAGCTGTTCCCAGAGGCTCCTGTGATGAATATTGTTTAGTTATCGCTGCCGTGTTCCTGCTGCAGGACATCATTACCTCTCCGCAATGAGGCTGCGGGTTTCCAATCCCATTTTCTTTAACCCCTTTGATGAATGTGGGGGCACTACTTACTTCAGGCCTGGGTGCCAACTTAGGGTTGCCTCAGAGAGGAGCCATTGATAAGAAATGTTTATTTCCTGGTTTCCCCTTAAAGGAGAAGGAAAGTCATGTCCCACTTGGGGGGTATCACATGTCAGGCAGCCCCAAGTGAATGTATTTACTTACCTGAAACTAGGGTTGCCACATGGCTGGTATTTTTGATGGCTGATCCCAATGTTATTAATAGGAAAAAAAGATAAAAATATAGGAAGGCCGGTATTTCTTTCAAGAAAAGGTGGCAACCCTACCTGAAACCCCGGGCCGGTGCTCTTTTCAACTGCACCGGCCCAGGGTTATACCAACGAGCACCCACTTCTGGCTTTTTCTTTCTTCAAATTTCCTAGGGCAGACACATGCACAGTAGAGTGATATTAAAGTTCGGCTCTTCGCTCTAATGCGCATGCGCAGCCAGGAGGAGAAAGAAGAAGCAGGAAGAGGATCAACCCCCTGACCAGTGCAGTTTTCCGACTGGCCCAGGTTTTCAGGTGAGTAAATATTTGGTAATTGGTAACATTTGGTACCCCCAAGTGGGACATGACTTTCCTTTAAAGTAGGGTTACTTTATATTTATATAGATTATATTTATATAGATTGCCCCAAAGTAAAGCCCTTGATTTCAGCTACTGATAACTAAAATAGAAATGCAGTCCAGCAACAACTAATATTCCAATGTTTGGGTCCTCAACTCACCAGCAGCTTTCACTATTGACAATACAATCTAACTATGACCAATTATGTCTCTGCTACCATAGGCACCATCTCTCCCTACTATACCTGCTATCCCATAGTCACACTCCCTTCCCA
>CM044443.1:15200720-15219824 GCA_024363595.1 Xenopus borealis | reverse complement strand
TGTTTGCTCTTTTGAGAAATGGATTTCAGTGCAGAAGTCTACTGGAGCATCACTATTAACGGATGCATTTAAAAAAAACCATGTTTTCCCATGACAGTTTCCCTTTAAGGTATGGAGGTCCAAATTACGAAAATAACCCTTATTCGGAAAACCCCAGGTCCCAAGCACTCTGGATAACAGATCTCATACCTGGATATCATTTTATAAAGCTGATTTGGTGGAGAATGCAGTACACCCAATGAAAGGCATGCTTTCATATGTAAAAACAAAATAGGCAAAATAAAATAATAAAAATAGGCATTTTTTTAATAAAGTGCTCCTATCTAGGTCCGAAGCACTTCTGAAGGGTCTGCTGCAATCAGACTAATGACAGCAAAATCCTGATTCATTGCTATGAGTTTATAATCATATATAACATATAGGCAACATTATTCAGAAAAGCCTTTCCTTGCGCTTTTTAATTTTAAGATCGGAGCTTGAAGCTCTGCAATAGGACAACACCCTGACATTTGCTTAAAGAACAAGTAAACGTTTTTTTTTTCTATCTCTAAATTTGCTCTTAACAGCCCCTCAAATTAATGTACCTTAGTCCCTGCTGCAAGTCTGCTCTGGTTTCTGTGTTATCAGCAGCTTGTTTCACCTTCTTCCTGGTGCAGAGTGAAGCCCAGCCCCTTAGCTTTCTGAGCTGACCTTATATCTTGGACTAGTCCAGGAGATCATTTGCATACTATGACATAGCAGAGACCAGTGTGTGTAGCAGCTTTTGCTTGGGGAAACTAGCTTACTAATGCACACACTGGCTCCCTCTTCCTCTCTATTGTGGAACAGCAGCAAATGGACTGCTCAGTAAACTAAGGGGCTGGGCTTCACTCTGCACCAGGAAGAAGGGAAACAAGCTGCTGATAACACAGAAACCAGAGCAGACTTGCAGCAGGGACTAAGGTACATTAATCTGGGGGGCTGTTTAGAGCAAATTTACAGAAAGAAAAACATTTAATTTTCCTTTAAGAGAAGCGAACAGTTTGGGTTCATTGTTCATATGTGATAAGGTTACATTTATTTTCTCATAAATGATAAGATATTTCGAAAAATTGCAAAGGAAAGCAGTAGGGAGAGGGGGCCTGTACCTAATTTTTCCCAAATGGGCCTCTACTTTCCTATTGTAAAGATTGTTTTTTAAATAAGATGTGTCCAAGTCATGACAAGAGCTGATTCCACCTGGCCATCAATATAGTTTAAGCCAAATAAGCTGATTCTGCTCAATTTGGCAACCCCTGCTGTGGGCCATGTTTATAAGGCAATTGATCAGAAGAAGACCACATTCCCGGCACCACACAACTTCATCAGGAGAAGCTCATGTATGACCAGTTTGGATGATAACTGACAGTTTGCAGAAACAACGAACTCTGTCATCATATGGACAGTCGCCGGGGCCCATTGCTAAATCATTTTAGGGTAATGCTTCTGATCCTGGACACAAAGATCCTATCCTTATTCAACTATAATTCATATGGTAATTGATATATAAAATAGGGATGTATCAAATTCAGGATTCAGAACTGTATTCAACCAGATTTGAGCATTCGGTATTCAGCAGAATCCAAGGAATGGATCCCACATCAGTCAATGCTCTCAAGGTCAATTTCATGTGTGCCAAAGCCAAAGTTGGGAAGGGTAGAAGCAGAGAGCAAGATGATTGGTTACATGTATTATACCCAAGTTTTCCACCAAGTGCACCATTTATCATCAAGGTGATAACTATCCAGCTACGGCATTTTAATGATTGACCTTTATACCAAATGGCAACATGGAATTATGTTCCTGAAAATGCCAGGAATGGATCATTATCTCCTCGTTGACATGTAGGTAATGAATACATTGTTGTTTGCAGGGCTCAAGTAAATGCAGAGTTGCCACCGCACCCATTAATGACTGTTTATTTTCATTACATGTTTGGGGCTGTTTCTTCTATCCAGAAAGCAATATAATGACATTTAAATACACAATGCACAATATATCCTTATAACACACACAATTCTACCCACTATACCACTATATATCACCATGCTTAATAACATCACTTGAGTAATATGAGTCACTAAAATGTGTGCATTATTAAAAAGAATGAAACAATCAAATATGAGGATAAAGGAAAACACATTCTTTGACCTGCAAAGATCTGTGCCTTTATATGGCCATGGAACTCCTCGGTGCATAAAAGGTACTACAAGCGTACAAGGTTATAAAAATGGAGCTTTAATGGATAATTTAAATGGTTTTTTAAATTAACTTTTAGTATGATGTAGAGTAGAGTCCTGCATCAGGTCGGGTACCTACGGAATACTCGCAAAGTGCTTGGATTTCAGGCAAAAATTCCCTGTTTCCTTTTCCATGTGGGATGCAGACTTGATACCTCCCGCCCACCCTTGAGTGGAAAGATTCAGCACTGGAGTGATGTCCCTTCCCAGCAAATGTGACATCAACTCCGGGTTGATGTCCCCCATGTCGGAAGGTTAGTTGGCCTATTGTGAGTCGGGTAGCGGGAACATGCGGGTCAAATTGCAGGTTTTGTTTGCGGATATGGGTAAGTACATGTTTCAAAAAATGGACCCGCACAAAGTGATATTGTGAGACCATTTGTTTTTATTTTATTATTTGAGGTATTTAGCTTTTAATTCAGCAGCTCTCCAGTTTGCAGTTTCAACAGTCCAATTACCATGCAATGATTTGGATGTGAGACTGGAATATGCATGGGAGAGGCCTGAATAGTGCGATGAGCAATTAAAAGTAGTAGTATCAATTTATTTGTAGCCTTACAGAGCATTTGTCTTTATATGGAGTCAGTGACCCCCATGTGAAAGCTGAAAAGAGTCACAAGAAGAAGACAAATAATTCATAAACTATAAACAAATAAAAAAAATGAAGTCCAGTTGAAAAGTTGTTCAGAATCAGACATTCTATAGTATACTTAAGGGGGTGAACCGCCCTTTTAATGGCAACCCCATTGATTATTTCACTCTAATTCACTTTATTCGATTGTTGTGCGTCCTATACGCCTCTTCCTTCCCGCCCCTCGTGAGTACAGTTCTGCTGAACACAGGCAGTACTGTATTCCTGGTTGAAGGCACACTATGATGCACTGTATTTTGGACTTTGTCCATTTTTTTGCACTTTTAGTGCAATCTCATGAGTAGAGCCTTTACAGAGAAGAATGGGGGGTGGTGGAATATACAAAAAAGCCACTGCACAGCATTGCAGGTCCAAACACCCCACAGGACAGGCCCTTAAATCTATGTCCTACATTGCTAAGTATCACTTTATTTAATTCTTAATTATTAGAATAGCTCAGAAATGGATCTTTATTTGATGCATTTAAAGGGATATTTATTCACAGCGATCTCATCCCATCATCCTATATATATTTTGCTTTAGATCCATTGCCCCATTCCAAACCCAAATGCCGCCATCGTCCATGAAATAAACTTTAATCTCGAGGACAAAGCAAGGGAAATATAAAGCCTATTTTCCGCGGCCAACAAAACACCTAGAGGGTTTTCTTTCCCCCTCCTCGTCTCTTTTCAGTTTACTTATTAACAGAACGTGTAATTGCAGCAAAATAGCAGGTTCTAAAAATCGGTCAGAGGAAAATGACTATAATTTTTTACAGATTGAAAATGAATCTGACTCGAAAATACCATTAAATTACCAAGTTGCTTAAAATTTAAAGGGTAATTCCTATATAATGCTTTTATTTAATAGCCCAATTTACAAAACGCTGGGAATGAATGTAGCTTTTCTCTGGACAGCGCCCTGCAGTAAGTGTACCAACTCATTTTTGCTCACTTGAATTGAATTATTAATAAGAGAGAGCGAAGCCATATGTTCCCCAAAGAGCCGGCTACATTTATTTCAAATAAAACTGCGGTGTTTGGTGGCTCAGAAAAGGTTTAAATGCATTCCCAGGAATTACTTCCGTATATACCGACTTAATAGAGTATAAATCAGCTGTTCTAATTAGGGACACAGCTGTTAACTTAAAACTGGTTGTTCTCCCCATTAGGTCTGTATATATCAGCCTTGCGCATTCTCCACCATCATTTATTTTTTGTCTCTGCAGTACCGCTCTGAACAGCTCTTAAAGGAGACATCCAATAACTTGCCAAAGGAATAGCTTTGGAGAGCTGTGGTTTTGGGTACTTTATTATATATAGATATAAATATAAATATATATATATTATAATAGAACACCCACAGCTCACCAACTATAAATAAAGCAGCATCAATCAGTGGTTTGGGAAACTCCCTGTGCCTAGTAGTAAAGGGGCTTGTGCTACTGCCCAATGTTAAAGAATGATGCTGTGATCTTAAAATTATACATATGCTCTGCCTCTGAGGCCAATTCAGCAATTAGAATGCCTCGCAATGGCACATTTTCTACAGCAATCATTTTTACCTAGTGACATAACATTAGGCATCTGGGCTCCAAAAAATAAAATCAACTCTGGACCCCCATGCATTTCACTCTTTCACCATTTGCCCCCCCCCCCCCCGGGTATCTGCATGCGACTGCCTATGGGTGGGGAATTGGAACCATACAGTTGAACCTGCGACTGTTCAACCCCCTCTTTTCACAATACTGCTTTTAACCAATATTATTATTATTATTAAGTATTAAGTGTTGCTATGATGTATTTTAGTGCATCAACATATTAGAATAAATGAGTTTATACAAAGCACATAGAGAATTACATTCATAGCAACCAGTAGCAGATACAAAAGGTGATGAGTGTCTTGTCCAAAAGAGCTTACAATCTAAAAAATGACCACACCCTTAAAAACAGTCATATTTTTAGGGTAATACTGATGGCTTTTTTGAGACTTTATTTTGTGAATGAATCAAGGAATTACATTTTAATGCATCCAGCACTGGGATCATCATAATGACATGGGTTTAGTTGGCATCTCTGCCTTTGGGTTCAAACAATTGTCATTCAAATTATTATTGATATGAGTCAGAGGCTCATGGGGCCCCTATACCTCCAGGGACCCCCCTGCAGACACAGGGTCTGCTTCCTCTATAGTTACACCCCAGGCTGGGAGCCCCCAATCCCTTAGAAAGGGAGAAAGTTTGGAGTTGAAAGGGCCAGGCCTGGGGTCCCCAAGTCATCATTATGATAAAGTTGAGCTGAAATGGCAGGGGTAGGATGCTGGTAAAGACACCCCCAGTGCCATCAGCCTTACCTGGGTGGATAATGGAACCTAGACCCATAAAGTTGTTTGGCGGAACCAAGTTGCCACCATCTTGCAGACTTGAATGTCATGGATAATGTTATAAAGATATTGTTATAACACAGCTCTTCCCCAAAACAATGCTCATTCTGCCCCCACCATTACCATCCCTCTGCCACACATTGCCCTCTGGCTGCAAAACCATAAAACAAACTCTCTATATGAGTGATAAATGCTAATAAGCGTTCGCTTCCGCTCTCCAACTGGATACAAATTAGCAGTGTGCATTTCCCCTCCTTTGTTTTTAACATGATTATTTTGTCATTTGCAATTAATGAACAGAGAATTGTCTGTCGGCAACATTTATTTACAAGTGAAACGTTTGCAAGCGGCGTATAAAACTGGTGCAGGTGAGGCTACCATGCAAATAAACCTCCCCGATGTGTTAATGCCGTACTGAATGGAGATTTGCATGAGTCGAGTTAAGTCCGTTACAATCACAATAGAATGCTTTATAGCAGATGCCACTGGGACTGTTCAACTGTTCAACCTTCCTTGCCTAGGTGGGGCCAGAAATTCATCCCTATGTATATTTGGGGTTAAACTGTCCTTATCTGATTAGTTGGTTGATAAGAGCGACTATGGTTATAAACTTGACTGTTACTGGGCCCCACAGCAATATCTGTTTACCCCCCCTTTTAAGAATTTAAATTAACCTTTAAATTAACTTCTAGTATGATGTAGAGAATAATATTCTGAGACAATTTGCAGTTGGTTTTCATTTTGTCTTATTTGTGGTTTTTGAGTTATTTGGATTTTTATTCAGCAGCTCTCCTGTTTGCAGTTTCAGCAATCTGGCTGCTAGTGTCCAAATTCCCCTAGCAACCCTGCATGGATTTGAATAAGAGACTGGAATATGAATAGGATAGAAAGAGGAGTAGTAAAAGTTAGCAATGACAATACATTCGTAGCCTTTGATTTTAGATGGGGTCAGTGATCTCCCTTTGGAAAGTGTCAGAAGAGGAAGGCAAATAATTAAAAAACTATAAAAAAAATTTAAAATGAAGAACATTTGAAACATTGTCTATAACATACTAAAATTTAACTTAAAGGTGAACCACCCTTTTAATAAAAATATACTGAAACCAATTCAGTCAGTGTCTATACCGCCCCTGCTTGTCCTTCTATACCTCTTCGTCCCTCCCAGTAGTCACAAGTTCTGACTCCTCTATAGTTACCCCCTGGCCAGGTCTGGACTGAGAATTTAAATAGGCCCTGTCATTTCAGGTACACAGAGGCCCAATCAGCCCACAAAGAGGCCTCCATCAACCCACTAAATACTGACTTTCTATGGGACCTTAAATTTATGGGTTAATAGATCAGTTATGGGATGCGTTATCTGGAAACCCATTATCCAGAAAGCGCAAAGGCCAGGAAAAGTCCCGTAATTTCTTCCAAATAATTTAAAGTTTTAAAAATGATTTCCTTTTTCTCTGTAATAATAAAACAGTAGCTTGTACTTGATCCCAGCTAAGACATAATTAATCCTTATTGGCCTATTGGGTTTATTTTTATGTTTACATGTTTTTCTAGTAGACTTAAAGTATGAAAATCCGAATTACAAAAAAGATTAGTTATCCGGAAAATCCCAGGTCACGAGCTTTCTGGATAACAGAATGCAAGATGCAGTGATAAGATATCAGGCTGTGCTAAATCTTTTTCACGGCCAAGAATAAGGCTACTTCTGGAAAAAAAAAAAAAGATAAAAACATATAGTGATTCTGAATACACACACACATATGAGTACAGAAAAAAAAAAGGTGTAGAGTGAAATTGTCAAAAAGCATAATCTATGCCATTCAGGGTACTGATGTGAATGGAGAAATTAGGGTGCATGGTTTTATAACCGTATACAATACTGGCCTCTAGTGTTCGGTAGTAGAAATCTTTAAAGTTTCAGAGGGCTGTTTTATTATTATTATTATTTATATAGCAGTGACTCTACAGTGCTTTACAGGTATTATACTGTATGTGTAGCCCTCTACTGCTAATGTAAGCTAATCTAGCACACATTTCCATGCTTGTAGAGCTACAGGAGTCCTGTGTCCCTGCTATATGGGAGAGCCAGTACAAAATAAAATGGTGTACCTCCACCCAGGGTCAGGACAGATTGGGCTGTAATACCCCTCCCTGGGAACTTCTTCGATCCACAATCACACGCTGGGATAAAGTTGAAAGATTTAATTGCAGAAGACTGTAACTTTAAGCAGGGCTTAGGGGTAGGCAGAAGAGGCACCTGCCTAGGGCGCAATGGAAAGGGGCACTGGGCAGGTACTTCTGCCTACCCCTAATTCACATTTGCTGCTCACCCCTCCGGCACTCGCCCATCTGCCTTCATCCCCTCCCTCAGAGGCTCTCCCCTCCGATGCTCTCTCCCCTCCCTTCCGGCGATCGCCCCTCCCGTCCGGCCCTCTCCCCCTGCCTCCCTCCCTTCTGGCGCTCTCACCCCGCCTCCCTCCCCTCCGGGGCATGTGCACTCACACTTAGGGTTGCCACCTGGCAGTGGCGTAACTACTCCCTGGTGGGCCCTGGTACAGTATAGGCACCTGGGCCCACCTGTCGGGCCCTTACTTCTATAAATCCCATGCTGGAGTGTGGGGGCCCTGGTGCAATTGCACCCTCTGCACCCCTGGTAGTTACACCACTGCCACCTGGCCGGTATTTTACTGTCCTGGCCGGTAAAAATGATGGTTGATTCCAATGTTATTAATAGGGAAAAAAAAAAAATTATATATATATATACACCACCAACAGAAAGTCGGCACTCTCGACGCGTAGTATAAATATGCCTGGGTGCAGCATCCACAAAAATCAATTCTATCCATACAAACGGTCCGCACTCTCAGGTCTTAACTGAAACAAATGTATTTATTTTATGGAAGACTAACTTTTCGGCCTCCTCCAAGGCCTTTCTCAAAGTACAAAATGGTACAAAAAGAATGCATTAAATACCCTGTTTTGATGCATATTGATGATGTCATAATTATGTCAGCTGATTGGCTTTTCCCGCCAATTAGGGTATTTAATGCATTCTTTTTGTACCATTTTGTACTTTGAGAAAGGCCTTGGAGGAGGCCAAAACGTTAGTCTTCCATAAAATAAATACATTTGTTTCAGTTAAGACCTGAGAGTGCGGACCGTTTGTATGGATATATATATATATATAGGAAGGCCGGTATTTTTTCCCAGAAAAGGTGGCAACCCTACTCACACTGCGACCGGAGGGGAACTGCGCGCACAAAGTGTGGGAGCATGGTGGCCAGCTAGGTTACCTTGGGCGTGCGGTGGACTTGGCCCGACACTGACTTTAAATCACCAGCAGAATATGGATCTCTTTCTCTCTCTATTTGGTGGGTGCTGTTTGTATCAACAAATGATCTGCAAGTGCTTCCCACAAATAATCATCCAGTACAGGGGTCCCCAACCTTTTTTACCAGTGAACCACATTCAAATATAAAAAGAGTTGGGGTTTCAACACAAGCGTGAATAAAATCCCTTGGGGTGTCAAATAAGGTGTGTGATTGGCTATTTGTTAGCCCCAATGTGGACTGGCAGCCAACAGCAGGCGCTACTTGGCAGTATACTATGTTTTTATGCAATTAAAACTTGCTTCCAAGCCTGGAATTTAGAAATAAACACCTGCATTGTGGACATTGCGAGCAACATCCAAGGGGTTGGAGAACAACATGATGAGCTACTGGTTGGGGATCACTGATCCAGTGTATACTAACTTTCAGGATGAGTGTTCGCCGCACCACAGAGGTAGTATAATCCCCAGGGAAGAATAATCTCACAGGTTTCCCACCTTCCAAGGATCTCTTTATCCCTGAGCGTAACCAGTTGAGCCCTGAACCTGGTGGCCTTGTCATCACAGGGTACTAACCCTCCAGGTCTCCTCGTCTGAGCCTCTGGCTGCTCCCTAAATAACTCCTAATCCTGCCTTTCACTCATACCTCCCAACCTTGGAAAAATTAAAATAGGGAGAAAAAGATTTGTCACGCTACACCATGTGTATTTTATGGCCACATCCTCTAATAACCATGTCAATTTTACAAAATTTGTCAGGCGATGGAAGTTTGAACACATTTCTGGGAGTTTTAATGCAATGTTTTATAAGAGTTTTGCTAATGAAGGTGAATTGCCCTTTAAGTTGCCAGTCTCTGTTCTCCCAAGAGACTTGCTTATCTTTAATAATTACATTTGTTTCTTTGCTTATCTTAAATTGTCACAAAAGTATCCAAGTGCAGCTGCTGACTGTTCCGGGCTCTCTGCCTCTTAATTTAATTAAGTTTCAGAAAGTTTGTGTCTCTTTCTCAAGTCAGTGCAGGAGATCAAAGAGAAAGTCGAGATATTTCAGTAAGAAACCCGGGACTGCGGGCAGAAAATGGGACAGTTTGGAAGTATGATCCTAGAGTGATGATAACAGAACTGCTCTTGCATTTGCTTCACTTATTCTGGAACCTCCCTTTGTTCCATGCCCTATGGAGCACCACAGTACTTTCCCCAGCAAGTATTCACCCCAAAGAGACTGAGCCCTTGGGATCTTCCTCTTATATAAAATAGAACAATTACATACTTGTTTACAGCTTCTCTTCTATAACTGAGGACCAAATTTGGCCAAGTTATGCCCAGGGGACCTAAAGGCAAAAGCTATACCCTCCTACATATATATCATTCACATCAGTCCTGGCCCCGGGAGCTTACAATCTAATGTCCCTATCACATTCACACTATGGTCAATTTAATTTATGTTTTTGGAGCATGGGGGGAAGTTATAGTGCCAACATTTGCAAGGGAAGAGCATGCAGACTCCTTGCTGTTGCTGTTCTTGATGGAATCAAGCCTGGGGTTCCAACACTAAAGGGCATAATAAATTATTATTTAATTACATAAATATTACCCAGTGAAACTTGTACAGCAGGCCTCAGGCCATTCCCCAATTACAAGGTTTTCAAGTATTTATCCCAGTGAATGGGTTTTAATACTGTGCACAACACAAACTCTCTAGTAGACTTCACAGAGTACAGGTATGGGACCTTTTATCCAGAATGCTTGGGACCTGGGGCTTTCCAAATGAGGGGTCTTTATGTAATTTGGATCACCATACCTTAAGTCTGCTACAACACCATTAATTAAACTCAACAGCATTGTTTTTCCTCCAATAAGTATTAATTATATGTTAGTTTGGATCAAGTAGAAGGCAGTGTTTTATTATTAAAGGGAAAAAGTGAATAATTTTTTTAAATTTTAAAGGGGTGGTTCACCTTTAAATAAATTTTTAGTATGTTGTAGAATGGCTAATTCTAAGCATCTTTTCAATTGGCCTTCATTTTTATACTTTGTTTATTTCTTTATTCTTCTTACAGACTCTTTCTAGCTTTCTAAACAACAAATGCTCTGTAAAGTAATCCATATACTGTATACTACTTATTGATACTTTTTATTACTCTGCTTTCCATTCAGGCCCCTCTCCTATTCATATTCCAGTCTCTTAAGAATACCAATGCATCTCTACATCAATGATCCCCAACCAGTAGCTTGTGAGTAACATGTTGCTCACCAAACCTTTGGATGTATACTGCCAAGTCTCCTGTAGGCTGCCAGTCCATATAGAGATCACCAAATGCCCTATCACAACCCTTATTTAGCACTGCAAGGGATTTTTTCAAAACGTAGTATAGTCAGGCTCGGATTTGTGGATAGGGTTGCCACCTTTTCTTGAAAAAAATACCGGCCTTCCTATACATTTATCTATTTTTACTATTAATAACATTGGGATCAACCATCAAAAATACCAGCTAGGCCGGTAAAATACCGGCCAGGTGGCAACCCTATTTGTGGAGAGGCCACCTAGGCCCGGGACTAGGGTGGCAGGATTTTAAGGGGCGGTATGCTGCCCAGCCACGCCCACATTGGTTCAGAAATACTGGGGATAAGCAGGAGATATGATAGTTTTTAAAATGTCCCATGCGCCAATCCCCATTGTTTTGGTCCTAATGATGAAAATTTGTGAATAAAGAGCAGAATATGGGGGCGACGAACGGCAGTAGGCCTAGGGGCACCCACTATATAAATCCGGCCCTGAGTATAGTGCCAAGTAGAGCCTCCTGTAGGCTGCCAGTTCACATAGGGGCTACCAAATAACCAATCACACCCCCTTATTTGGCACCGCAAGGGACTTTTTCATGCTTGTGCTGCTCTCCAACCCGTTTTACATTTGAATGAGGCTGACAGGTAACAAAGGTTGTAGACCCCTGCTCTACATCTTACTGAAAGTTAATTTAAAGGTGAACAATTATTCAATTAAAATGAGGTCTATGGGAGGTTGCCTTCCTGTAATACTGCAGTTTATGGATTACGGATCCAGTACCTGTACTTTCCATGAACTTAGGGAGAGCGTCAATGCAACAGAAACCTGGACTAATGACTTATCAGCCATTCAGCATGGGGGATTCCACATGTAACCCTGAACCAACTCTGTCCAGGATGGCCTACGTTCCATATGGATGGGCCCAGGGTTGAGCTGCTGGCCAGGCCAGGAAATGCTGCAAGCTAAACAGACGCATTAATTGACCCCTTTTTAGTGCACCGAAAGGAACATCATTGCTACCATTTCCTACTACAGTCTGGCCCATAAGATGTGTCCTAGAAAAGCACTTCTTGGTAAATAGTTCCAGATATGCCTCCATTGTCCCGCTAATACCTCCTTTTGTAAAGGAATAAAGAGGGTCGTTGCAGACACTGTAAAAAAAACGGGCGCTTTGTGTTCGCCATGAGATGCATCTGATTATTGCACCGTTAATAGGTCCTACGCCTGTCTTTGTGCGTGCTCGTCTGTGCATATGCGCGCATTTTGTTTTCTATACTCTATTTTAACCCAAGCCCAGGCTTTCAATCTACAGTAATTTGCCGGGTTAATTAAACGCTTGGGCGGCTGAATGGGCCTATCTTTGCCTTGTTCAGTTCCCCAGTACTTGTCATCGTGTAGCAGGACTCAGACCCTGGCTGTGTATTAAGCCAAACAATAGAACAATCCTCTTAGACAAAGTTGTTTGGGATTCCTGTTTCTTGTGAATGGTTCTCTCTTCCCCAGCCCAAAGCGTTCCTGAAAAGAAAATGATCTCCGGCATGAAAAGAGAGAGGGAGGCCTCTTTATCAAGGGAAATTAAATAAATCTTTGGCAAGACAGAGGCAGCACGGACATTTAATTACACTATTAACACAGACACAACAACGTGGCGCACACCCTCCATTGTGCCCGGCTTGTTCAGAGTGTGCAGCCGGTAAATAGTTCTTAGTGATATATGGACTGCACTCTCCTTTCTCTCTAGTATGAGAGTCCTATGACATGAGAAGGAGACTACTTTTAGATCTTTGCTTTATGGCAGAGGGAGAAGAGAGGGAGCTGTGCACAAGGAATGAAGGTAGGCTGGAACTGTATTGGAACCTGGGGCCTCTAGCATCAGTAGGGCCCCAAGAGGGTATAGTTTTTCTAAAAGCACAATTTGCAGTTTTTGTTGTTTTGTAAAGTGTGCAGCCCCAGTGCAGAGAGCTGCAGCACATCATGTCTGGGAGCAAAAGTAGATACTTTAGTTCTGGCCACAGCCCCTGACCATAATCCATTTCACTTAGCTAATACTAATTTTTTTTAGACCAAACCCACGATCCTCCCCTACTACTGGACATATAAATATAGGCAACGTAGAACAGAAGCTTATGGATAATTACATACGACTAGTTTTGAGAAAAGGCCTAAACCAGAGGAATCAATTTTTGGGTTGCAACTGGCAAATAGATGCTTATACTCATAAACTAAAACATTAGAACTGATTGTTCATTGTTTTGGAGCAGAGTCCTGCATTGAGTTGGGTATCTGCACATATTTTGCATGTTCTGGGTATCAAGACTGGACTTGGATTCAAAATAGGGCATTTCAAGTACACAGAGGCCCAAACAACCCCCCCCACCAGCCCTCTAAATAGTGACAGTCTCTGGCATCTCTGGCGCCCTTCTGGCATGTCCACAAATTGCCAGTCCAGGCCTGGTGCGTCTACAGGCCTCTGGCCTCAATCTTTGCAAATTTGATCCATTTTTTTTACCCCTCCTCTATTCTGATGATGTTACTTCTGCTTTGCAGTGACTTCATTTCACTTGTTTCAAGGAGATCAACAGGTATCTTGGTCAAGTTGTAGATAAGACAGTTGTGGGTTGCAACAGGTAATGGGTTGAATCTAGGCTGTAGGTCCTGGTGTGGGTCATGGGTCTGGGCTTCAGACATTAAATCCAGGCAGGACTATAGTAGTATCGTGAGCCAGGATTTGCTGCCATAGATTTTTGTAGGGGTTTGAGGGTCAAAGAGTGATGGTTTTTGTAGGGGGTTTAGGGTCAAAGAGTGATGGTTTAGTACAGCAATATGGTAAATAGATAAAGGTACAGTAAGCAAGATAGTAAGACGTACATGAAGATTATCCATGCATTTTCATGCAATGACCACTTGGCGAAGAGCCAGAGGCCCTTATATATATTCCATAGGCTTTATAGTACAGGCAACGTCTAGGTACCCACGAATATACATTGTGCTAGAGACACATCATTAGAGTGGATATAAAAGAAAATGAGGATCTCGGTTTTGTTGTCTTTTGCCTTTCAATATTTAATAATCTAATAATAACAGCAGTTTGCTCACATGCAGCTCGGCCTCCCACCAGCATTCCAAGCTCTTTAAAAATGGCTGGGAAATAAAGGCGCATTACAATTAAAATGAATATATTAATTAAATTCTTGGGTAAACAACGTCTTTAAAACATAGTTATATGTATTTATATCTTCTACTAATGTTGTTGTTCTCAGTGCAATTCTGCTGCTTATTTTAGGAGTGTGTAGGAAGCTTTAGTTATATCGTGGGAGATCAAACCCTCGTCAGTTTATTTTTATTTTTAGAGGGAGGTACAGGTATGGGATCCACTATCCAAAAACAGTTATCCAGAAAGCTCTGTATTACAGAAAGGCCCTCTCCCATAGACTCCATTTTAACCAAAAAATCCAATTTTTCTTCTCTGTAATAATTAAACAGTAGCTTGTACTTGATCCCAACTAAGATAAAATGAATCCTTATTGGAAGCAGAACCAGCCTGTTGGGTTTATTTAATGTTTAAATGATTTTCAAATAGACATAAGGTATGAAGATCCAGATTACGAAAATATCCGTTATCTGGATTGCCCCAGGTCCTGAGCTTTCTGTATAACAGGTCCCATACCTGCATGAGCAAAATTCCCCATTAAGATTTTGGCCCTGGTTAGGAACCCATATAGGGCTCTTACACACGAGCGTTTTTACCTGCGCTCCGTTTTGCTGCGTTCAGCCGCAGGGGAGCGCAGGTATAGACGCATTCAATGCTTTTCAATGGGGCTGTACTCACACGAAGACATGTAGGCGCCAAATGCAGGTTCAGATGCAACATGCTGCATTTTTCCTGCGTTCGGTGCCTACATGCGTTCGTGTGAGTACAGCCCCATTGAAAAGCATTGAATGCGTCTATACCTGCGCTCCCCTGCGGCTGAACGCAGCAAAACGGAGCGCAGGGAAGCGCAGGTAAAAACATTTGTGTGTAAGAGCCCTTACTTACACCCCTAAAGAAGACAGCTGCTGGCACTATATAACAGGCCTTTTATTAAAGGTCAGCTTCCCCTTTTATACACCAATCTGCACATTTCCATTATCCTTCAAACTAAAACGGAGTATTAAATGCCCTCATATAACTGTGAATACTATAATTCCATTGTGCCCGGGTCATTTACATTAGTTCTCAGGACAAGCCCCTGCTAAGTGACTCACTTACATTTCCAAGGAGAAGAGCGGCATTATGGCGGATATCTGTTGGACACACAATGCTACACAAAGCTGCACTGTTCCAAATTTAAAAGTAAAATCACACAGGGAAATCAACAGGCAAATGAACCCAGCTCCTGGTGGCTCTTTACTTTGCATAGAGAAGGGGATGTTGCTTGAGATAAGAGAACTGCTGGATCTCTGACTGGCCGGAGCTGGGGAAAAAAGAGTTATTCCCACTCAGGTGCTAATTATCATTAAAAAGCACAGGAAATATAAAGAGCAAGATCCACAGGCAAGGTTACCAAAGAGCTGTACTCAAGCTTCCCCGGCCTTATAGAGATGTCAGCGGCAGCAGATAAGAATCAATCAGTAGTTGGTTATTCTATACAGCAATAATGGATGCACCAGCGGGTAGAGGCCAAGGAACAGGGTTGGCTTGGGTCTCAAGCAGAGGCCTACTGAGAAAGGTCCATACAGACAATAAGTATGCACTACCAGCTGACAGGCAAGGGGTGAGGGTTATTTTGTTTATTAGCAGAGCAAATCAGGAAGGGTATCGCCTCTCCAAAATGCTTGGTGTGCACCTGCAGCAATGTTGATTCATGAGAAGGCCTCGACGGATTGGAAATGAGTGGAGTTGAGAAGCTGTAGGTCATTCTCATTGTGGGATTGTGTTTTAAAATCATTGAAATTGGGTCTATGGTAGTTGACTTTCCTGTAATTCTGAGCTTTTCTGGATAAAAGGTTTCTGGCCTCAGTAGATATCAGGTAATGTTGCGAATGACTAGAGATTCAATAAACATGTCAGTATTCAAAAAAAAAAAAAGTATTAAAGGGGCTGTTACCTTTAAAGTAGAAAGAAAGTCGTTTCACAGTCGGGGGTGCCAAATGTTAGGCACCCCAAGTGAATGTATTGACTTACCTGAAACCCCAGGCCGTTGCTCCTATCAGCAGAAAACTGCACTGGCCTGGGGTTCTACCAGCGAGCATCATGGAGCGATCCTTTTTTGGCTTCTTCTTTCTTCTCCCAGCTGCTCATGTGCATTAGAGTGAAAAGCTGAACTTTAAAGGGTTACTGTCATGGGAAAACATGTTTTTTTTCCAAAATGCACCAGTTAAAGGAACAGTAACAGTATTTATTTTTTATTTGTTTCTTTATAACAAAGAAGTTTAAACTGTAAATTTGCTAAGTTTTGATCAAGAAATTACTTACTGATTCTCTGCATGCACTTCTTTTGAAATGGTGATATGGCAACGATCCATTTCTCGTCCCTGTCTCCCATCTCCTATAGAAGGCAGGGAGGAGAAATTGAGCTCCATGCGATGGATCGTCGCAAATATTGTTACTGTTCCTTTAATGCTAAGTGCTACGCCAGCAGACTTCTGCACTGAAATCCATTTCTCAAAAGAGCAAACAGATTTTTTTATATTCAATTTTGAAATCTGACATGGGGCTAGAGTTTTTGTCAATTTCCCAGCTGCCCCTAGTCATGTGACTTGTGCCAGCACTTTAGGATGGAACTGTTTTCTGGCAGGCTGTTGTTTTTCCTTCTCAATGTGATGGAATCTCGGTGGGACTTGTCTTTTACTATTGAGTGTTTATTCTTATCTCTACCAGGCAGCTGTTATCTTGTGTTAGTGAGCTGCTATCTGGTTACCTTCCCATTGTTCTGTTGTTAGGCTTCTGGTGGGGGGAGAAAGGCAGGGGGTGATATCACTCCAACTTGCAGTACAGCAGTAAAGAGTGATTGAAGTTTATCAGAGCAAAAGTCACATAAATGAGGGCAGCTGGGAAACTGACAATATGTCTAGCCCCATGTCAGATTTCAAAATTGGATATAAAAAAATCTGTTTGCTCTTCTGAGAAATGGATTTCAGTGCAGAATTCTGCTGGAGCAGCACTATTAACTGATACATTTTTTTTTTTTTTTTAAAAACATGTTTTCCCATGACATTATCCCTTTAACTTAAAAACCGACTATTTAATTCTACTGCGCATTTGTCTGCCCCAGGAAATTTAAAGAAAGAAGTCGGAAGAGGATTGCTCCGTGGTGCTCTTTGGAATAACCCCAGGCCGGTGCAGTTTTCTGCTGGTAGGAGCACAGGCCCAGGGTTTCAGGTAAGTCAATACAATCACCTGGGGTCAGGGTGCCTAACATTTGGCACCCCCAGCAGGACTGGACTGAGAATCAAAATAGGCCCTGGCATTTCGGGTACACAGAGGCCCAATCAGCCCACATAGAGGCCCAAACAGTCCCCACCAGCCCACTAAATACTGACTTTCTATGGCACCTTATAGCAGCCCATCTGGCATTTGCCCTAACCCACAGATTGCCAGTCCGGGCCTGCCCCCCAGTGTGAAACTGCTCTTTTAAATTAACTTTTAGTATGATGTAGAGTGTCATTCTGCAGTGCAGACTGCAGAGCATAGTTATACAGGGCAGAGCATCTGATCTAGACAAGATTATTTATTAAACTCAGAATTCCAAAAACCTGAAAAACCTATAAAATCCAGATTTTTGGTGGAAACCCCCCCCCCCCCACAAATTTTAAGGGATTTATTATTGTACCCCGAGGATGAAGTCCAAATCTGAAAATCTGGCGTCTCAGACCTGCCGTGGTTGCATATAAGTCAATTAGAGAAGTTTCAAAGATATCTTGCTCTGCTCTGGGTTTCATACAATAGTTTTAAAATAAGCTCCTGCTATGAGGACATTGAGAGCAACATCCAAGGGGTTGGAGAGCAACATCCAAGGGGTTGGAGAGCAACATGTTGCACATGAGCTACTGGTTCATGGATCACTAATGTAGAGAGTGGTATTCTGATTGCATTTTTTTTATTATTTGTGGTTTTTGAGTTATTTAGCTTGTTATTCAGCAGCTCTCCAGTTTGCAGTTTCAGCAGTAAAGTTGCTAGGGTCCAAATTGCCCTAGCAACCATACTCTGATCTGAATTAGAGACTGGAATATGAATAGGAAAGGCCCTGAATAAAAAGATGAACAATAAAAAGTAGCAATCACAATACATTTGAAGCATTACAGAGCATTTGTTTTTAGATGGGGTCGGTGACCCCTATTTGAAAGCTGGAAAGAGTCAGAAGAAGAAGAAGGCAAAAGCTAAAAAAAAAAAAATATTAAAATGAATTAATGAAGACCAATTGAAGAAGTTGCTTAGAACTAGCAATTCTATAACATATTTAAAGTTAACTGAAATGACTGATATCACTACAATCTTATTGAACATTCGACTCTCTAAAATTAGATTTCAGAAGTATCACGGATTGAAAGCAGAAGTGGGTCCAGGCAGGAATGTAGAGCAGGCTGAATCTCTCTGAATGCTTCTCACAGTAATGACCCTGCTGCCTCCCAGGGGTCTATTACAGAAGATATAGTAAAGCCAGCAATCATTTAATCCTCCTGATGAGCTAATGATGAACTCGCCCACAAGAATAAGGACTCGGTGTCCTCATCCATGAGACTTACCATTAATCATTAGGAGCAGCAGAATGGCAGCAGAGTCCGGAGGAAGAAGAATCCCATTGCAGCTTTAACGGTTAATAGGAGTGAGCATATAATCAGTTTATACTCACAAACAACAACAATTGATGTCATGGCGCTATCTGTTATACCCAGGCCCAAGACATGGAGTCGGCACTGAAAAGAAAAGATTTCTAATACAGGTATGGGACCTGTTATCCAGAATGCTCAGGGCCTGGGGCTTTCCAGACAATTAATCTTTCTATAATTTGGATCTTCATACCTTAAAGGAGAATTCCATCTGTAATGGAAAAAAAACTCCTCCCCTGTATAGGCCCCCTCCCCTGTATAGGCCCCCCTCCCCTGAATAGGCCCCCTCCCCTGTATATAGGGTTGCCACCTTTTGCAAAAAAAAGGTACCGGCTGGCGGGGGCGGAGTCAAAAGGGGGCGGAGAGTGATGCAAAAATGGGCGGGTCGTGACATCACAGGGGCGGAGCCAGAGCTT
>CM044443.1:15142418-15187558 GCA_024363595.1 Xenopus borealis | reverse complement strand
GTAACTGGGGCAGGAGGTCTGTAGGGGGGTCGTAACTGGGGCAGGAGGTCTGTAGGCTGGGGCAGGTGTAGGGTTGCCACCTGACCGGTATTTTACTGGCCTGGCCGGTATTTTTAATGGTTGATCCCAATGTTATTATTAGGAAAAAAATATTAAAATAGGAAGGCCGGTATTTTTTTCAAGAAAAGGTGGCAACCCTAGGCAGGGGATCCGGAGTGGGGTTGTGGCTGGGGAGCCTAGAGTGGGGGCCCCTGTGGCAGAAGCCCCGGTGTGTCTCCAACCCCCTAGTCCAATGTTGCACATTATGGTCATTTTAATCAGGAGGAGCCAATTAACCTGCCTGTATATTTTTGAGTGTGGGAGGAAACTGGTGCACCATTAATTACCTGCACCCCCAGCCCCACACTTTGGCACACATTTACAATTTGACTTTATTTATACGTAATGAATAATTTCATTTCTGATGCTCACCAGTTTCAAATGGAAACTGCCATCCAGTTGCTAAGGTCCTAGAATAAACGTCAAACCCTGAGATGAATAGGAGAGAAGCTAAAGAGAAAAATAAGTAACAGCTACAGATGTATAGCTGCCAAAGTCTAATCTCACAATCAATATGTTTTTATCATTGCCAGGAGTCATGCTCCCTAGCAACCAGGGACTTTAAGGTTACAAAGAGGTGCAGGAAAAGCATATGTCAATTTCTATCTTCATGTCAGCTTGTTTTTGCCTGGGAACATTCCAGAATAATCCAGACTGGGCCAGCGCTAACTCTCCCCATTCTATATCATAGGATATTGTCAGCAATAATTCTGTTTAGAGAGCTTTTATTAGCAGAAAGCCATTAATCAGCTGACACAATAAAAAGTGACCAAGCGCAGTGGGACAAAAGCTTCTCCCCAAATCAAAACATGTTTTTACTCTGGTTCTTCCACAGTTAAAGGGACAGTTGATAAAAGCCATGCTGTAATATTTACCTGTATACAGTACATATAACACACATGTTCCTTTTTTGCCATCAGCTGCATTGAACTACAACTCCCACTTCACCCCTCCACCACCTCGAGAGAATAGAATTTAGGTTGAAGCAGGTCCTTCCTGAAGACCATTTGGAGAGAGATTTGGAGTGAACCTGTTATTTTCTAAGCCAGATGCTTTTGAAAGTGACTGAAAGGTCTATTTGTGGGTGGGATTGTGCGAAAATGTAGTCAAAGTTAAATATACTGCAGTTTGCCAAGTGCAAAATGGTGTGAAATAATGGTATAATTATATAATATTTTGGCATATGCCCATTTATTAAGAGAAAAATAAGATGTTACGTACGGCCTTTATACTCAAGATTAAAGGGTGAATTCCCCTTTAAATGAAAGGAAATGTAAACCCTTGAAACAAATCAAGATAAAATGGCTCAGGGTTCTCTTCTGAGCACTTTTGCTATTTACATTTTATTTCTAGTGTTTAAGACATTGACAGTGTGAACACTGCTAATGTAATGAATTTAAAGCAACAGACCTGAGTGCTGTTCCTCTAAATCTAAATTTAGTTAAAAGGATACTGTCATGCATCATGTAATAGTGCCGCTCCAGCAAAATTCTGCATTGAAATCCATTTCTCAAAAGAGCAAACAGATTTTTTTTATATTTCATTATGAAATCTGACATGGGGCTAGACATATTGTCAATTTCCCAGCTGCCCCAAGTCCTGTGACTTGTGCTCTGTTAAACTTCAATCACTCTTTACTGCTGTACTGCAAGTTGGAGTGATATCACCCCCCCCCCAGCAGCCTAACAACAGAACAACGGGAAGGTAACCAGATAACAGCTTCCTAACACAAGATAACAGCTGCCTGGTAGATCTAAGAACAGCACTCAATAGTAAAACCCATGTCCCACTGCGTTCCATTCAGTTACATTGAGAAGGAAAAACAACAGCCTGCCAGAAAGCAGTTCCCTCCTAAAGTTCTGGCACAAGTCACATGACCAGGGGCAGCTGGGAAATTGACAATATGTCTAGCCCCATGTCAGATTTCAAAACTGAATATAAAAAAATCTGTTTGCTCTTTAGTGGATTTCAGCGCAGAAGTCTACTGGAGCAGCACTATTAACTGTGTTTTAAAAAAACATGTTTTCCCATGACAGTATCCCTTTAATGAGAGAAGGAAAGTCCTGTGATGTTGCTATTATCTGGTTTCTAGGGTCTATCTTACCCTAGCAACCAGGCAGGGGTGTGAATAAGGGACTGGAAGTGCTTGAATAGAAAGATAAGTAATAAAAGTAAGAATAAAATTGTAGCCTCACAGAGCAAATGGAATATGTGTGATATATGAAACAGTGTGCTCCTGTTTTAAAATATAATGCCGTTAGATGTCAATTGTTACTATCATTGTTTTGTACATACCCCTTGATATATAAAATAAGGACATCAGAGGGGTTTCCAAGAGTCCCATGGTCTTGCAAAGTCACTAGACTCACAGCCAAGTTCCTGGAACTACGAGGAAACTTCTAATACCCAAATATTTTACAGCAGGGGGTACATTATATTTTATTATACAAAAAGTTCAGAGAGGCAGGTGTTACTGTTCCTTTAAAACCAACCTTGCCCTGAACTACTTGTACAACTAATGTGCAAACACAGCTTGTTGACAAAATGTGGGATTAGAGAAAGTATGTTTGTGAACCAGGAATAAAGGACTATTAATTCTAAGTCAATAAAAACCCCCAGCAGTGGGCATAAGGATTGTGTGCTGGTTCTTTAAGACACAAGAAGGATGAAACTGAAATATTATTACACACAACAAACAGCCTTGTTATGTTTTACTGATACAAAGCTCTGTCGTGTTGTGTTAGCCTGGGGTCCTACAAGGTTTTTGGATGGAGCTGGAGCAGAATGGCTAAAATCCAGACTTGCAGCGTTCCAAAGGGGTGGACATAAAAAAATATATATATCCCCTATTGTAATATATGAGGAATATATGAGGATCACTGTTCACTGAGGGGTTCTGTGCACCAGGCTGCAGGCTGAGTTATGAACTCTGAGTATCACTCGTAGTATAAAGGAACTTGAACCCCCTACTGTAAATGATAAGGATATTAGAAGTCACTGAGGAGTTGTTCTGTGACCATATAAAGGCACAAGGCTGCAGGCTGAGTTATACAGGGAACTCTGAGTATCATTCATGTATTATAAGGTATAATTTACCCCCTACTGTAAATGATAAGGATATTAGAAGTCACTGAGGGGTTGTTCTGTGACCATATAAAGGCACAAGGCTGCAGGCTGAGTTATACAGGGAACTCTGAGTATCTCTCGTATATTATAAGGGACAATGTACCCCCTACTGTAAATTATAAATAATAAGGATATTATAAGTCACTGAGGCCCATATAAAGGCACAAGGCTGCAGGACATGGAACTCCAAGGTGACTCCTAATAAATTACTTCATTATAACCGATGATGTCACTAGGCACTTTATATAGGATATAATAGGATAATAAATTACATGATATGTTTGGTTTTTGTACATTATACAGTATATGGAATCATGTATGGAATAATGTATTAAAAAAGTAAAAAGGAGCCCCCTGAAACATGGATTTTTAAACAGGTGGGCTATAGACATTCACTTGCATTTTGCTCTTTATTAGAACCATCTCCTCAGTAGTGCATTGAAGCTACATTCTTATTTCTTTAAGGGTTCTGTCTGGCCCCCTAACAAGCACTAGATTTCTCTGGGCCGCGGAGGTGACCCTAATCCTGCCAATTACGGCTCAATAGAAAAGGCAGGACAATGATTGGAATACTGATTCTCGGTTCAACCTTGACACAAGGTCCTTGTAATTCTTATGTCAATACACAGTACAGTGAATTTGGCTCTGGATCCTGACACTCCCTGAACAAATCAGCCAAGCTTGTCTAAATATTGTGAGCAAGAAAAAGTTTAAATATAATTTATTAACGCATCACTTGGAGATGTCTTCATACAATCGCTAGGAAATGATTTGTATGAGTGTTGCCCAAACAGCAAGTCTTAAAGGACAAGGAAAGTGTAAAATAGAATAAGGCTGTATTTTGTATACTAAACATAAACATGAACTTACTGCACCACAAGCCTAATCAAACAAATGATTTATGCTTTCAAAGTTGGCCACAGGGGGCTGTCATCTTGTAACTTTGTTATACATCTTTGCAAGACCAAGACTCTGCACATGCTCAGTGTGATCTGGGCTAAGCTTAGGGATCATCATAAATGATCAAAACAGCACAAGTCAAATAATATCTGCCAGAAGCTGATACAGCAAGACTGATTAATAATCAGAATATACAGACTGCACTGGGTCCTGTGTTGTCATGTAATCTAATGTGGATTTTATAGTTTTTATATTGCTTAATACAAACTTTCTCCAACTCTGCAGAACCAGTGGCTGCAGCAAAATAATCCTCCAAATAGAATCCCAGAATCTTTTTATATCTGGCTCCATGATCTTTGTCCCTGCAGCTGGAGTTGCAAACAGTAAAGGGGATGTAAAGGCAAATATAAAATCCAATACAAATCTCTACACAGTTGCCGACTACAAGCTGCTTGAGTTCTGCATGGCTGCAACTTAAGGCGGGGGCTCCCCCTGCTGTTCAAAAGTAAGATTGTTTCCCTGCCCAGCAGTTAGGGACCATATGACAATTCCTATAAACAGCAGTAAATGTCCTTTAAGGAATACAGTTATGGGACCTGTTATCCAGAATGGGACCTGAGGTTTTTTTGGATAACGGATCTTTCTGTAATTTGTATCTTCATACCTTAAGTCTACTAGAAAATCATGTAAACATTAAATAAACCCAATAGGCTGGTTTTGCTTCCAATAAGGATTCTTTGGATAAAAAGGAGAGTATGTGAGACAACAACTTTCCTTAATTCAGAGCTGGTTTTCCGGATATCTGTATTCATCAATTGCTAACAGTGGCCTAGCTAGAGTGTACCGGGCCCCCCTGCAAGAAAAACTTCAGAGGGGCCGGTGAACTCCAATCCCTATCCTCCCACCCACTTACCCTCCTGTCTCCGCCCCCTTCCGGTCCCTCCTCCATCCCGCCCCAACTCCACCCACTCCCACCTGACTTGTCTCCCCGTTCCCCGCTCCCCGGTTGGGGAGGAGGATTTTCTTTTATTAATTATAGAGGAAGCAGACACCCCAGTAGGGGCCCCTACAATTGAGGGCCTGCTTCCTCTATAGCTATGCCACTGATTACTAATATCCTTTTAACTCCCTAAATCCTACCTCCCAACATTTTGGAAATAGAAAGATTTGAATGTGAATTGCCCTTTAAGCTGGGAGTCTTAGTTCTCCCAAGAGAAAACTGTTACAAAAGTATCTATCTATTCTGAGTTCTCTACCAAAAGCTAATTACGTTATAATTATGTATAATACTGTATATAATTATATATGCTGTCTTTTTCTGGTTATTCAGTGCTGGAGATCAAAGAGAAAGTCGGGACATTTCAGTACAAAAGCAGGACTGCGGGTTGAGCTGTGAAAAGCGGGTCTGTCCCGCTCAAAACGGGACAGTTGGGAGGTATGCCCTAAATGACGCAAAATGTTAGTAGCGAGTGTCACCTAATTCATGAAATCCTGTAAGCGCAATGGTGTCTGCAATTCAGGGTAGAACTACACGTGCAATGTCCATGTGTTTTCGGCAGATCCGACGCGCTGTGCCAAAACGTAGGTGTCAAATCAAGATAAGGTAAGCAATGTCCGATGGTGTCGCAGCGTTCATCTGACACGACTGTTGGAAGCAGATGGTACATGCTGCGTCTGCATCGGAGAGCCATGATGCGTCAGATGAACGCTGCAACAAGATCTGACATTTGTATTTCTTACCTTATTTTCCGTTGCATCCGACTTGACGCCTGCGTTTTGTCGAAGTGTGTCAGATCCGTCGAAAACACATAGAAGTCATCTGTGTAGTTCAACCCTAAGGGCTATTATTCATGGGTGTTTTTACCTGCGCTCTGTTTTGTTCCATTTAGTCGCAGGGGAGCGCAGGAGTAGACGCACTCAGTTCTTTTGAATGGGGCTGTACTCAAACAGACGCATGTAAGCACCAAACGAAGGTCAAATGCAGCATGTTGCGTCTCAACCTGCATTCGGCACCTACATGCGTCTGTGTGAGTATAGTCCCATTCAAAAGCAACAAGTGCGTCTACTCCAGCGCTCCCCTGCGGCTGAACAGAACAAAACGGAGCGCGAGGACATGAAACCAACTGTCTCCACCAACAGTGTCGGACTGGCCCACCAGGATACCAGGAAAAGTCCTGGTGGGCCCAGGTGTCAGTGGGCCCTCATGCTGCTAATTTGGCAAAGTTCATGGCCATTCCCTATTTCTAGAGGCTAAATAGATGTAATAATAGGTTATAGTATGTAAAGAAAATACACTAGGAGAATAGAGGTTGAATAAGTAGAGGAAGAATAATAGTACTGAGAGTAGGCCCCTGGTCTAAAATTTTTTGGTGGGCCCATGGTGTAATGTTTTTGGGTGGGCCCCTAATGTCCCAGTCCAACACTGTCCACCAATGCTTATTAGAACTTTGGTTGCCTTCTTAGCCATTTAAGGCCCTTACACACATTAGCGTTTTTGACCTGCGCTCCCCTGCGGCTGAAGGCAGCCAAACGCAATGCAGGAGAGCGCAGGTCCAAAACACCCGTGTGTAAGGGCCCTAAGGGCCACTTTAATTATAGGGCCACTATGATTGACACTTTTGGGGCTTTCCGTGGAGAAATGAATCATAGGGATTGATGCAGGTAGAGCAGATAAAGGTGTTCGGGTGCAGCCAGTGTGGCCTCAATTTGTCAGTGGGATTGGAATGCCTGTTTGGGTGTAGCCGGAAATCCCTGCGTATGTCACCCAGGCACCCACCCGCATCATCACACACAAATAAATGAGTTCGGTCAAACACTGTAGATTTTATCTCACTGTGAACTGAAAACAGAGTCGCTCTCGCGGCCAAAGGGGCAGAGGGGGTCGAATTGGACAAGTGGTGAACCCTTTTTGACCTATACAGAGGGGGGAGGAGGAAGGGAAATGGGGGGTAAGAGAAGGATCAGGCACAGGTGCAGCTACACACATCTCAATATCAGAGTCAAGTGTATGCTCTTTGTACGAGCTCTGAGAACGCAGTGTATGTCTCTCTCTCTCGGCAGCTCCCCTGAGGATGCTTTGTATTCTCACTGTTACCTGTGCCAGGTGAGGGGGAGGGATCACTAAATCTGCCGCTTTTAAAAGAATTCAGCGCTGGCATTCCTTTGCTGGGAATGGGAAAAGGCCAGGCATTAAAGGGGAAGTTTCCCTGAGACCTACATTAAAAAAATATGCCTGATTAAGTGTCGAGGAGGACAACGACATGCATGCTACTACATAAAAAGGCATTGATTTCATCACAATCAATATTTATGTAATTTTATACCTACCCCTTATGTTAGATGTTACGGAGTCACCAGGGAGTTCCCTAACCAGATTTATACGATCACCATAAAACACAACAGTGCCGTCTATGGATCTAAATGATGTTTTGATAGCTGCTACTCCACATACATGGTGAAAGTGTGGCTTATTCCTGCAAAAAGCAATCCATGCAATATATAGTGAATAACGTAACGTACCCCCTATTGTAAAATATAAGGATATTATAAGCCGCCAAGGCCAAGTGCTTTTATACAGGTCATGGAACTCCGAGGTGACCTTTAATAATAGTAAAGTATTTATTACAATACATACTTCTTATTGAGTCACGTGACAGAAATGACATCACTCCATACCAATTATAACAGATGACATCACTAAGTACTGTTTATAAGGATAGAATTGGCAGGATATTACAATACACAAGAGCTGTGAATATCCTGTAAATTATCCTATAAATCATATCCTTATAAACAGTGCTTAGTGATGTCATCAGTTATAATTGGTATGTAGTGATGTCTTATTGAAACTTGTGTATTATAATAAATAATGCTCCCGCTGTTATAAAATGCGATGATATTAGAGGTCACCTCTGAGTTCCATTACATGTATAAAAGTATTTGGTTTTCAGCCTTGTGCTTTTACATGTTGGAGACATATCATATCCTTATATTTTACAATAGGGGGTAATTTATTCGCTATATAAAGGTCATCAGATATATTTAGAGCCCGATGATGACGTTGTTTGCGTCACATAAACCACTGTCGTAATGATGTTTTAGTATTGATGTTTTGACCTCTCAGACTGGCATTTGTCCCATTTTTGGGCCCAATAAAATCATCTAACCAACTGTCATCTGTCCTGGTTAAGTTTTTGGTCCAGGTCAATGGCTCTTCATATAATTCCATCATTGGCTTCAGATGAGCTCAACCAGGCCCACCACTTGGTAACTGGGATTTGCTGCCTATTCATGTAAGAGGTTCTTGAAATCTATGGGCAGCTTGCAGGCAGTGTTGATCAGGTTTTAGAATATCCCGTGTGCTTAAGCCCAATTGTACTCAATTAGGACATCCAGCAAAATAGCTGGGTCACCCATCTTGGGTGCAACAAAGAACTCTGTGGAAGGCCACATCCATGCCAAGACTCCAGTTTAGACCACTATTGTAGTGGGCTCCTTTATCTACAATGGCAAATTTGCACCTGGGCAATAACCCATAGCAACCAATCAGTAATTTGTTTTTTTTTGTTTTTTAGCTAGCTGCAGATAGAACCATGAATGCCACAATTTGATTGGTTGTCATGGGTAACTGCCCAAGGGCAAATTTGCCCCAGCAGTTCTTCTTCTTCAGTTTGCTCTAAAATAAAGAAAATAGATTGCACACTCAAATACAAAAAGAAACAACATTCATTTCACTTGCCCTACACGTTTCAACCAACAAGTGCTCTTCACCAGGGAAAATACATTTCCAAAAAAGGCAGCTTTTTTTCGTTATTTCTGTCCTTGCTGAAAACCGCCTGTTGGTCGAAACGCGTAGGGCAATTTACCTGATGATGTAACTTTTTTGTGAATAAAACTATGTTTCTTTTTGTATGTGTGCAATCCGTTTTCTTTTTTTCAGAGTATTACTATATTGGAGACTTTTATGGACAGCCACCGTGGATTAGCATCTCATATTGGAACTTGTCCTATGCATTTCGACCAACAAGTGGTATTTATCAGGGGAAATATAATCCAAAAAAACCCAGACTATTAGAGTATTACCATATTACAGATTTTTATGGGCAGCCTCTGTGGGATTAGCACCTCATATTGGAATGTAGGAGTGAGCACCTTCTGGTAGTTTTTAGATTCACTTCTGCCAGCTCTTGTAGAAGTAGAAACTCAATGGGATTCATTTATAAACAATGGGCAAATTTGCACCTGGGCAGTAACCCACAGCGACCAATCAGTAACTGGCTTCAGCCACCTGCAGGTTGAGCAATGAATTTGATTGGGTGCTATGGGTAACTGCCCAGGTGCAAATTTGCCCAGTGTTTATAAATGATCCCTAATATTTTCAGCAGCTGTTGCACTACAACTCCCAGTCTCCATAGTGTTGTTGTTCAGCTACAGCTGGAGGCAAAAGAACGCTACTCTATGAGAAGTCGGCGTTCAGCTACTGAAAGGGAGGACAGGTCCTGTTTAACAGAAACAAATTGCTGAGCACTTTTCCATGACACGGCCATAGGCAGGAGCTTCTTCTACTCGTTGAGCTCTCATACTGCCCAGGGATCTGGTTCCCCTGCCTTTGTTCCCCCAGATCCCCTGAAAACCATAGGGAATAGAGGATCGGTTAAGTATTGCACTGGCAGCTCACACATAGGGCTGATGAAAAGTTCAGAGCAGCAGCACCGGTAGTGAGTCCCTCAGCTGCAGGCTGTGCCCATGAAAGGGGCTTCTGTCCGGGCTCACTCAGCCGAGCACTGCGAGAGCCCCATGAATGAAAGACTCTTGTTTTCCTTGTTCTCTTAAGTACGGAAGCACAAAACTGTATATTGGTACTAGCGCTGTTTGAGGTGGCCTGATCTGATGGGCCTTGTGTGGCCGCATTGTTACTACATGTCCCTTTGAAGGTCACTGTACCTTCTCGAGATCTTCACGGTCACAGAGACGGCATCGGGCATGTAGCAAAATCAATAAATCCATTTGTAGCCCTGGCATTTATATTGACCCTCATTCATAGACTGAATGTGAGAAACAACTTATTCCTTTAATATCAAGGATCACGAGGGAACAGTTAACCCGTCAGCCACCGTGGGCTCAATATATTCTGCGACACCAAAAGAGTCTAACGTATCCTTAATTAATTAACATGGTGTATCAGCTGCGCCTTTTGTGCTGGGCTAATCATCTGCTGATTTGCATAGCCTTTGCATAGCATAATTATTATTATTATTGTCAATTATTTACTCCTCTGAGCAGAACTAATGGGCAATGATGATTATGGATGATGGTTAAATGAAGGAGTGCCTAGGAGAGATGGGCGCTGGATTTACACCATAGCATTTGCTTCAATGGAAAAAGGAAATATTTGTCCAAATATTTTTGGAAAGGGGCCCCTTTGTAGGGACTGTTACTATTATGGGAGAAGAATGGAAACCTTTATTTATGCTCTGGGGCTCATATGTTAACCCAGGTACAGATATAGGACCACTTATCCAGAATGCTCAGGACCTGGGGTTTTCCTGTAATTTGGATATCCATACCTTAAGTCTACTATAAAATCATGTAAACATTAAATAAACCCAATAGGCTGGTTTTGCCTCCAATAAGGATTCATTATATCTTATTTGGGATCAAATACAAGGGACTGTTATATTATTACAGAGAAAAAGGAATTCATTTTTAAACATTTGCATAAAATGTAGTCTATGAAAGACAGCCTTTCCATAATTTGAAGCTTTCTGGACAGTTTTCCGGATAATGGATCCCATACCTACCAGTGCAGTTACACACAGCATCCAATCAGAGCTTGGCTTTCTTTTTCTACCCTATAGCTGACCAACCAAAATGAGTTCATTGCTATGGGTGCATATTTTTGCCCATGTCAGTAAATCAACCCCGCCCTCCCTTGTTGTTTGTGAGGCTAAGTAGACACATGTATATTAATTAAGGAGTTATTCACTTTTGTTGTAGAGACGGATGCTCTGAGACAATTTGCAAGTGGTTGCAAGTGGTTGTCATTTTTTATTAATGTGGTTTTTCAGTTATTTAGTTCTTTATTCAGCAGCTCTCCAGTTTGCAATTTCAGCAATCTGACCCTAGCAACCATGCATTGATTTGAATTAGAGACTGCAATATGAAGGAGAGGCTTGAATAAAAAGTAGCAATAAAAATACATTTGTAGCCTTACAGAGCATTTTCTTTTTATTTGAAGGCTGGAAAGAGTCAGAAGAAAATTAAAAATGATGAAAAACTATAAAAATAAGAAATAAAGTCCAATTGACATGTTGCTTAGAACTGTCCATTCTATAACATACTAAAAGTTAACTTAAAGGTTAACCCCATTAATGCAAATATTATTTGTAGGTTTTACCACTTGCAGTACCACGTATCACCTCTCTCGGCGGCAGTGGTTGGTATACACTTGTGCTTTGTTGGAATCAGGTCTTGTAAGGACAACCAGGTTCTCATTCCCCCCCCACCAAAGCCGTGGCCTCGTAGTTGTATATCTGGAGTTAAGTTCTACGGATACCAATAATATTCATGTTATCACATGCAATTAAATAACCTATATATAAGGAACATTAAACAACAAAAGAAGCATGGCTTTCAGAAATGGATGCCACAAAATAGTGCAACGCTGCCACCTACGGAAGGAACAAAGAATGAAATTACGAAACAATTGCAGTGACAGTTTGACTCGGTCTGCATTGGTATTGGCTGTGCTTTGGAAAAGAGACAGAACTGAAGTAATTGAGAAGAGGTCCCAACTAGACCAAGGGTACAAAGGATGAAACTAGTTTAATATATAACTTTTTTTATTTATATGGCTTCTGAAGTACAGGTAACATCCTTGCAGTGCGCTAATGCCCAGATGTTTACAGTTATTTATGTAGGCAGACATTTTATACAGTGATTTGCAGAGATTGTTCATCGGTCCATGATCCAGTGCACTCAAGACCATTGTTAGTTACTTAATTAAAATGTACTTGACCTCAAAATCATCTAAGCCCCAGCCAAACATTAGGAACAAGATGTTTGTCACATATATATATCGAACTTGCTTATCAGTCTGACTGGGACTGCAGACTCTATTTTCTCTATTCTTCCCACCCAGTCACCTACGGTGTCAGATTGCTCCTAGGACCAACCATTGAAAATGTATGTCAATGACCCACTGTACAAACCATCAGGTACTGTATAATATATAGAAATATTAGTATGACGCAACTCTATGGTAGGAAGAGATTTCATGAGAATTGACCTAAACCCCCTGCAAATTCTCTGGCACCCTGTCAGGACAGTCTAAACTTGCCCACCCATTGAGTATTCTTCCAGCCCAGATAACCAATATATTCCCCAGTCATTCAGCCAATGTTCTACTCACCCATTCATTCCATGCTCTACCAACAAACCACCTACCCATTGCTCTACATGTTTATGTGCACAATGCTCTACCCATCCCTTCACTCAATGCTCTACCCACATGTTCACCCAGTGTTCTAATCACACGTTTACCTATTTCTCTACCCACCCTTTCACCCAATGCTCTACCCACACATTAAAACAATGCTCTACCCACCCATTCACCCATTGCTCTACCTAACCATTCACCCAATGCTATACCCACCCATTCACCCATTGCTTAACCCAACCATTCACCCAATGCTCTACCCTGTCATTCAGGCAATGCTCTACCCAATCGTTCACCCAATGCTATACCCAGTCATTCAGGCAATGCTCTACCCAATCATTCACCCAGTGCTCTACGCACCTATTCATGCAATGCTCTAGCCATCCATTCACCCAATGCTCTAACCACCAATTAACCCACTGCTATAATCACTCATTCACCCTTTACTTTACCCACCCATTCACCTATAGCTCTACCTAAACATTCAAATAAAGCTCTACCCACCCATTGCTTAACCCAACCATTCACCCAGTGCTATACCCAGTCATTCAGGCAATGCTTTACCCAATTGTTCACCCAATGCTCTACATACCTCTTCACCCATTGCACCACCCTTCCATTCACCCAATGCTGAACCCACCCATTAAACCATTGCTCTACTCATTCACCCATTACTTTACAGGGCTGGATTCCAGCGGTGGGTTGCCTCACGATCCTAGTGCCCCCACCTGCACCTCTCTAGAGAGAGTAGGCGCACCAGAGTGATGGGGAGCTGCGCGTCCCCAGTGCTCCTCAGCAAGCAGCTGGGCGGCATGCCGCCCTTATCACAGCCCTAGGCCCATTCAGTCAAAGATCTACCCACTCATTCACCCACTGCTCTACCCACCTATTTACCCACTACTCTACTAATCCTTTTCCCCGTAGCTCTGTTGACCCAGTTACCCAATGATCTAGCCACACCCAATCACTCACTACTGACCACTGAAATGTATTTAATGGAAAAGATACCTTCTAGACCTGTAGACATCATTTACCCCAGAAAAGCACATTAATGTCTTTTATAACCTCTATGTTGGGGTTCTGGATCTTCATGGTCGTCTTTACTGCAGTGATTTTTCCTCATCTGACTGATAATAGTAGATTGAGATATAAAAAGTAATTTTAGTTCTTAGGTGGCAAAACACACCCCAACATTTATATGGGTCTCATCCAGTTCAGAAAACCTGCTCTAACAAAACCTCAGATCACTGGTAAAGAGCCATGGTCACCCATAATTTCCTGTAGGCTGTGAACTCCAGCTTTTATCCTTTATTTAATTAGCACTGACACACTTACATAGTGCAACTTGCAGAGATTGTTTATCAGAGGCGCTTAAACACATTCACACTGGGGTCATCCATGTAATTTGTCCATCTCACCACACTGAAGATCACAGGTATGTGATGCATAATTGTTACATCGGCCCACAGTTTCCCAACCTGAAATGTCAGAATGGCTTTATTGATTTGCTATATGTTATTACTGACGCAGGGCAGAGGAAATCAAGGACCCATTTACTGTTTGTCTGCTCGTTCTCTATGACTTATTATCTGTCTTGAGCGTCATTGGATCAGCATGGATATCAATCATGCCAGATGCTGCACATGGCCTTTTCTGCTCATTTATGGATCTTTGGAGTCTACAAGAGTATCTATAAGGAAAGTCAAGAGAAATATGCTCACAAAATACCAGTTCTGAAATACAGCTCTTCCTACCTAGCTTGTACTTTAGGGACCAATGGCTTAGAAAATAAAGCTCTTAACCTAGAAACATTGTATAAATACAGTAACCTATCCCTGGATGGAAATACTACTGAGCTTGATGGACCATGGTATGGCAGGTTAAATGAACTACCATGCCGATGCTCACATCACACCCATAACGACTGCTGCAAATGCTGCATTGTGGGAATGTTTTCTCTTGTGCATGTTAACTGCTCTTAATTAAAGGGACATACAAACTAATAGAAGGGTTACTGTTTTTGAGTAGTCTAACACTGCTGGGTTACAGGGGTAGGCTTAGTCCATGTTACTGTGTGGACCCTATATTTTATATTGGACATCTACCAACACAACAAGTATGAGCAAGACAATGCCTATCCCTATTGCCTATCCCTTAGTAAAGCAGGTAAAGGTGGACTTGAGTTGGTCTAAGGTCTTTGAACAACACTACAGGCATGTGGTGCTAGTGACCCATGGAGACCTAGTTGTTGTTGTTGTAACACTCCTATGGGTAACCATTAAGTAATTAAGGTTTCTTAGAAGTTTGTTGGCTTTCATTGGGTGGATTCCTCTTCTTCTTATCCCTGTTCCTTGCCTACCCGCAATCCTCTTCTCCTTTAATTATTCACTCTTCTATATATTTTGATACTCCTCTCCTACTTTCCCTTGATACTTGTTAACTCCCCCCCACTTCATGATACTATACTTTGGGCCTTCTCTTTATCAATGTGCCATAAGGTACCTGTCCCTGTTCAACGACCTTAATAAAAGTTACAGAAAGTCCAACATTTCCTTGTATGCCGCAAAGTACACTCCCAATTTCCTTCTCCTTTAGACAAGGACAAGGCAACCCTTGCCCCTTTCCCTGCTGCTGACTCTTTGAGCATTAATCCAATGTTGATACATGGGATTCCTCAGTGGATTTCAGTAAGTCTCACTCAAAAGACCTCATGACGTTTCTGTCACTTTTTGAAGACTTGTTACCACTCCTTGTTACTTTCAGTCAATCACCAAGTCAAAACAGTCACTTAACTGTCCATCGTTCTATAAAAAAATGACCCAGCTCTGTGGGATTTCATTGGCTACCCCTCGCCTGTACACTTCCTTGGATGCTGTAATAAGAGGATGGATTAAAGTCTCAGGCTGCCCTTTGTGTGGGAGAACGCTGGATAATCCCTCGCTTAATCTTCTTTAGCTCGGAGCAGCATCTTACTGTAAAACGATACTCCTGGGATCTGGCTGTGCTTCCTGCATTGTCCAAGGTTGGTAGATAAAAGTCCATAAGAAAAGTCCTAAAAATCTTTAAACTCAAACCTGACCTGGGCCTCCTGGAAAGTTATTAAATTAATGACAAGTGTAAATGGTCAATGCATTCAGGTGGCAGTGGTGCATCTGGCGCTTCTACTGAAGCCAATTCATGCAGATGTTTGGTTCATCAGGTCTATCAAGAAGGATTAATCCTTGGGAGAAATTGCGCAGGGGTCGAAGACAGTTCAGATTTTGGGTTCAATCCCAGATAATGATCCTGCAAAAGCAATTCGCTTTAAAAAATGGGCTATGAAGCAATGGCTACGCATATCTGCAAATAATATTTATTGTAAAAAATGAAAGTTGGCCTATTCATGCCTTTCTGTTAATGGGGATTGGAGAAGGGAACGGGAGGACACAAGTCGTTATGGACCTTCCATCATTCCCAACAATGGCGCATTTCCAGCAAATGCCGTATTCATATTACAGCCAAAAATAGTTTGGGAATGAGAACTGACTTTGCATTGCAAGGGAACTGGAAAAGCAGAACATGCTGAATTTTACACTTTATTCTCACATTTATTATAAGGATACAGTGAAAATAATGACTGCATTTCCCCTCTCCTAGCCAGTGCCACCAGATGAAAGCGATGAAATGGACCCAATAGACCCTAAGTGACACCCATAACTGCAAATCTTCCCATAAGTAAAAAATATTTGAATATAATAACAAGCAGCACCACGTACTACAGGTATGGGACCTGTTATCCAGAGTGTTTGGGACCTGGGGTTTTCCAGATCTTTCCGTAATTTGGATCTTCATGCCTTAATTCTACTAGAAAATCGTGTAAACATTAAATAAACCCAATAGGCTGGTTTTGCTTCCAATAAGGATTAATTACATCTTAGTTGGGATCAAGTACAAGCTACTGTGTTTTATTGTTATAGAAGAAAGGCAATTCATTAAAAAAAATTTAATTATTTGGATGAAATGTAGTCTATGGAAGACGGCCTTTCAGTAATTTGGATACTCGGTTTCCGGATAATGGATCCCATACGTTTATTGGTGTCTAAGGACCCTTGCACATGGGCGTTTTGGACCTGCAGCTCCCCTGCTTTGCGTTTGGCTGCACAACGCAGGGGCTATGCAACATGCTGCGTCTGAATCTGCGTTCGGCGCTTACACGCGTCTCGTGGGTACAACCTCATTGAAAAGAATGAGGTGCGTCTAGACCTGAGCTCCCTTGCGGCTGAACGCAGCCAAACGCAACGCAGGTCCAAAACGCCCGTGTGTAATGGGTCCCAATGACCCGACTAGGAAAGCAGGGCTTGACGGGGATTAGGAGAGAACCTATCCCCGCCCCGCTTCCGGGTTGCTGGGTCCTGATTGGCTGGCGTCCTAGGGAGGCGTGGCGCAAAAGAGAAAGCAGCGCAGTTATACCTCATTCAGCGCCGGGACGTGGAGGCAGCAGGACTCAGCAACCCACCCCCCCTCCCTATGATTGTAGGAGTTTTTTGTCGCAGTTGGCGGAGGGTACCTTGGCAAGGAGCCCCAGGGCAAGTTAAAAGGGGAAGTAGCCTGGTAGGCCTGGGTCCTCATGGGATATATACAGACCAGTTTAGGGTTGGGAATGGTACAGGAATCAATCCAGGCAGTTGGGGCACAGTCAACCCCTTTTTCTTATACTTAAAGTTTGTTATACAAACGGTTGATAATGTTATATATATATATGTTTACCTGTTAAGTATTATTGTATGTAAAAGAATACTGTGGCCATCTCTCTCCAAACCAGTGGTGTGGTGTGTTTATCAAGGGGTTGGTGTTGGGCAGGAGGGATAGGTGCAGACTCAACACTACACCCGTCAGGGCCCTTAGGCAACACTACTTGGTCCAGTGCCCAAGTATGTTTTGGCCACACCTTCCCTGCAACATCCTACTCAATCCACCTGCACCACATTTACTTGATTGGTCAATATGCTAACAACCCCTCGACTGACCAAGTCTTCAAAGCTGCTACTCGCTCCCCCATTGTGCGCCCAAATTTCCACCCAGGCCCGGACTGGCAATCTGTGGGTTCTGGCAAATGCCCAATGGGCTGCTGCATGTTGCCATAGAAAGTGTTTAGTGGGCTGGTGGGGCCAGTTCAGTCCTGTTTCCACCTGATGCCTCTACAGCCTACTCTCTAGAGATCTAGCTGCAACAACATGTGTGAATAAGTCTAATAACCCATATTAACCAAATACTTTTCTTCCTTATTTTAAAAGAAGTAGAATTGTAACTGCTGCTTGCCAGGGGAAAAAGGGGAGCAGAAAATGTGTACAGCATTCTAAAAATAACTATTTAAAATAACTTCAAGTATGTAGAGCAATTTGGAATTGGTTTTCATGTTTTATCATTTGTGGATTTTGAGTTATTTAGCTTTTTATTCAGCAGCTCTCTAGTTTGCCATTTCAGCAATCTTGTTGCTGGGTATTTTACCGGCCTGGCCAGTATTTTTGATGGTTGATCCCAATGTTATTAATAGGAAAAAAAGATAAATATATAGGAAGGTCGGTATTTGTTTCAAGAAAAGGTGGCAACCCTAGCTGGGTAGGGTCCAAATTATTCTAGCAACCCTGCATTGATTTGAATAGGAGACTGGAATATGAATAGGAGAGGGTCTGAATATAAAGAGGAGAAATAAAATGTAGCACAAACACGTGTAGCATTACTCAACATTTGTTTTTTAAGATGGGCTCAGTGACTCCCCCATTTGAAAGCTAGAATGAGTCAGAAGAAAAATGCACATAATTCAAAAACTATAAAAAAAAAAAAGAAAATTAGCCATTCTGTCACATATTAAAAGTTAATTTAAAGGTGAACCCTCCCCTGTAATTCAAATAAATAAATACACCGGGGGCATTCACTGTTCACTTCAATTCGACTATTATTATTAACGAGGCATACTTATGAAAAGGTGCATTTAGTGCAAGCTCTTTATTCACCCTTTGAAAAATATGCCCTGAAATCACAAGCTATTGGTGTTGAACTCAACTTTCACTTTTTCATAAAAATGCCCCATAAGTCACCATTGCCAGGGCACAATCCATACAGACTGATGCCCAAATGACAGTGGAGGTTAAGTTCCGGGGAGGATAAAGTAATGTTAGCCTATAGGTTAAATGATCTGCCCCTGACACGAGATCCTAAGCCAATTAAAATCCCTGTGGCAACTCCCAGTGACCTTGGGATCTATGGTAAGGACAGATCTAGGAGCACTCGTACATAACAGACTGGTGTAGAACCGCCTGATGATCTGGGGCAGTTTTATTGAATATCTAAAGTAAATGCCTTTTACAGGGCAAGTAATATGTCAGCTCTGATTCATGTATAGGGATGGCGCGAACCGCGGAAAAAAAGTTCGCGAACATGTTAGCGAACTTCCGGAAATTTTCGAACGGTTCGCGAACCCCATAGACTTTAATGGGAAGGCGAACTTTAACAGCTAAAAAAGACATTTCTGGCCAGAAAAATGATTTTAAAGTTGTTTAAAGGGTGCAACGACCTGGACAGTGGCATGCCAGAGGGGGATCAAGGGCAAAAATGTATCTGAAAAATCCATTGTTGACACAGCGCTGCGTTTTGTGCTGTAAAGGGAAAAAAGTCACTCAGGTGGTTGTGGAGACTGTAATATTATTGATATTTAGACAGAATGTGAACAAGCTCACACAGCTAGATGGCAGTTGTTTGAAGAACACACTGGGCAAAAAATGCCTGCAGGGCAAATAATGGCTACAAGGTCAACGTATACACTACTACAGCGGTGGATACGGATTACGTAAAATATATTATGGCTGCTTGAAAAAAGTCACTCAGGTGCTTTTTCTGGAGAGGGTAATATTATGGATATTTAGACAGAATGTGAACAAGCTCACACAGTTGTTTGAAGTACAGTAGATTACTAGCCAGCAAACTTTCAACTGTCCCTGAAATCACTAACAGGCACCTCTCTCCCTACACTAGCTCTTCAGCTCACACAGGCAGAGTGAAAAAACGCTGCAGGGCTTCGGTTTTTATAGGGAAGGGGAGTGGTCCAGGGGGTGTGGGGGTGGTCCAGGAGGGAGAGCTTACTGATTGGCTGCCATGTATCTGCTGGTCTGGGGGAGAAATGGCAAAATAAAAGTGCCAACTAAGGCGAACCCAAATTGGCGAACGTCGCGGGACGTTCGCGAACTTCCGGCGAGCGCGAACACCCGATGTTCGCACGAACAAGTTCGCCGGCGAACAGTTCGCGCCATCCCTATTCATGTATAACTGCAAGTATAACTGCTATTTTCTGATAAAATAAAATGTATTTCTACCTATTCCCTTTACGAAGTGTCTTTATTCTCTAAAGGCCATACAAGGCGTGGAGTAGATTAACAAATTGTAAGCACATTTAACAAAACAGGATCCATATACATTTGAAGACTTCTGCTCTCAGGCAGTAATAAAGAATTACAACAGATGTATTTTCCATTGAAAGGGACATTGGCGACATCTCCTGGTGAGGCTGAGAATTGTTCTTCTTATTTTAGACAATGAAAGCAATTCACAAACATATGTCACCATGGCGAAAATGCATTTGGGGCAGTGCTGGACTGAGAATCAAAATAGGCCCTGGCATTTCAGGTAAACAGGCCCAATCATCCCACTTAGAGGCCCAAACAGCCTCCACCAACCCACTAAATTGTGACTTTCTATTGCAACTTATAGCAGCCCATCTGGCATTTGCCCTAACCTACAGATTGCCAGTCCGGGCCTGATTTGGGGGCATCTGGTTTGCTTTGGGCACTATTACCTATTTGGGAAATTAGTCAGGGGAGGGCAATTAATATAGGGTGCAAATAGCCCAAAAGAAACCCCAATCAGGTCCCAACCATAAACTGAGCATAAAATGAAGGGTTTCCACATAGGGTTGCCACCTGACCGGTAATTTACCAACCTGTCCAGTATTTTCGATGGTTGATCCCAATATTAATAGGAAAAAAAGATAAATATATAGGAAGGCCGGTATTTTTTTCAAGAAAAGGTGGCAACCCTACTTGCACACCAAAAGAAAAAATAGACTGAGTGGTATTTGGATAAAATATATTTTTTTCTGAACTAGAATTAACTGCATACAGAACAACTTTAATCAAATATACAAACAAATGATTGGGCAAATAAGCATAATCTTTATATACATACCACTCAACAAATTGTCACAATAGCAGTTTCAAAGTGAAGGAAGCGGACACGGTTGCCCCAGAGAGAGAATTACCCCAACTTTTCGGCTGAACACGTTTCTCAAGGGGAATTCTTTTGGTGTGCAAGCCCTTCATTTTATACTATTACCTATTGGCCCAGCAATGGTAATTGCTTTTAAAATATGTGTCTGTGTGTTCCTTTCTAGACCCTCGACTGCTTGCTTTCTCTTGATAAAAAGAAGAAGAAGAAGGCGGTTGTTCATCCTCCAGCCCTTTTTCCAGTTCAGTTGTTTTCAGATAGTTCACCAGAAATGAAGACTTCTTCAATTACTTTCTATTTTCTATTTGTGACTGCTTTTCCAATATTGACGTTTAAAGTTTTATCATTACCTTTTTATGTCCTTCTAAAGCAGCTCCAGGGGGGGGGGACATTACCATCAGAATCCACAAGTTTCATTAAAGGCGGCTGTTAGAATTAATACCATAGTAAAAAAAAACCCTACCCGCAACCCAGGTAGACCCCCCTCCCTCCTCCCCCCAAGCCGAACTGCCCCCCCCTGGGCACATGCCCCTACGTCTTTACTTACCCCTCACCACAGATTCCAGCGACGGCAGCCATCTCCTTCTTCTTCAGTAATCTTCGAGACTGCGCAGCGTTTCAGTGCATGTGCAGTTGGAGCAATGTCCTAGCTCCAGGCAACTGCGCATGTGCCAAAACTCACGGGAATTGGCAAAGATCTGGAAGAAGAGACGAAGATTACTGAAGTATTAGAAGATAGCTGCCGTGATCTGCGGCACTGGAATCTGCGGTGAGGGGTAAGTAAAGAGGTAGGGGCATTTGCCTGGGGGGCAGTTTGGCTGGGGACAGGAGGGGGGTCTACGGGGGGTGGGGACAGGGTTTCTTTTTAAATGGGTTTAGTTCTCCTTTAAATAGTCGACAGAGTGGTCCCTATGCAAGGCAAAATGTGGTATCATAGCCCATGCTCTGGAGTTCATTACATATGTAACACTGCATCGTCTCTGACTTGCATTAAATTGCCCACCCAGTGTCCAGGGGTGTAACTACAGAGGAAGCAGGCCCTGTGGCTGCAGGGGTCCCCATGAGGACCTTATTTATGAGCGATTTCAATATATATTGGTAAAACAGGACAACCTCTGGATATTTTGGGGGCCCTAAAATAAATTTGCTGTTGAGCTCAGTAACATCGTGTTACGCCACTACCAGTGTCCTCTCTGTAGTACAATTCCTAAAGCCACACAGTACCCATCACAGTCTGTGAACTCCATATGATTAGCGCTGCAGCCATGAAGCCTCTCCCTTCTGCCATTGGAACTGCAGTAGAGGAAGCTTTGTGAGCACTGGATCCAAGAACCCTACTCCCCATACCTAACCTCCAATTGGTAGTAGCGTTCCTCAGCAGGGAACATTATAGGGGGACCTTTATGGCACAATAAAATGATCTTGTTATGCTGTAGTGTTTTTACCTGTCCAAAAAGGCACCCCATGGCACCCGTGAGCATTTTTTACTAAGTTGCAAAAAAAGAAAAAAAAAAGACTTTACACTTCACTCTGTACCATGGCCCTTGACATTCAGCTTGCTTTCCAGCTCCCATCAGCTGCAGTTCTTCTACTTTTTCATTTCTCTGTCACTCTGGTGGTCATTGTGCCTCTGTGCTAAACCCAGTTGCACTTTTAATACTCTTTTTTTTTTTTATCTAGCGTACAAATCACCTTGTCTGGCTCGGGCCACAGACTGCTCACAAGACTTTTATCAGGGGGAAAAATGTAAGAAACTAATAAAAGGCCTTTGTCTGGGCAGTATTTAATGTAATGTGATGAAAACACATGAATAAAGAGTGGAAAGAAAGTGAGGGACTCCAAGGTGAGCCCATGGGGTGGTTTGGGGGGGGGGGGGAGTCAGTGAGCACCAAAATCACAGAGAGGACAAATGTGTTGGAACAGGTTCATGAAAGGCTTAGGTTATTTTAGTTTTGCCAGTCCTAATTTCATTGAAGATCAGATGTTTCAGACCTTTTGGGTCCAAGCACCCCCTCTTTAGTGAACTTCTGCCAAGGAACCGCATTCAATTACCGAATTCCTAATTAGCTTTTAGGACAGCGCCCAATTAGCTGCTTTGTTCAGCACTACTACATTGGATTTAGAGATTAGGAAGCATCTCTCCTGCAATGGCATTAAGGGCCACGAGATCTTGGGTTCTTCATGTTTATCATGTCGTCTGATGGACATAAAGGAAACTAAAACTTCATTAAAGAAATAAGGCAGATATTTTGTACAGTGTGTTTTTGGCTTCTGTACCTGCCAAAGGCAACAACAACCCTTTAGTAATGAAGATCTGTGTCTCCAAAGATGCCCCAGTAGCTCCCCATCTTCTTTTCTGCTGATTCACTGCCCACGCGCTATTACTAAATTAGTCAGATTATGGATTTATTATGAGAATTTAATAATGGGCCCTGTAGCATCAGCTTACAGTATAAAACAGGCAAACCTCACTTTCTGCTGGATGATTAGTGACGACCCCAAAGCTTAGCTTCTAAACAGCTGCTCAGAGCCCACTGAGCATGTGCAGTGCCGCTGACACTCCTAACAATAGTCAAAATGAGAAAGATTTAAAGGCCTGGATCATTACAACTATAGAGATGCTGAACCTCTGAGTTGGTTTAATAAGTTCCGTATATAAAATACGGCATTTCTAGCCATATTCATTCTTTGAAATTAGTTCTCGTTTAATGGAGAAGAAAAGGATAATTCCGTAGAGGGTTACCAATACATTAAATGGCACTGTCTACTTCTGGCCCTAAAGGTGGCCACAGACGCACAGATAATAGCGTACAAAAAAAAAGTACAATATTCGGTACGTGTATGGTGGGAAACAAGCCGACTGATACCGGCAGAAGACTTGAATATCGACCAGCTCGTCGATCGGGCAGGACAGAAAATTTTGATTGGAAGCCTTTAAAGGCACCCGAACATTGGCTGAATCGTCAGATACAGGTAGAATTCTATTGTTTCCACCTGTATATCTGACGATTCAGCTCCATACGTGTTTATTGTAACAAACAGGGGCGCTCCTCCGATGAGGCGGCAGCACCCCTCTGGTTACCAGGGGCGGCAAAAAAGCCGATCCTGGTAACTAAGAGCCGAATTTACGGGTTTCAAACCCGGAAATTAGTCTCTTCTAGTGCAGAGTGCTAACTTGCGCCATGGACCCCCTCTACTCGTCTTTGGCGCTGAGCGCCATGGGGAAGGGGGGGTCAGCATATCGAGGGCCGCCTCAGGCAGCTTTATCGCCAGGTTCTCCCCTGGTAACAAACAATCTTTCTTGGAAAGATCTTTTTCCAAAAAGATCGTAATTGTTACATCTATGGCCAGCTTAAGGGGTATGTTGTATGTGGAGAGGGATACCATCCTATACGGGAAATTAGGAGAAGAAGTATTTCTATGTTCAGATTTGCTTTAGTAATATCGTAAAGTATCCCCTTGCATTGTAAGTCATGTCACCGCTCCATAACCCTTATAAACAGACTCTGTTCACAATTTGTGTTGTTCTTGATCTAAAGTTGAGTTGTTTGCCTGCACCCGATTTCCCTCTCCCCTCCAGCCCTGGCTGTAACTATCCCAAGTCACGGAATCTTGCAATAAATTTCTGTATAAATATTATTCCATTGCCTGAGTAATTGGTGAGAAGTGTGTGTGACTGTCTTCCCTGTTGACCCCCTACACCCGCCTGCACAAGCTGATGGAACGAGAGGCTCCCGTACATGATCTGCTAACAGCACTTTTATTGTTAGGCCTGTTATTAAGTTTTCATATCAACTCTGGGCTAAATGAGAGCATTCAGGCAGGTATGGGGTGTGTGTGTGTTGGCAGCTCCGAGCAAAGTCTGATGCTCTGAATTCTTTGTTTGGGGTCAGGCAGGGATGTTATTATTATAAATGTGCCCAGGTTTGATTGAGCCTTTGGATATCCTCATGCAAATATTTACTGCAACTTGGGTTCTCATTAAAAATGAAAGCACTACAATAGCAGAGATCAGGGTATAAACGACTCCTCGTATAGCAGAGAGACAGGTATTCATCAGCTGATCAATCGTATGTGTTTGTTACTGCTTCCATGTGTAGAATTTATATTTATATTCTGAGTTGTGCCCTCCAAGTCTGTGTATTATCAATATAGCAGGGTCCCATCATCATCCCATAGTAGCGATGACATTTTTTATAGCTCGGTTGGTGGTGATGCCCAAATTCTACTCTGAATAACTTCTATTGTATATCGTTTGGGCAAGGTTAATAAGCAATAACTGAATAACAGATAAGTAGAGATCCAGATTCCTGTGTGGGGGCGGGGCGAGTTTCTGAAACATGTCCCTGTGAGATGCATTTTTACTCACTTTGACCCACTACCCTATCTTATCTGCAGCCCATTCCACTGACTGCTAGGTGCGGAGACTCCTTGGACGCCGTGGGACAGTGTCGGTTTGGTTTTTTTCAGATCGCCTACCCTAACAGCACAAAAGATTAGCATATTGCAGGTAAGTTACCTACAAATATTAGTTTTTTTTTGTTTGTTTTTTAAAATGGTGTTACTGTCCCTTTAAACCAGAGGAGACATCAGAAATCAAGGAGGTGATGTGAAAACAGAAAAAAAAATATTGAGACCTGAGATACAATCTGATGGGGCACCCCTAGACCTGATGCTGCACATTGCCCCTGTCCTCCTCCCATTGAAATGTGCAAATTTCCATCATCAGGTCAAGAGCACTGAAGATTGGTGCATGGGAAGACCTATCAAATCTCCTCCTCCTCCTCTCCACAGTGATTAGGTACCAATGTGGGTTCAGCTGGGCAGCATACTGCCCCTAAAATCCTGCTGCCCTAAGCCCGGACATTTGTGGCCTTCGCATAAAATCTGGGCCTGCCAATGGCCTACAATATCCAAAGGGTATGTACACGCAGAAAAAATTAAGCAAACAAATGGTGGTATGTAAAAAATGTTTTCTTTACATATACAATAATACAATACACCACAACAACACTGAGGGTGGATCAGTACAATCAATGTACAAAGGTATAAATGAAAATATACATACCAAGAGACGTGTACACTTGCCAATGGTGAGAATACGAAATACGTTGGCACTATAGAAATACATGTTAATACCCCAACGTTTTGGCCCAATAGCCTTTGTCAAGGGGGAGTCTCCTGCCAATGTCCTGCCACAACCTGCATCAGGATGTAATTACAGAGGAAGCAGACCCTGCGGCTGCAGCAGGCCCAGACGTAATTGGGCCCCATGAGGCCCTTATTCATATACAATTTAAATAAATATTGGTAAAACAAGTCAACCTCTTAATTTTTTGCGGGCCTGAAAAATCATTTGCAGCGGGGCCCAGTATTATCTAGTTATCTAGTTACACCACTGACCTGCATCCATATTGGCATCATTAAAGGAAAAGTAAATGTTTTTCTTTATCTCTCTGTAAATTTGCTCTAAACAGCCCCCCAGATTAATGTACCTTAGTCCCTGCTGCAAGTCTGCTCTGGTTTCTGTGTTATCAGCAGCTTGTTTCCCTTCTTCCTGGTGCAGAGTAAAGCCCAGCCCCTTAGTTTACTGAGCTGTCCATTTGCTGCTGTTCCACAATAGAGAGGAAGAGGGAGCCAGTGTTTCATTAGTAAGCTAGTTTCCCCAAGCAAAAGCTGCTACACACACTGCTCTCTGCTATGTCACATTATGCAAATGATCTCCAAGACTAGTCTGAGAGATAAGGTCAGCTCAGAAAGCTAAGGGGCTGGGCTTCACTCTGCACCAGGAAGAAGGTGAAACAAGCTGCTGATAACACAGAAACCAGAGCAGACTTGCAGCAGGGACTAAGGTACATTAATTTGAGGGGCTGTTTAGAGCAAATTTAGAGATAGAAAAAAACGTTTACTTGTTCTTTAATCCTAGCTAGAACCTCATTTTTTATCTGACCCAGTGCAGGACTCTAGCTGGCAATGCCCATAGAAGTCAAAGAGGATGGTTTTATGTGCCCTGGTGCCACCTGTTTGGGCACCCTAAAAATTGTTCTATAAGGAAGCAATAATTGAAACAGTTGGGGAAAAGGAATGCAATAAATGAGTACCTTCAAAATTTTCACATAAATTTGCTCAAAGTATTCTTTAAATCACACCTGCTTGGCCAAACTGAGCAAAGAACTTACACAATGAGCAGATCTTTTTGTTTATGGCCACTTTTAACCCATTCCTATGGTCACAATGGAGCCTACTCGCTTTGAAAGACAATGCCATAAGCATTTCAACTAGTATTACTGACAGTACAAAACGCAAAACCACCTTCAGGTCCCATGGAAATGCTCAGTTGTATGTATGTTATAGGGAAACCCTTTTATAATATAATCATAGGAAGTTTTCAGAACATTTTAGTTCCTTTTTCAAGCTGATTACAACAAAGCTGTGGTGTTCTCTGGTATATATACAACATTCAGCTCATAAGTCAACCAACAAAATGGAATATCAATCTATGTGTAAGGTGTTAAAGTCATTTACGAGGGAATCTGCAAGAGACAAGCAGAGAAGGTACAAGATAATGTGGGTCAAATAGGCTGAGTATAAATTAGGGCTGAATTATTGGAATAAAAGGAATTCCATATGTAAACCCTTTGGCATTGCCTGGATTTTGAAATGAACAATTTATAAAGACGTGGTCTAAGGGCTGTGACACACTAGGCAATTTGGGGAGATTGAGTCGCCTGGCGACTAATCGCCTCGTTTTTGCGGCGACCAATCTCCCCAAAAGCCTTTCCGGATTCTGCGCTGGCTTAAAATGAAAAATCACAAGCGCTAATTACACGCGGTGATTCCTTTTCCGAAGTCGCCCGAAGTTGCTTCGCAAGGAAAAATTATCCCCAAATGGCTTAGTGTGTCACAGCCCTAAACGTCAAGTAAGACACACTTATAAACAAACACAATCTGCTTAAACTAATCACAAGCAGAGTTGGCTTTCTTCGTTTCAATAACGAGTGCATTGTTTAAACAAGATTATTACAGTCCAGAATAGGAAAACAATGTCAACCCTTGTATTCAGTAACTGGTAAATCCTCCTTGAGCAGCTATGACCTTCACCCAACATCTCCTGTAGCTGCTCCTTATCACAAACAGGTCGTACCAAGGAATGGGGACTGGGCTGAAGTATGGACTTGACAGTGACTCTGACTGTGTTTTGGGTCATTGCCTTGTCCCATCACATATTGTCTATACATTCAGGTGGTGGACTTCTACCCAGACATTCTGCTCTAAAATATCATGATAACAGTTTTGAATTCATAGCAAGCTGTCCAAGCCCAGAGACAGCAAGATTTTCCCAATCCATGATGCTCCACCATACTTCATAGTAGAGGATGAGGCCACCTTTCTATTGTCTTCATGTCTTCATCTTCTGTTTCACCATACACAGATATTACATTTTCCAATGTCTGATTGATCCACAGACTGATGTTCTCAATGCTGCCCAAGGCACTAAGCCAAACGTCTCCTGTGAAACACACCACCCACCCCACCAGTGTGAGTCCTGGTTGTAAAATCAGAGTCAGTTGCATAGAATAAATCAGAGTCAGTTGCATAGAATAAGTCAGCAATTGTTAATCGTCCACTGCCTTGTAAACTTCTATTGCCTCTGAAAGGTTTGGAGCCTTATCAGATCAGATACTTGATCTTACAGGGAGCAGAATACCACAGTAATGAGCATTTTGCTAAGGGATACCTCATATCTACATGTCAAGATGGGGAGACGAGTATCAGATCAACCGTGTACAGGCTCCTCCGGCAGAGGAGAGGTTAAACTTCGGTACGACTAAAATGGACTTCAAGGGCAGAGAATTAGCCTCCCTAATCTCTGCAAAAGGAAAAGCAGTGTCTGATGAAATCAGAGGAACGTTTTGTCAGAAACCGGAGGCTAATCCTCTTCCATTTAATGGCTTGAGCAGAGCGATTGGAGAGTAAACAGTCACGCAGATTAAACGGGGAAACCTAATTGGGCGTAACCAACACCAACCACAGCATCCAGGCTTAAACCCCTCAAAGGGACTCACTCTCGTGTCTTAAGCCCCTACTATAGCTGCCATTCACAATTTATTTTAATTCAAGCTCAGATTGGAAACGCTGATATCAGGCCCAGCCATCAAGACGCTGGCTGGCCCAAGAGAACGAGCCCAGATGACAAAGAATGGTTCACAGAGTTGTGTTTCAATGAGGTTCAAATGGACCCTCTGTATATAAGAGAAGACTTGCAAAGCTAATGAGCTTGTGCCACCTAGTTAGCTCATTAACTGGGCAAATAAACAATTCTATAAACAATTCCACAAGCTTCATTGGCAAGCATACACATATTTTTCATTATATGTTTACCATCCAAAGTGTTCCTTGGATTTAATAGTCTCATTTGCACAAATGCACTAGGTCAGTTATGGGCCCATATACATTCTTTTATGCAAAGAAATTCAGGCATTTAAGCTGGAAGACCTCCATTTGGCTTTAATGCCCCCAGCCTATCCAGCAGAGTCCATCATATTCAAGGGAAACTGCTCTACAATAACTTCTAGATTAAACCCTTCAATAAATATTGCCATTAGGAACCTCGTCCGCATGGGGAGACTAATCTGTGGTTTTGATGGGTTGAGTGTAGATGCATTGGGGTGTAGTTAGGTAGGTGTAGGGGACCGTATGACTACTTATAGCAATCCTGCCTGTATATTTTTGGAGTGTGGGAGGAAACGCCAGCGGACAAGGAAAGAACATACACTCTCATCAAAGACTGTACCCTGGTTGGAATTGAACTCAGGACCCCAGTGTATTTTCACCACTTTAGAAATATGCTTAATAGGCTAACAAGATAACTAGTCTTCTATCTGGGCAGTGTTGGACTTTCAGGGTTTTTATTTTTTTTATTAAAGTTCAAATTTTACCTGGTCGGGCTTTTTGGGACAAAAATTTTTCTTTCAAGATGTTGGATGTTACCGTGTTATAGCCCAATACTGCAAAAAGCCTGAATCCAAAACCATCTCAAACCTGTCCTGTAGAAGTCAATGGGAGATGTCCCTATCCCAATTTGAAGGTATTGTGCTTTGAAATGGGATTAGCTCGAAAACGCAAAAAATTCTGGGTTTTCAGGCGATAACCTGAAAAATTGAAGCAAGTCAGGGTTTTTTTCTCGATTTTATTAAGTTTTTCCATGATCTGATTTATTCCAGTTATTTTAATGATAAATAAGGCAAAATCATGGATGGGAATTTGGCCGGATGATCAGGGGGGACAAAACAGCACAATCTTCAGCAATTGCTGTGACACATACACCCTCCTCCTTGATGTACAATCTGCACTGCCGGTAAGATATTGACAATCTATATTACATTATTATTATTCCAATATTATATATTGCTATGTTTTATTATTCATCTTTCTATTCAGGTCTTCTCCTATTCATATTCCAGTCTATTATTTAAATCAATGCATAGTTGCTAGGGTAATTTGGACCCTAGCAACCAGATTGCAAACTGGAGAGCTGCCTGTTAAATTGATTATCACTCGCTACATCATACAAAAAGGTTTTTTTTTTTTAAAGTTTTTGAATTATGTGCCTTCTTCTTCTGGCTCCTTCCAGATTTCAAAGGGGGTCACCGACCCCATCTAAAAACAAATGCTTTTTAAGACTACAGATGTATTGTTACATTTTTTAATACTCATCTTTCTATTCAGTCTGCCTCCTATTCACATTCCAGTCTGTTATTCAAATCAATGCATGATTGCTAGGGTAATTTGGATCCTAGCAACCAGATGGCTGAAATTGCAAACTGCACAGCTGCTGAATAAAAAGCTAAATAACTCAAAAGCCACAAATAATAAAAAATGAAAACCAATTGCAAATTGACTAAGAATATCACTCTCTACATCATACTAAAAGTTAATTTAAAGGAGAACAGCCCCTTTAACTTCACTGGACCCTATCAACTCCTTTTTTTATCCAGATATCCAGAGAAATATCTTAGTGACAGAGCCTCTGAGATACTGCCCCCCCCCCCCCGTCCTACAGCCGACCACAATATCCAATTCTTCGCCTCCAAAGAGCTCTGTGCTGGGGCCTTTGGTAAAAGCAAAGTGATGACAGCAATGGATTAAGTCACCTCTGCATCACCTTTAAAGCTATAGTCATGCTAGTACCATGGCGCCCTCTACTGGATACATTTTTAATTAACCGTATTACTAGAAAACCTACAATACTGTCATAGGAAAATAATAATATTGAAAAAGAGCACAGCAGGATAATGTCACAGAATTTAAAGAGTATTACATAGCCAAGTAATGATGTAAGGAGCCCAACAGTGAGTTGTACTGGACAAGGGGGGGATTTATTCCCAATGCAGACTGTTCAGAGGCACCACAGCACAGACACATTTGTGGGCTTAAAGGGAAGGCTCATCTTTAAGTTAAAGGGATACTGTCATGGGAAAACGTGCATTCAAAATGCATCAGTTAATAGTGCTGCTCCAGCAGAATTCTGCACTGAAATCCATTTCTCAAAAGAGCAAACAGATTTTTTAATTTTTAATTTTTGAAATCCGACATGGGTCTTGCCATATTGTCAATATCCCAGCTGTCCCTGGTCATGTGACGTTTGACAGTACTTTAGGATGGAACTTCTTTCTGGTAGGCTGTTGTTTTTCCTTCTCAATGTAACTGAATAGTACCCAGTGGCACATGGGTTTTTACTATTGAGTGCTGTTCTTAGATCTACCAGGCAGCTGTTATCTTGTGTTAGGGAGCTGTTATCTAGTTACCTTCCCAGGCTGCTGGGGGGGAGGGAGCGGGTGATATCACTCCAACTTGCAGTACAGCGGTAAAGAGTGATTGAAGTTTATCAGAGCACAAGTCACATGACATGCACAAGCCCCATGTCAGATTTCTAAATGAAATATAAAAAAAATCTGTTTTCTCTTTTGAGAAATGGATTTCAGTGCAGAATTCTGCTGGAGCAGCACTATTAACTGATGCAATTTGAAAAACATTTTTTTCCCATGACGGGATCCCTTTAACTTTTAGTATAGTATGTTAATGAAAGGCTAATTCTAAGTAACCTTTCAACTGACCTTAATTTGTAAAGTTTTTGAATCATTTAGCAGCTTCTTCTGACTCTTCCAACAGTTAATTTAAAGGTGATCAACCCCTTTAAGCCTGAAAAAAATTGAAATGGCAACAGCACTTGAGCCCTTCAAAGCCTTTTTCCAGCACTGATTCTGCAATTCTGATTATGTTGGCCACTGTACCCTCTCCAAGTGCTACAAGGGAATGGTTACACACAGTTATCCATAGAGTTCCTTCAGGCTGCATTGGGTTTATGGAATGGAGGGTACTGCCTGCACCAAGTATGACATGATTTGGATGAGACCTTGGTATCCTTGGCCAGGGACACTTTTGGGCTAGTTGCCACCCTAGTCAGCAGATACTGCCCCTTTTAAAGGACTGTCAATTTTCCTCAGGGCAGGAATGACACTCTCTCTTATGCCTCTCTAACAACTCAGAAAAGCCATGGCAAATTTCCCCTAGGGGCCAATTTCTCAAAATCCTAATTGGGAATCATATTTTACTCACTTGACCAACTGCAGGTTGGGGACTCAGCATCCCCAAAATCTAATGCAGAAATTCTTAATGCAGGATACTCTCAGCTTGCATTTGCTTGGCAGGCATACATGCCACTTGGGCTACCTCCTGTAGATCCCTTAAAGGGCAAGGAAAGGCAAAGAAATAAAATACCATTCTTACTTTCTTTAATGAAAAAGAAATCTATCTCCAATTTACTGTAATTAAAAAATCTGTACCGTTTTTATAAGAAACCTGACTGTATGCAGCGAAATTCTCCCTTCATTTACTTCATAAGTAATTGTCAGACGGTCCCTAACTTCTGGCAGGGAAAGTATCATACTTATGAACAGCAGGGGGAGCCCCTGCCTTACTTACCAGCCATGCAGAACTCAAGCAGCTTTGTTTTTTGATCATTTATGACGATCCCTAAGAAGCCCAGACCACACTGAGCATGTGTATGTAGTCTAGTCTTGCAAAGATGTATAACAAAGTTACAAGATGACAGCCCCCTGTGGCCAACTTTGAAAGCATAAATCATTTGTTTGATTAGGCTTGTGGTGCAGTAAGTTCATGTTTATGTTTAGTATACAAAATACACCATTTATAGCCTTATTCTATTTTACACTTTCCTTGCCCTTTAAAGGAGAGCTAAAACCTAAAAATGAATAGGGCTAGAAATGCTATATTTTATATAATGAACTTATTGAACCAACCAAATAATGATCCAGGCCTTCAAAGGTAACACAGTGGGCTCTGAGCAGCTGAATGCATGTAAAATGGCCATTTATGATACAAATTCAGTATGTGGCAGATTTGCCTGTACCCCAACTGATTTTAATCAGAATATATGACTTACCTTCAATTTTTAAAACCAAGGGGCAGAGAATCAAAATCAGATTCTGTCCTGGAAAATTAGGGACATTTATAGTAATGTTTATATTTCGGTTAAAGGGGAACTATCTTGAATGTAAAAACAATCTTCATCATACGGAAATAAGAAACTTTCTAAATACAGTCAGTTAGACAGTCTGTACTGTTTCTGAAATAATAAAGTTTATCTTCCCTATTCCTCTCTCAGCATTCTGTCTTCATTCAGTAGTTGGGTGTCAGATGGATGATCCAATATATCTTTTGCCTAGAAGATGTATTAGAGCTCACTCTATTAAAATCACCAGACATCATGTCTCTCTACATGCAGGATTTGTGCAAAAGGCAATTACTTTTTTAGATTTTGTTTGTATTGTAATCAGTTATTTTAATGAGCTCTAATTCATCTGTTAGGAAAGGAAGCCCCCCTATAAAATATATTGGATCTTTATCCAGGGCTGCCATTATTAAGCACGGGGCCCCTCACAACAAAATTTTTGGGAGCTCCTGGCCCCTCCCACCCTGGCACCCAAACCCCACCCCTGATCCAGCCCACTACATATCAAAGTTAAAAGACCACACAGATAGCAGCGCTAAAAAAGTAACCCCCACACACATATTTATGGTCAGGGCTCCCTTATAAATAAAAAAAAAACATTGGCACCAGGGCCCGCCTTACAAGTTTTAAAAAAATTAGGGCCCCAAAAATTTTTTTTTTTAAAAAAAACCTTGGCCACAGGGCTCCCTTACAAGTTAAAAAAAATTGGGGCCTGAAAAAAAAAAAAAAACATTGGCACCAGGGCCCCCCTTACAAGTTAAAAAAAAAACAGGGTCCCAAAAAACATTTTAAAAAAATGGTGGCAGGGGCCTATAGAGTATAGAGAACTCGTGGCTTCAGGACTTCAGTTGAAGCTGTTTTTGTGACTTCGGGTCTTTTCGCAGTTTCAGGACTGTTCGGCACTTCCGCACTCAGGCAGCAGGGCTTTGACACTCGCAAGGTGGGCCCTTCGAAAAGTTCAGCACTGCCGGGCACCCCTTCAGCCTCGGGCCCGGGACACTTGTCCCCCCCTGTCCCCCCCCCGATGGCGGCCCTGTCTGTATCTGACGCCCAATAGCTGCATGAAGACAGAATGAAGAGAAACAGATGCTGAGAGAGGAAGAGTGAAGAAAAACTTGATTATTTCATAAAAAATGCAGAATATTTAATTGATTGCATTTACAAAGTTTTTTATTTCAGTATGATGAAGCTTATATTAAATTTTAATTTTTGTGCTAGTTCCCCTTTAAGTAAAAAACGGGTTCCTATATTGCTGTTAAACAAGCGGTCATTATCGAAGTCTACTGAATCCACTTTTGTTCTAAGTTGTGCCAGCAGGTGGCGCTGCATGACCTGATTTAAATCATATTGGCCACTATTCTTACGGGGTGACAAATGGGACAGATTCTTAGACAGGGATCTTAACCTGAAAATAAAATGTTGTTGAACGAAAGAAGATGTAATGCTAAGCTACTTTCAAGTAAACATTCATTCACATGAATGTAATTGTTATTAAATTAATTGTTATTATTCAATTCAAGGCACTGTGGGAATTACAGTCTTACCTGGGGGAGAGCTGGCTTCTGCTGCATTGTTTCAAGGGTCAGAACAAGAAGTGCATTCGATTGCAAGCTCTTGTTTTAGGGTTTAAAATACATTTGCAAAGGCATAATGGGTGTGTGCTTATTTCTCTGTAGCAGAACTAGGCTAACGATATGCAAATGAGGGGCATGAATATTCATGAGGCTTCTAAAATAAAATCTGAGACGCCGAAGCCGCGCACAAACGAAATCCGGGAGTCGTGAGATAAACAGACTTGTATTTGTTTTACCTTTCTCTCTCGCTGAGAAACAACATACGCTTTATTAACCAGCACTTCAACTCCGCGCTGGTATTTCTCCTTTACAATTTAAAGGGGAAGTTTACCTTAAAACAAACTTTTCGCATGATTTTTTGCAGTGATGGAATTGTGCTACCCAATTACCAATGTCAATGACCCTGTAATCATAATATAAAGTAATCCTGATGCTTGGTTTTTAGTGTTATATCAGGTAATTAGTGATAAACAATTTATTTTTGGCAGTAATGGATTCGCCGGGCGAAATTCTCCATCTGCAATTTTTGTTTTTTCGCGAAAAAGCCTATTGATTTTAATGCTTTGGACAAAAACAGTCGTCATAAGAAAAAAACGCCCTTTGACTTTAATGCATTGTCGCGCCTATGGACTTTAATGCATTTCATGAAACTTTCATTTGGCAAGCGTGAATTTGCAGCGATCTTCCATGTTTAGACGCCGCCTAATAAATTTGCGAAACTGCGGCAAAGGGAATAGACTTGCTTCAAATTGTCGCAGGTGTCAAAATTCATGGTTTTCGCAAACTTTTCGTTGTTTCGTGCTACTGCTACTTATACTATGTCACTCATGTCGTTATCTAACACAGAAATAATTGCTTTCGGATATTACACTGAAATGGGTCTCCAGAAGGACGGACAGAATTCTGTATTCATGTATTCAGAGGTTGAAATAAAGTATTTCATTACTTTGGCAATGATCATATAACAACAACAAGAATGGGGATCCTTATCAGATCAGCTGCTGGCCTTGTAGGACCTGATACCCGTTTTAGCGTGCACTGTTGCTTTAAAAAAAAAAAAGTGTCCTGCAGAAATAAATCTTATCTGGTTGTTGGGGTCACTGACCCTGGCAATAACAAAATGGAGATTTTGGTTTTATTAATATGCTTCTGTTTTATTGGTTATATTAATGTTCCGGCCCACTCCTATTTATCTTCTGTTGTGGCTTCCAGGGGGCCAGGCCCGGACTGGCAATCTGTGGGTTCTGGCCAATATGGGCTGCTGTTGAGTTGCCATTTACAGTCATTATTTATTGGGCTTATTTTGAATCCCAGTTCAGACCTGCAGGAGGCTGTCTGGCTACTGGGCAATAATATAAATGCAAGTTATACACTAAATGGCGTGTTGGGAGTTTCCTTAAGTGAGAAGGATCTTGGGGTTTTTATAGATAACAAGTTGTCTAATTCTGGGCAGTGTCATTCTGTAGCTACTAAAGCAAATAGAGTTCTGTCCTGCATAAACTCAAGGGATAAAAACATAATTATACCTCATTATAGATCCCTACTAAGACCTCATCTGGAGTATGCAGTGCAGTTTTGGGCTCTAGTCCTTAGGAGGGATGTAAATGAGCTGGAGAGAGTGCAGAGACTTAAGCTAGCCATAGACGTAACAATTACGATCTTTCTCGGAAAAGATCTTTCCAAGAAAGATCGTTCGTTTCCACACACACGTATAGAGCTGAATCGTCAGATATACAGGTAGAAACAATAGAATTCTACTTGTATATGACGATTCAGCACTAACAATGGCCGATGTTCAGGGAGCTTTCAAAGGCATCCGATCAAAATTTTCCATCCAGTCCGATCAACCAGCCGACCGATATCTTAATCCTCTGACGATGTCGGTCGGCTCATTTCCCACCATACACGCACCGAATATCGTACGAAAATTCGTTTCGTACGATATTATCTGTGCGTCTATGGCCACCTTAAGTGCAACTAAACTGGTTAGAGGGATGAGACTGGAAGACTTAAATTATGAGGGGAGACTGTCCAGGTTGGGGTTGTTTTCTCTGGAAAAAAGGCGCTTGCGAGGGGACATGATTACACTTTACAAATACATTAGAGGACATTATAGACAAATATCAGGGGACCTTTTTACCCATAAAGAGGATCACCAGAGGCCACCCCTTCAGACTAGAAGAAAAGGACTTTCATTTAAAGGAACAGAGTAGGTGGTTCTTCACAGTGAGGACAGTGAGGTTGTGGAATGCACTGCCGGGTGATGTTGTGATGCTCATTCTGTTGATGACTTTAAGAGGGAATTGGATGATTTTTTGGACAGACATAATATTAAGGCCTATTTTGATACTAAACTCTACAGTTAGTATAGCTATGGGCGGTGGTGTAACTACCAGGGGTGCAGAGGGTGCAATTGCACCAGGGCCCTCACCCCCTTGGGGCCCATCGGAGCTACGATAATGGTTATGGCAGGCAGTTATCTAGGGGGAAATTAAACAGCACACATGCCATCAACACTCCAGCATGGGATTTATAGAGGTAAGGGCCCAACAGGGGGGCCCAGGTGCCCATCCTATACCGGAGCCCACCAGGGAGTAGTTATGACACTGGCTATGGGCAAATATGGTTTGTGTGAAAGAGTCTAGGGGTGTGTGTGTTTATGCTGGGTTTTCATTTGGAGGGGTTGAACTTGATGGACTTTGTCTTTTTTGAACCCAATTTAACAATGTAACCAGATTTAGCAACAGATCCAAAAATGAAACTAGTTCAAAAACCACAAGAAATAAAAAAAAAAACGTAAAAATCTTAGAATTGCATATTCTACCCTATCCTTAAACTTGATTTTAGGCTGAACTTATCTTTTTATTTAGACCTTTATCTATGCATATTGCAGCCTGCCATTAAAACCCCTGCCCGAGTCCTAGGGAAAGTTGCACCCTGCCACCCAAATACTACCCTGCTCCCTGCCTGTTATTTTAACCGTCTATATTAGTGACCACCAATGCAAGGGACCAGTGTGACACACTAAACATTACATTGTGTTTTCAGCTGTAAATATTGTTACAGTAACTCAGCTTGAAAAAATACACACTCCCTTGGTCAGTGGTCTTGAAAGTGGTTTAGCAGTTCAGATGTAAAAGCAGCTGGCGGGAGATATAGATGTAGATGGATGGCTACGCTGCTGGTCCGGGTCTACATGAGCTGATAAAGAGATGGATTTGCTCAGAAGAGGAGTCACACATCAGACTGACAGCTCACAAACTGACAGTTAGTGCATAGCTCAAGCATTCCTGCATTCTCTCTTGCTGGTTCTGGTGTCAACATCCTGATAAGTTCTGTCCGGACATGAATGGGACCCGCCCACACCCTGGAGCCCTGTAAATTCCTGTGTGTGTACTCCATGGAAAGAATCTAAAAACAGTATTATTTAAAGGGAAATGTGATTTTATGCCTTTTGATAACCAGGTTTGGGCCAGAATATGAGAATGGCGGTACCAAAGCCAGGGATGACAGAAATACAGTAGTTACCACATTGGCTGCTCTTCAGCAATCCATACAGATGTCTAGTTGCTAGGGTCATTGAGTCTAGCAACGGGACCAGAGTTCAAATACCGACAAGGAGAACGACCATGTGGAAATGTATTTCGGCAAGTACAAGGTATGGGATGTGTTATCTGGAAACCCATTATCCAGGAAGTTCCAAATTATGGGAAGGCCATCGCCCACTATCCAAATAATCCAGTTTTTAAAAAAAAACGATTTCCTTTTTTTCTGTTATATTAAAACCGTACCTTGTACTTGATCCCAGCTAAAATATAGTTAATCCTCATTGGAGGATTGGGTTTATTAAATGTTTAGCTGATATTTTAACAGACTTACCAGCAAGGGGTGGTTTAAATTTCAAGCTAAATTTTATTATGTTATATAATGGACAACTCTAAGCAACTTTGCAGTTGGTCTTCCTTATTTATTTATTTTAATTATTTGCCTTCTAATTCTGACTCTTTCCAGATTCAAATGGGAGGTCCCCAACTAAAAATAAATGTTCTGTAAACCTGCAACTGTATTGTAATCGCTATTTTTTATTGCTTGTTTTTGTATTCAGGCCACTCCTCTTCCTATTCCAGTCTCTTATTCAAACGAGTGCGTGGTTTACTAGGGTAATTTGGACCCTAGCAACCAGATTGCTGAAACGGGAGAACTGCTGAATAAAAAGCTAAATAACTCAAAAACCACAAATAATAAAAAATGAAAACCAATCGCAAACTGTCTCAGCATATCACTCTCTACATCATTCTAACATTTAATTTAAAGGGGAACAACCCCTATGTTGTATGAAGATCCAAATTATGGAAATCCCAGTTATCCAGAAAACCCCAGGTCCCGAGCCTTCTGGATAACAGATCCCATGCTTGTATTAGAAATAAACTGAAAGCTATATATTGTTGTAGAATATCACTATCCCCTCCATTCTGTAAGTGAATTGTAGCAATACTCATAACCTCTGATTGCACCATTTGTGAAATGCGTGAGCCTTAGTATGTTATGAAAGGAGAGATAAAGACATTAGCAGCACAGACAGGAGGCAGCGCAACACACTCCACAATAAGGGGGAAACATAACAGATATTTAAGCCGCGTCCTACTGACAATCTGCAATAAAGAGTCCCGAGGGGATGATAAAATGTCATTGAATCTCATAAAGAGACAAAAATAGCAACGTGTTAGCTCTAACAACGTGCTTAGATCCACAGACACCTGCTTCCAGAATAAAGAGGAATCTCATCCTAATGACGGAGCCGGAGTTGGATAATATGCGCTGGATCGGCCGTGTAACGAGAAAGAACAACATGTAATAAAGTGCTGGATCAAAACATCTCTCTGCAAAAAAATCCACTTCCTATCTGATTAAATGGCAAATGTCGGCAGCATAAAACTGCTGACTTCCATCATGTACCTAAGCGATGCCTACCTGCTGCCATGTCGCAGGCCTTGTACTTTTACTATTACAAGTGCCTACTGTAAATTATGGGCCCTAACTAGTGATGGGTGAATTTATTCGCCAGACACGAATTTGCGGCGAATACCAGCGATTTGCCGCCGGCGAATAAATTCGCAAAAAACAGCGAAAAAAAAACTCATGCACCGAAAACGACGCGACAAACATGATGGGATGCGCGTCAAAACCGTTGCTGCGACTCGTTTCACAAATTTTTCACCAACTGCTACAGGCAAGGGCAGATTTACCCCTATATGTAAAAAAAGGCGCTAAGTTTGCCCAGGGGCAGTAACCTATAGCAACCAATTAGCAGATAGAATTCACTAGTCACCTGTTTAAATGCAAGTATCTTATTGGTTGCCATGAGTTACTGCTCCTGGGCAAACTTAGTGCCTTATATTACATATAGGGGTTTTGAAGCCTTTATGTCGGGGGAACCACCCGCCACATCCAAAACTCTATCTGCTCCAGTTGCATTGGATTGTACTGCTCCAGCTGCCTGTTTGAGTTAACTTTTAGTATGATGTAGAGGGTGATATTCTGAAACAATTTGCAATTGGGTTTTAATTTTTTTATTATTTGTGGTTTTTGAGGTGTTTAGCTTTTTATTCAGCAGCTCTCCAGTTTGCAGTTTCAGCAGTCCAAATTACCCTAGCAATCACTCGTTGCTTTGAATAAGAGACTGGAATTTAAATAGAAGATAAAGATATATTGATGGGTGAAAAATAAAATTTCGTCTTTTTTCACCATCACTATAGGAGAGGCCTGAATAGAATGATAAGTAATAAAAAGTAGCAACAACAATACATTTGTAGCCTTACAGAGCATTTGTTTTTAGATGGGGTCAGTGACAACCATTTGAAAGCTGGAAAAAGACAGAAGAAGGACAATAATTCAGAAAGTATAAAAAAATGAAGTTACTTAGATTTAGCCATTCTATGACATACTAAGGGTAAGGGCACAGGGCAAGATTCAGCGAGATTTAGTCACATGGCGAATAATCGGCTCTTCTTCTGGGCGACAATCTCCCTGAACTGCCATGAGGAAACTTCAGCCAACTTTGGGCGACTTCGGAAAATGAAGCACCGCGTGTGCTATCCCACTTCATTGAAGACAGCAGGAAGGCAAAGAAACGCAGTTCGGGTGATTGTCAACCAGAAAAAGAGGGGATTAGTCGCCAGGCGACTAATTCTCCCCGAATCTTGCCGTGTGTCCTTACCCTAAAACTTAACTTCAAGGTGCCTGAGGCTCCAAACATGTTTGAATGATATGCTCCTAAATTGGTGTAAGCTGGAAGTGCTTCTATAAGTATTTTGTTGTCAGATGTTATCAGCCTGTGAGCTTCTCACGTTCCTATTCCTTAAAGGGCAAGGAAAGTGTAAAATAGAATAAGGCTAGAAATGCTGTATTTTGTATACTAAACATAAACATGAACTTACTGCACCACAAGCCTAATCAAACAAATGATTTATGCTTTCAAAGTTGGCCACAGGGGGCTGTCATCTTGTAACTTTGTTATACATCTTTGCAAGACTAGACTACATACACATGCTCAGTGTGGTCTGGGCTTCTTAGGGATCGTCATAAATGATCAAAAAAGCAAAGCTGCTTGAGTTCTGCATGGCTGGTAAGTAAGGCAGGGGCTCCCCCTGCTGAGCATAAGTATGATGTTTCCCTGCCAGAAGTTAGGGACCGTCTGACAATTCCTATCCACAGAAGTAAATGAAGGGAGAATTTCACTGCATAAAGTCAGGTTTCTTATAAAAACGGTACACATTTTTTAATTAAAGTATATTGGAGATAGATTTCTTTTTCATTAAAGAAAGTAAAAATGGGATTTTATTTCTTTGCCTTTCCTTGCCCTTTAAAAATTCTTATCCACTAATCATTTTTGACTAATTTGTATCCTTACCTTTCACTGTACACTTTTGTCTTTAGCTCCACTGGAGCGCTCCTTATGGTGAACTCTGGCTCATTTTTAAACACTGTGCAAATTTGCACCTGGGCAGTAACCTATGGCAACCAATCAACTCTTTGCTTTTATTATTTAACTGGCAGGTGTCTGTAAAAAGCCCATCACTCATTGGTTACTATGGGTTACTGCCCAAGTGCAAATTTGCCCAGTGTTTATAAATGACCCCCAGTGACTGTGTGCCCGGACTTCATTGTGTGCCCAGGACTTACCCCCGACATTGTCTGCTTCTGGCCCGTTCTCTTCCCCATCCCACATGAGCAGTACCGTGTTGCCATGCAGAGGAGATCTGGGTGAGCTGCTTGTTTCTATAGCACAATATGCTCGGCATTTAATGAAAAGCTGTTTGTGCTCTCACCATATGGATGTGTGGATGTATGCAATTGGTGCCTGCCGTTGCTTTTAGTACAATACAGGGCTGTGCTGCCTCTGTTATGTAATGCTTGAATAATAATTCACATTATATATATGTTATGTAAAAAATAACTGTAACCCTATCACTAATAGGGTAGTATGGTCTACTTTCCGTTTTAGCTCAGGCTAAGCCCTATGCCTTGTTGGTACTATATGTAGACAAATACAAGAGGTCCTCTGCACTCAACCCATTATCAATATATTTAAGACATTGAGAAATTTTGTGCATACATCTACTAAAAAATGCCTTACCCTTTAAACAAAACAGGGATTGTTTGTCCATATATTGCAATATATTTAAGCTGGGCCGGATTTACATAGTGGGCGCCCCTAGGCCCACTGCTGCTCTTCGCCCTCAATACTCTGCCCTTTATTCACAAATTTTCATCATCTGGTCCTGAGCAATGGGGATTGGCACATGGGAAATTAAAAAAAAACTATAGTCTCTCCAGCAGATCCCCAGTGTTTCTGATCCAATGTGGGAGTGGCTGAGCAGCATGCAGCCCCCTAAAATCTTGTCACCCTAGTCCCGGGCCTAGGTGGCCTTTCCACAAATCAGGGCCTGCAAACTACGTCAAAGTCATCCCATATCTGGCCAGTCCTACTCTCATTGAGAATTGCATCTTGTTCATTAAGAATTCTATTGCTTCATTATACATTTTACAAAGGGACTAAGTTTTACCTGCAACTTACTTGCTTGTTGGTACTATATTCAGTGAATAAAGTAAAATATAAGGATATTATAAGTGACTGAGGAGTTTTATGTCCATATAAAAGCACCAGGCCAAAAGCTAAGTGTTTTTAAAAAGGTCATGGAACACCGAGGTGACTACTAATATTCTCATATTTTCCAACAAGGGGTGCTTTATTTATTATAATACACAAGTTTTAGTGAGTCATGTGACAAAAATGACATCACTAGTCAGTTATTTTTCTGTACTTTCAGGGGCTTCCTGGTTGTATTTATCTTACTGTATGTTTGTAGCTCAACTGTCCTTAGGAGATGTGTTCTATGCCCAAAGTAATTCTCTTGAGTCAACAAGGAATATTGGACTGTATTTGTTGATTAAAGTCTTCCTGCCTTGGCCTATGACACTGAAGCAAGATTTGCCCCCCACGTTACCCCTTAAAGGTTCAGATGCACCTTCAAATGTGTTTATTTACAAATAAGGCATCAGGTGCATTTGTAGACCACATATTCCCCCTGTTTACCTTTATGAGCAATTTCAGAACTAATTCTTAATTTAAGGTGGATATAACTGCAAAGAGAACCCCTGGCTGCAGCCTATCAGCCTAACTGATAATGAACACTTTGCACTTTGCACTACTACCCGGAGCTACAGACTTTCTGCTACCCCCCATGCCAGTGAAAACACTAAAGAAAAACTGGCCAGATTGTGGACAGGGGACCAATGTATAATGTTAGCTCCCTCTCAACCTTTCTGTCCCTATTATGCTGTGAAGTATTTGCAGAAGATGCCAAACATTGCCCCTCTAAAAGTGCAAATGGGATTTCCAGCACTGGATGGGCTCTAGAACCACAATACTGAGCAACAACAACACCCTCCTGCTTTATTTCCCTGCCCTAACACCAGTTCTATCCTATGTCTAGATTGTCCTTCATATTACTGACTCTCTAAGGTTTGCTTCCAGAGAAGGAGGAGAGACTTAGAAGCCCCCCCCCCCCCCATAGCTGTCCCCATTATTAGCAGTTTCGGGAGCTGTGGAGCAGGCTGACATGGCAACATATATAGGCTCTCAGTACCACACATCAAATAAAAAGATCTCTTCTTGTTGCATTAATGGCTTTTTATCTGGGCACAGGGAAAGCTGCAAAAACGTTTCCAATCAATGTTGTTTATTGCATGTCTGCCCTTCCAATTTTAGGCAATTAAATGACAGTACTACAAGCGGGAAAACACTTTGCAACATAACATAATTGGTCCACTGGGACCAGCCAGAAGCATCCATATAGGGCTGTACAGGGGAACCATTGATGAGGAATCGGGACCCCCCATTAGTGTCTGGCTTCTATCATTTACCCCTGGTGAAATTTTGGGCTTCAGAACAAAGCATCACGTTGATGCTCTCCCTCTCAACGGACTGTGGATTCTGGTTTCCGCTCTGCTTCCAGCGATCATTATCCTCTCTTCACTGGGTAATTGGGAGATTTCAGGACTTGATAACAGTGGAGCTCTGACAGGTCTGTGGATGCACAGCACAGGCAGAGTAGAAACTGCTGTAATTAGCCGGAGAGCAGAACCCACCCACTCATGCATCCCCACTCTTCCCCACACCATGGCTCCTTCAGGAAACATAGTGTCTGAGCGAAAGTGACACGTGCCCCCACTTCCTCTCCATTGTCTTACAAAACCCTCAATGTACATGAACATAGGTGACACTTACGTAAACGTTACAACAATAAACCTTCGAAAGTCTACAGATCTCACTGGGGCATCTATAAATCTACCCAAGGACCATAATTCATATAGTTTATTTATAAATGCTAACATATTCCACGTTGCTGTGCAAGGGGAGACTGAAATACTATGACATTAACAATGGAGCAAACTGAGATATCATTTCAGAAAACACAGTGCTTGAGAACTTACAATCTCGTGATGCTGTTTTTGTAATATTTGAGCTCAAGCACCCTTTTCAGGACCAACTGAAGGGCTGAATAATTGCATGTGCAGCTTTAGAAAATATAAACTATATGCAAGAGAGTAAGAGTTGCTTGGAAGACTCAGGACTCTGAAGAGGACGAAAGAAGATCATGGGTAATGCTCTTGAGGAGTCTTGGAGGCAAGCATTGTAGGAAGTAATGTT
>CM044443.1:15027940-15141131 GCA_024363595.1 Xenopus borealis | reverse complement strand
AGTCTTGGAGGCAAGCATTGTAGGAAGTAATGTTAGAGGAAGAAGGATGAAGATCATGGGCATTATATAGAAATAATATATGCGGCAGTGTTCCTTCTGTGGGCAGCCGTCTCAATACCCCCGATGTCGACACACTGGGGTTAAAAAACCCTCGAAATTCGACCATGGGAATAACTGGGAATACCGTGGGAATTCTAAGGATTTTACCACACTTCGATTGGTCGAACGATCGAATAGGAAATATTTGGTCCATGGATTCAAAGGATTTTAACCATTCGATCGAATATTTTTATTCGATCAAAAATAACGAAACCCAATTCGGTAGCTTTGATCTGGCGAACTAGGCAGTCGAATAAAAATTTAAAGGGAAAGAACTTGGACTGTCGCATAGTCGAATATTCAAATAGATTTTTATTCGAATCATTCTATTCGATCGAATTTTCAAAAATTCTAATCTTTTTGAAAATTCAATCGAACTTTGAATCCTTCATGTGAATTTAGTAAATCTTCCCCACCATGTTTAAATAGCAAAATAAGTGTAGACAATTTAGAAATGTATAAAAAGTTCTGGGTCAACTCTTTCCCTGTGTTGAGTTGGAGACTCATCTTCCGGTGAAAGAAGTAAGAGCACAATTCACACTAGTGCTAAAGGGAAACTCAACTCAATTTCTTGATTTGTTTCTTGTGAGAGTTCAGCCGCACACACACACAAAAGAAAAAGGTTTAAAACAACACTTTCTTTTCTCTATGTTTTTAGAGCGCGGTGCCCTTGAGGATGATTGAAAATTCCAGGTTCACAGATCAAAGTCAACTTTACAGTTTAATAAAAGGGCTACATTAAACATAGAGCGGAACTTGAAGCCCCTGCACATAATCTTATCAAATGAAACACGTCTGTCGTGATTTTTTTTTTTTTATGCAAAGGTGTTGTTGATATAATGAAAGAAGGAACGAAGCCTTAGAAATGCTATAGATTTATTAATGGTACTTAGTAATGGAATCAGTTATAACATGTGCTTTGTGATGTCTCTCTCGATGTTTCATGACTCATTGTAAGTTGTGTATTGGGAGAAATAATGCATCTCCTACTTAATGATATAAGTACGTAGGAATTCTTTCATTCAGCCTGCGGAGCCCTGAAATGAAAATGCATGAAAAGTACTGTTGTGTTTGGTAGCCGAGGATGAGGAGGGTATAACAATGCTTTATTAGCAGGTCATGCAGCCATTACATAACAGCAGTAAGTCTTACTTTCACTTTCTTGTTGTACAGAAAGTCCTATGTATGCACAGTGCCACCTGCAGGCCATTTGTATAAACACCACAAGTACAATGTGTAACACTATTATGAAAAAAGTGTAATGACTGGTAACTTGTAACTTACTTGGTCTCACCTAGACTCGCTTCTGCCCATTGCATATCCCGGTATTGTTGCAAACGCAACCACACACAGAACTTGATCTCTCAATGTCAGTTTTGCTAGGTGAAGCTTATAGTGGACCTCACTCTATGAATCTGCTATCCTTTAGCCTAACCACTTGAGTGTCTATATTGGGGGGAAGTGGCATAACTAGATGTTACTGGGCCTCACAGCAAGTTAATTTCAGGGCCCCCAACATATCAAGAGGTTGTCCTTTTTTACAAATATATGTTGAAATTGGTTATTCATTAGAGCCTTATGGGGCCCCCTATGCCCCTGGGTCCCCCTGCAATTTCAGGGTCGGCTTCCTCTGTAGTAATGCCCAAGCTGGTGGGGGACACTGTAGGGTACTAACCTAACCTGGCCTTGTTGGTGGAGCCTCTGGCTGCTCTACTAACTATCCTGATCCTGCCTCTCACACCTACAGTGAGTTATTACAAAACATGCTAGCACTTATTTCCTATCTATTGAGGCCTACCTCCACCCCACATCATCTCCTCCAGCAAGTGAGGACCAAAGAGACAGAAAACATGGTGGCTTCCCCTTTTAAAAACTAGGGAACCCTGACACCCCTTTGCCAGTTACTGAACTGCCAGGAAAATACTTTTACCTTGGAATAGGAAACAACTCCCCCTCTCATTTCCCTAAGAACCAGTTCTTAACTTGCCAAAACCCTACTACGGTTGGCAAAGCCTTTACCTCCCCCCACCACCACATCAGTATAAATGGTGCTAAGTGATGTCATCAGTTCATGTGTTATTATTATATATATTATAAGGCTCTATAGCACCAGTATCAGAAGGAGACATTAATTGTGACCTGATCCCACTTGTCCCATGTCATTACTGCCATATAGCAGTGCTCCTTAACTTCCAAAGACCTCCTTAACTTCTTAATATACAGATTAGGGGACGAGTTACAGGCAGTTGAACAACTACCAGGGGAGGCAAAAAAGCCATTCCTTGTAACTTTAGGAGCCAAATGTCCAGTTTTCAAACCAGAAATGTGGCTTGCCTAGTGCAGAGGGAGCAATGGCACTCTCTGCACTACCAATGAGGACTTTCCTGGAATCCCTCCTGCTCTGAATTCAGATTCGGGGATTCAGGGGTTCTGCCTAATCCAAAATAGTGGATTCAGTGCATCCCTAATCACAAATGAAGTGCTTCTGTGAACTGAAAGCAGTTGACTGAATATTTAGCCCCTAAGGCTAGGGCCACACGAGTCGGATCTTGGTCTATGGTGAAACGCAAAGGGCTACTGCCCTTCTGTCCACTGTGTCTGAACCCAGAAACATTACTCAGATGCAGGTAGATGTGGTATGAAATGCAAAATTTTGTGTTTCAACCCAGTAATCCTAAAGCCCCAAAAGCAAAAAGAAAGGCCCTGCTTCCCAAAAGAAACACATCACAAATGCGAGGGAGAGGGTAAAAAGAAAAGTGGGTGTTTATAAAGCAGGCATTGCAATTTATCCTAGCTGTCAGGGATCTGCCACTGGCATCCTGCAGATTTCCAACCGGGAGTGAAGCCCTTTTATCTGTTCCATATAATGAGGTGCTGTCATTGCAAGGAGAGGTGTGTGTGTGTTCTGTCGGGATGATACATTTCTCTATCCTTGTGGAAGGAAAACAAATAGGAGCGGGAGACTATTGGTGTGAGGTGTTGCTTAGAAGTCTCACCCCTGAGTAATCTGAGCCTCCTAAACTCGAGTACAAGCTACAGAGTGCAATAAACAGTTGCAAAGGGGCCCTGTACTTGCCCTGTACCTCGCAGTTCCAAGACTCCCCAGTTTGTCATGTATCTATCTAACATCTATCTATCTCTCTATCTATATCTATATCTATCTATCTATTTATCTATCTATCTATCTATCTATCTATCTATTTATCTATCTATTATCTATCTATCTATCTAGCTGTCCTCTATCTATTATCTATCTATCTATCTCATTTATCTAATCTATTATCTATAATATATCTATCTATCTCTCATTATCTATCTATCTATCTATCTATCTATCTATCTATCTATCTATCTATCTATCTAGCTGTCCTCTATTTATTATCTATCTATCTATATAATTTATCTAATCTATTATCTATAACATATCTATCATCTATCTATCATCTATCTATATATATCACTATCTATCTATCTATCTATTATCTATCTATCTATCTATCTATCTATCCATATCCATCAATCTATCTATCTATCTATCTATCTATCTATTATCTATCTATCTATATATATCACTATCTATCTATCTATCTATCTATCTATCTATCTATCTATCTATCACTATCTATCTATCTATCTATCTATCTATCATCTATCTATATATATCACTATCTATCTATCTATCTATCTATCTATCTATCTATCTATTATCTATCTATCTATCTATCTATCTATCCATATCCATCTATCTATCTATCTATCTATCTATCTATCTATCTATTATCTATCTATCTATATATATCACTATATATCTATCTATCTATCACTATCTATCTATCTATCTATCTATCTATCTATCTATCCATATCCATCTATCTATCTATCTATCTATCTATCTATCTATCTATCTATCATCTATCTATCTATCATCTATCTATAATGTATCCATATCTATCTATCATCTATCTATCAGCCTGCCTGTCTATATTTGTGTGTCTGTCGGTCTATCTTTCTCTATTAATATCTATCTCCCGATCTATCTAATTCTTCTTAGCTAATGTAATTGTATCTTTCTATCTAAGCTTTCTTTATCTAGCATGAATCCCTTCATCCATTTATCATTAAACTGATAGGAAGCAGTGGGCTGGACTAGCGTATAGCGACTTTCATTAACAATAGCACAGAGCTAATAATTTCTACACGTATCTCTGACATTCCAGACAGTTAACATCTCTCCCACGGATATGTTATCTCTCTGGGGAAATGACTTGATATCGCTGGGGGGAAGAGCTGTTGCAAGTCAAAATAAATACCATATAGGAGAAGAATTATGGGGATTATTCATTAGCCCAGCTGGTGGACAGAAGCCAATGAATGCCAGTAATTACTAAACAAATGGTTTTAGAGACCGCTGATATAGAGGTGAGGCTTCACAAAGAGAATATTATATTGTACCAAGGTAACAATCATGGGCAATGTGATAGGAGGTTGGGGGTGTCTAGCTATGTGTAAAGAAAAGCAAAATAAAAGGCATTGTCCCATAGCTTAAAAGGCTCATAATAAACATCATCTTGTTTTAGTGCATTCATCTCATCATATAGAATACTGTATATGCATTATACAGAACTACATGAGTATTCAGTTCCATCAAAGCTATTTATTCATGAAAATTATGCAGGCACCCCGTTATGAGTGTGTTTGTGCCACAGCATTCCCTTTGGCAACTGCTTCTTAAACCCCCCCCCACCCCCCCCGCTCTCTGAAGTTGCAATCAAGTCTGCTGGGGCAGGCAGTAAGAGCAGCCTTGGCACTCAGTTGCATGGCTGGGTTCTACCAACTGCCAGCTGGCCTCCTGAAGTGATGACAACCCTTCCTCCACAATAACAAAAGCCAGTTTACATAAAGTTCTAAGGATATTGTCCTGTCATCAACTGTGGCAGTATAACTATGTCCCCTTCCCCATCAGTTTATTCCCCTTACGCTTTGTTTCCATCTTTAGTTTTATCTTTCAGTTTTTTACTTGTTTATCCACCTTCTACATTCTGTCCATCATGGATTTACCCACATGCCTATTTCCCCATCAGTTTATCAAGTATTTAGATTTTTCTCTTTTGTTCCACTTCCATATATTGGTTTGTATTTCTACCTTCCTTTTGACACAGATCTTGAATTTTATCTACCTGCTCTTTCCTTACTCCTTATTAGTTTTTGCCCTTTCTCCCTCAGTCCCCCATTGTTCTTGCATTACCTTATTATATTTATGTTCTGCCTAGAAAGTGTTAATCCAGTTTGATTTATTGCTTTTAAAAACATTATCACTTTTTATCACATGCTTGATTGATGTTAAAGTTATTTTGTCAAACTACTTGTTCCTACTTCTTACACTGAGCTTTGCCTGGCATGGTTAGTGGATTTGGGAAAGATAATAGTAGTTAGCATACAATCTGTACAATGCTTCAGGCAAATTATCATCAATATATCCACATGTCTTCTATAGGATGTGATCCTTCCTGTCTCAAGTACTCCCATAGTACATGCAGCTATCACAATAACCCTACAATGTCTGTAAATTCAATTGCTTGAGGGAAGTTATAATTCACAGAGATGAAAGACAAATTCAGATTATTGATCTGGGCTGAAGGCAATCCCATTCTTACTGCCCTTTCTCTTTGCAGAGCTGTTTCTAGTGTTGACTGGACCTAGACCAAAATAGATTTAGCAGGGGTCCATTATTTACCCACATCAACAATCACTTCTCAGAGGTTATTGTCCCTACTGCTACTATAGGAATCATCTCATCCTACTATACCTGCTGTCCCACAGCCATAGTCCCTTCCCAGAGACTATTATCCCACTGTTGCTATAGACACCATCTCTCCCTACTATACCTGTTATCCCACAGTCACACTCCCTTCCCAGAGACTATTATCTACTGTTACTATAGGCAACATCTCTCCCTACTATACCTCCTATCTCAGGGTCACACTCCCTTCACAGATACTATTATCCCTATGCTACATTAGGCATGATCTCTCACTACTATACTTGGTATGCCACAGTGACACTCCCTTCCCAGAGACTATTATCCCACTGTTACTTTAGGCACAATCTCTCCCTACTATACCTGCTATCCCACAGTCACACTCGCCTCCCAGAGACTATTATCCACTGTTACTATAGACACCATCTCTCCCTACTATACCTGCTATCCTACAGTCACACTCCCTTCCCAGAGACTATTATCCACTGTTACTATAGGCACCATCTCTCCCTGCTATACCTGCTATCCCACAGTCACACTCCCTTCCCAGAGACTATTATCCCACTGTTACTATAGACACCATCTCTCCCTACTATACCTGCTATCCCACAGTCACACTCCCTTCCCAGAGAATATTATCCACTGTTACTATAGGCACCATCTCTCCCTACGATACTTACTATCTCAGGGTCACACTCCCTTCACAGATACCATTATCCCTATGCTACTTTAGGCACAATCTCTCACTACTATACTTGGTCTTCTGGGGCCAGTGCAATTTGTCCTACATTGACCCCCCAAAACCAACAGAAGCCAATTATCCACGGCACACAGAGCTGATGCAAGTAAGGAATCACCTTGCACATTTAATGCAGAAGTGCAGTGCAACGTTGCTTGACAAAGGGGTGTGATCCCGAAACGTTGCACTGCACTTCTGCATTAAACGTGCAAGGTGATTCCTTACTTGCATCAGCTCTGTGTGCCGTGGATAATTGGCTTCTATTGACCAGTTTGGAGGTGGCCGGACCCCTACCACTGAGCACCGGACAACTCTGTAAGAATTTTTTTCAACTAGGGTGTGCGAGAGCCGATTTTTTCCTTGTACCCCCCCAAAACGAATTCAAATAAGGATCCTTTCCACCAATAACACATTCACCTCTGGGAAAGATCATAGAATTATACTTTCATCCTGTTTTTCCAGTAGGTTTTGAATCTCACAATTCTTCTGGTCACAACAAAATTGACCAGATGAGATACTTCAGCCATTGCTCAGTCATTTTATTAAATAAAATTAATACAGCTATGAATAAATACTTTAAAGGCTTCTTATCTGAATGATAAGCATAAGCATCTTTCCAGTCCTTGTGTATGTCTGGTGCTACTTGGATCCCCAGATGTTCCTGCTGGAAGGTGGGCATCAGAAGGTTTCCTGTCATTCTCAGAGAGGCAGCAGCTCTGTGTCTGGTTAAACCCTCCCCTAAACATGCAATTCACTGTACAGCTTTCTGCTCATTTTCCCTTGTAGCACAGTGGGCTCCGTGTCTAATCGCAGAGGATGGATGTAATAAGAAATGTGTAATAAATACATTATCCCCACTAACCAGCTTACCTGTGCCCAGGGCAGAGACCTCTGATCCCTGCAGCTCTACTCAAGCACTGCTAATCAGCTCTTTTGTACAGACATCTTATGGATTTTTAAATGAGAAGAAAAAATTGTGGCACCCTCAGGATCCAGCTCCACTGGGCAGGATATTGTGCCAGTCCAAGCAGAATGGTACTGAGCCTGGGCACTCAGCATGCTTAGCCCGAGAATGCTCCATCAATGGAGCTGTGGGGGGTGATTGGCTGTCTTTGGCTGGCAGTGCTGATCCTTGCAGGCTTGCTATCCAACGTTGTGGTGCTGATCTGTTTCCTCGGCTGCCACGATATCCGTGGGCAAGTTCCTGGCTTGTTCACTCTCAACCTGACCTTGTGCAACCTGCTGTTGACTGTCATTAACATGCCTCTGACCCTGGTGGGAATGATCCATGGCCACCAGCCTGGCGGGGAAGGGTTATGCAGGGCTGCAGGCTTCTTGGAAACTTTCTTGACCAGTAACTCTATGCTGAGCATGGCTGCCCTAAGCATTGACCGCTGGGTGGCTGTGGTCTTCCCACTCAGCTATCACTCTAAGATGCGGTACCAGGACGCGGCTGTCATTCTTCTTTACTCCTGGATCCACTCTCTGGCTTTCCCCACTGTGGCCCTGTGCCTGTCCTGGATTGGCTTCCACCAGATCTATGGCTCCTGCACGCTGTACAACAAGAGACCAGAAGAAGAAGCCTCCTTCTTGGCTTTTATAGTCCTCTTTCACCTGCTGAGCTTCCTCCTCTCCTTCCTAGTCCTATGTGTCACCTACCTGCAGGTGCTCAAGGTGGCCCGCTCCCACTGCAGGAGGATTGATGTGATCACCATGCAGACTCTGGTCCTTCTGGTGGATCTGCACCCCAGGTAGGTGATCCTCAAAATATGTATAGAAATTAGCTTATTTTCACCAAAAACCTGAGGGCATCACATGGTACTTGAACATTTGAATTGTTTAGGGACATACTATAGCTATAATAAACACATCCAATTTCATTTAACTTTGCCCCAAGTGTGTTAAAGATGGATATTATGATAGCAAATGTGCAGTTGGTCTTATTTCTTTGGTTGAGACCGTTTCTATTTCTGCTTGTAACAAAATCATAGAATGCTATCAGCTTACTAATCTCAGTCAACTCACAAATTTGTTTTTTGTTTATTCTAACAAATGCCTGGTTGCTCGAATCAGTACCACTGAGCAAAAGTGAGCCATGAAAACAAAACAGCACATAATGTTTCTGCATCATCCTTTAAAGGAGTAGTTAACTTTTAGTAGGTTGAAGAATGACTAATTATAAGCAACTTTTCACTATAGTTTCTTAATTATTTATTCTTAGTGATGGGCAAATTTATTCACCTAGCTTGAATTTGCACCGAATTCCAGCGATTCGCCGCCGGTGAATAAATTAGTGAAATCGCTGTGAAAATTCGCCAGAGAAAATTCGATGGCATCAATTTCCGATTTTCATAAATTTTTCGTGAAAATGTTCAAAATTCACGAATTTATAGTGAAAACGTTCGTAATTCACAAATTTATAGGGAAAACTTTAGAATTTCACGAATTTAGTGAAATAGTTCAAAATTCACGAATCTATAATGAAATTGCTTGAAATTCAAGAATTTATAGTGAATTAGTTCGAATTTCACGAATGCTTCGTGAAAACAGTTACATTTCACTAATTTTTCGTGAACTTTCCGATTTCTATATTTTCGCCATTTCGAGAATTTCTCGGGAAATTCGCAAAAAATTTGGTGAAGCAAAATGCTCCAGATTCGCCCATCACTATTTATTCTTTTTCTGACTCTTTCCAGCTTTCAAATGGGGGTCACTAACCCCCATCTAAAAAGAAAATGTTCTGTAAGGCTACAAATATATTGTTATTGATACTTTTGAATTACTCATCTTTCTATTCAGTCTCTCCTTTTCATATTTCAGTCTATTATTCAAATGGTTGCTAGGGCAGTTGGACCCCATCAACCAGATTGCTGAAACTGCAAACTGGAGTGCTGCTGAATAAAAAGCTAAAAAAAAACCACAAAACCACAAATAATAAAACAATGAAAAACAATTTCAAATAATCTCAGAATATCACTGTCTACCTCATACTAAAAGTTAACTCGAAGGTGAACAACCCCTTTAAGTTACTTTATGGTGAATATTTCCAGTAGATACCCTGCTGGTTTCTATGGTGAGATTGCACAGCATTTTTTAAGGAAACCAAACTGCCAGAAAACAAATTAATGATTCATTTCCATCTACTAAAGACAGTCACAAGTTCTTGAGTTCCTGAGTGTGTAATTGCATTCATTGGAAACATTTGCAATGTCTAATTAGCAACAAACACAGACAATTAAGGGAAATTACATTTAACTTGATTTCGTGCAGTGTTTTTGAAGCGGAACATTTGTATTTTATTTCTATTTTGTTTTAATATTCATTTGTGTGTGGCCATTATCAGATGGGTTACTGTACGGCCAATGCCATCAGGTTTAGTGTATATTCACCAGGAGTAGGGTTAAAGTATAACCATGATAAGGAAATTTATTTGCCCCAAAAAATTTAAGGGCTCATTTATAGACTGTAAGGTAAAAGAGACAAAGTGTAGAACAATAGGCTGTATTTTGCACATTAAAGGACAAGGAAAATCTAAAATAGAATAAGGGTAGAAATGCTGTATTTTGTATACTAAACATAAACATGAACTTACTGCACCACAAGCCTAATCAAACTAATGATTTATGCTTTCAAAGTTGGCCACAGGGGGCTGTCATCTTGTAACTTTGTTATACATCTTTGCAAGACCAAGACTGTGCACATGCTCCGTGTGATCTGAGCTGCTTAGGGATCGTCATAAATTATCAAAACAGGGGACAAAACAAAGCTGCTTGAGTTGTGCATGGCTGGGAACTAAGGCGTTTTTCCCTGAGGGACTGTCTGACAATTCCTATTCACAGAAGTAAATGAAGGGAGAATTTCACTGCATACAGTCTGGTTTATTATAAAAACATTAGACATTTTTAAATTGAAGTATATTGGAGATAGGTTTCTTTTTCATTAAAGAAAGTAAAAATGGGATTTTATTTTTTTGCCTTTCCTTGTCCTTTAAGCCCTGCCCTGTTGTCAGACCCTATGGGTGCTGAGGGGAACTCAAGGACCTGTCTTTACTCCATGAATACAGCACTGTCTGTGTTCACCCATGTGTTTATGAGGGGCAGGTGGGAGGAGTCGTGTAGGTGTCCACCCTCCCCATAATTACACATTAGTCAGATACACAAGTTAGGGGCACTTGAAGGCACTGGATGCAAAGGAGCCAAGTACAGTTTGCCATATGGTAGGTTGTAATGACAGTGCTGCCATGCAATGTCTGGGGGTACGCATTGCACCTTGTTCCAAATTTGATCGGGTTTGAGGTGTAGAACACAGGTATGCTTCACTTCTATCAATAGGGATACTATATGGCCACTCTCCATTGGGTTACTATACGGCCACTGTCAATAGGGATACTGTATGGCCACTCTCTATTGAGTTACTCTATGACTATTATAAATAGGGTTACTGTATGGTCTCTCTCCATTGGGTTACTCTATGGCCACTATCAATAGGGTTACAGTATGGTCTCTCTCCATTGGGTTACTCTATGGCCACTGTCAATAGGGTTACTGTATGGTCTCTCTCCATTGGGTTACTCTGTGGCCACTATCAATAAGTATTTTGTATGGTCATTCTCCATTGGGTTACTCTATGGCCACTATTAATAGGGTTACTGTATAGTCTGTATTCGTTGGATTACTCTATGGCCACTATCAATAGACTACATGGTCATTATGAACAGAGTTACTTCATGGTGGCAATCAACAAGATTACAGTATGTATAGTCACAGTGACTTTAGTTACTGTACAGATATAGATACAGAACTGAGATTACTGTATGGATACTAGTAGCTGTGTTGCTCTATGCTCACTATGCATAGTATCACTATATGATTATTATCCCCCCTCTGCAGGCCTAGCCCTGATGTTGAAGGGTTTGGACAAGTATATTCATGATTGAAGGCTATGACTGAGGACAGCATTACCCAGTGTACTGATAATCCCCTAAAGCATTTCTGCTCAAGTGAGCAGAACAGCATCTTCTCCATACACTTTCCTCTCTACCCTTTGCCTTATTTTTCATTATATTTTCTTTCTCCTCATATATTGTTATCTGCTCATCAGCCTCACGCCCCTCCACTGCACAAGCCAATTTCTGCCTTCTAGTATATTTTTTATCAACTATAAGTATGAGGTCAGGATCTAAAACATAAGAAATAATGTATATTTGGCAAACAAGTCCAAAATCACACCGGCAAAGGAAAGGCACCTGGGATATTTTATTTCACATGTCTTGAATGTGATCAAACAATGCAACAACAGTGAGAAGAAACAGATACATCTAAAGTCTTGCTTTTCTAGAAATGATGGAGACATTAAACTTCGTGTAATAGTATTTTTCTTTTACCCCACTGCCCATCATGGAGATATTACAGTCTCAGTTTGCATTTTAGATTTGCTAAAAGGGGAACTCAAGCAAAAATGAAAATGGAATATAAGCTTCGGCATACTGAAATAAGAAATTTTGTAAATACAATCAATTAAATATTCTGCATTGTATCTGAAATAATTAAGTTTATTGTTCACTATCCCTCTCTTAGCATCTGTTTCTCTTCCTTCTCTCTTCATGCAGCAGTTGGGTGTCAGGTAATCATTAACAGTTATATCCAATATATCTTATAGGGGGGCTTCCTTTCCTATCAGATGTATTAGAGCTCACTCAAATAACTGATTCCAGTACAAACAAAATCTAACAAAATAACTGCCTTTTGCACAAATCCTGCATGTAGAGGGACAGGATTTCTGATGAGTTTAATAGAGTGAGCTCTAATACATCTTCTAGGCAAAAGGATCCCCTATAAGATATATTGGATCTAACTGTCAATGAATATCTGACACCCAACTGATAAAGACAGAATGAAGAGAAACAGATGCTGAGAGAGGGATAGTGAAGGTAAACTTGATTGTTTCAGAAACAATGCTGAAAATGTAAATTATTGTATTTAGAAAGTTTCTTATGTAAGTCTGACGAAGCTTATATTAAATTTTCTCTTTCGCGATGGTTCCCTTTCAAGATGCCATTGTTTCACTGGACCAAACCAACACAGTTGTTGTGTCATATACCCTATAGCAAAAATCCAAAAAGGGCATGTATTGGCAGTCTTATTTAACATAACAATAGCACACTTCCAGCACTTCTTGTTAAATACAGTTGGGTAATGTTTATTAATGTAATACCCTGTGCTCCCTACAAACAGCTGGGGAAACACAATTACTTGTACCCAGCACTTGTCACATAGACAGGAGGGAGCAGGGAAATATCTTCTCAGGCGTTTGTAATTGTCACATTCTGCTTCAGATAAAAAATATATAGATGAAGGTGCTTGTGGTCCATACAGAGGAACACCTACACTGACACAGATTCATGTGAGGGGGATAAAGGCTGAATGAAATAAAAAGGTTGACTTATGGCCATCTTTAACACATCTACATACAATTCTATACAACCCTGTTCAATTGACCATGTTCCCTTAAGGGATTCTGTCATGGGAAAAATTTTTTATTTCAAAATGCATCAGTTAATGGTGCTGCTCCAGCAGACTTCTGCACTGGAAACCATTTCTCAAAAGAGCAAGCAGATTTTTTTATATTTCATTTTGAAATCTGACATGGTGCTAGACATATTGTCAATTTCCCAGCTGCCCCAAGTCATGTGACTTGTGCTCTGATAAACTTCAATCACTCTTTACTGCTGTACTGCAAGTTGGAGTGATGTCACCCCTCCCTTTCCCCCCCCCCCAGCAGCCTAACAACAGAACAATGGGAAGGTAACCAGATAACAGCTCCCTAACACAAGATAACAGCTGCCTCGTAGATCTAAGAACAGCACTCAAAAGTAAAACCCATGTCCCACTGCGTACTATTCAGTTACATTGAGAAGGAAAAACAACAGCCTACCAGAAAGCAGTTCCCTCCTAAAATGTTGGCACAAGTCACATGACCAGGGGCAGCTGGGACATTGACAAAATGGCTAGCCCCATGTCAGATTTCAAAACTGAATATAAAAAAATGCTCTTTTGGGAAATGGATTTCAGTGCAGAATTCTACTGGAACAGCACTATTAACTGGTGTGTTTAAAAAAAAAAAAAAAAAAAAAAGCGTTTTCCCATGACAGTGCTGGGTACAAGTAATTGTGTTTCCCCAGCTGTATGTAGGGAGCACAGGGTATTACATTAATAAACATTACCCAACTGTGTTTAACAAGAAGTGCTGGAAGTGTGCTATTGTTATGTTAAATAAGACTAGATATCATCTTGGAGCTCACATTATTTTGTTTTGTCAGTGTCAGGCAGAGATGTCTGGAGGAGCAGAAGAGAAGGAGGCAACGGGCAACTAAAAAGATCAGCACGTTCATTGGGACATTCTTGCTTTGCTTTTCTCCATATGTCATCACCAGGTAAGTCATCGCCTATTCCTGAACCTGTTCCTGGAACCTGTTATCCAGAATGCTCAGGACCTGGGGTTTTTCGGACAACACATCTTTCCATTCATACCTTAAGTCTACTAGAAAATCATTTGAACATTAAATAAACTCAATTGGCTGGCTTTGCTTCCAATAAGGATTAATTACATCTTAGTTAGGATTAACTACAAGCTACTGTTTTATTTTTACAAAAGGAAAGGAAATATTTTTAAAAAAATTTGGATTACTGGATAAAATTGAGTCTATGGGAGACAAACTTTTTGTCATTTGGACCGTTCTGGATAATGAGTTTTCAGATAATGGTCCGTATCCTTATCACATTTATGGCTCTTACAGACGAGCATTTTTACTTGCGATCCCCTGCTCGTCTGTAAGATTTAGGCAGAGAGTTGGACTCCCACTCCCGCTGGTCACAGGTTGGACATGGCTGGTGCACAAATGGATATATACACCAGTTCAATGCAAATCCTTAAAAATCATCGGAATAAAGGATAATAAAGGATAATTATAAAAAATATTTTGAACCAAAACCCTAAACCAGTAGTTACATGATTGTTATAGTGAACGGACCCCTGCACCCAAATGCTGTGAAAGCCTTTAGGATTAAATGGCAACTAACAATAGTGGAGAGCTATGTCTATGGGGTAGATTCATCAAAGAGTGAAGTTCCGCCACTAGAGGGAAATTCCGCAGCTCTCAGTTCATTTCTATGGGATTTTGAAAGACCTATTTATCAATTGGTGAAGTGAAATTTCACCCTTTGATAAATACGCCTTTCAAAATCCCACAGAAATGAATGGAGAGCTGCGGAATTTCCCTCTAGTGGCGAAACTTCATTCTTCACTTCACTCTTTGATGAATCTACCCCATGAATGTTCATCTTCAAACATTTAAAATCTTTCCCAGGTGTCAGTGGCACTGCACATGCTCAGTGTCTTCTGAACTGGTCCTGAAGAAAGTTCCAATTCCTTGATTGTGCAGGGAGTTCGCCAGTTTAATCCATCTGGGTACCCAGCTAAGGTACGGGACTGGTACCTTCCATTCTCCACCAAAGTTGTTTCAAAATTTTGATTAGGCTCTGGTGTGATGTCACTTCTGTTAAAAGTGACGTCATTTCCAGTTTTGCTGGTTCTGATGGTAAGTTAATTATTTGCAGGACAAGTCGGGTAGTGGGTCTAGGTAGGGGAACATACTGAATATAAATGGGTACTTAACCTTGGGGGAGGAAAAAATAGAGAGGGGAAGGAAAGAGAAAAGAAAAAAAAAAGTTTCTGGTAGTCCAACAGTAACAATGTTAGTCCAAGAGATTTCCTGACAATCTCTTCGCAGTCTCCCCACTGCGTGTGTTAATCCAGGCAGAGGAGAAAATAAAATTTTCTTGTGTAGAGATCAGCGCCTAGGCAATGGAAATTTTTAGAACCAATATAGTGCAGTATTTTAAGTACAACCGGATTCACCCAGTGCTCTCGGAAATATACATGTTATATCTAACAGAGAGTGGTGTTATCCCTTAGTTTAGTGGGTATTTAATAATCAGACAGGGGAACATACTGGGTGGCTGGTGCGAGTCGGGTTGCAGGTCCAGGTCAAGAGTAGGTCTTCCCTCCCTCTAAAGGCAGTGGCACAAAGAGCCTTTTGCTGCCCTGGAGTTTTGTAGCTCCATGGTTTGGGGAACAAACCCATCAAAATGCCCCTACATTTGAATTGAAGGCGTCTGGTGAAGGCAACACTCTATTGAAACTATTTCAGTTCCATGTAAATGAAGGGCAGATCTGGAGCAGCAATGCTTTAAAAAAACACCAGGGCTACAAATGCTCCTAATTGCCCCCGTGCCATTACCATGGACATATTTAGAGAAGAAAGAGAAATTTAGCAGCTGAATCCAAATGGATATGAAACTGTATTCTACTGTAGCATCCCTGTACATAAGGTACATATTCAGTGTAGCCTAAGAGTTTTTTGGGGTTTTGGTTGTCCTTCTTTAGCATTTGGTTTCTGTTGGAAGTTCTCTTTCCTGCACTCTTCTCAGGGTCATAAAATAAAACAATAATAGCTGAGCGCCTGGACTCCAACCAACCTTTTAATTTAACACAACTGACTCTTTGATTTTCAAAGCAAGTGAAAATGTTCCCCCCAGGGTACAAGTCCCATGCACTGCAGGCTCTGCTTCCTCCTTGGCACAGTATCAGAAGACTTTTGGGAAAGTCTAAATATACAGAGTTTGTGTTAAAGAATGTTCACTCATTTGTCATCATTTGTGGTTTCTAAATACCAGCTTGTCGGCACCAATGACTTTGATTTGCACAAGGCAGAGCAGAGCCCGTGGGAAGGGGTTGCTGGGAATTGTAGTTTCAATGGGAGCATGCAGGTTGTATATCCCTATATTACAATTCAGACTAATTAGTGCCAGAAAGTACAGATTTAAAAGCCACAGATGAAGGCAAACTCATACACAGACTATTTAGAAGCTATGTATTTCACTGCTGACACTGTACTGAGCCTATCATAAAGCCTGGGGGCCTCCTGAAATATCAGGATCTACATAAATGGTTTATACTGTCCTAGTGAATATTGCAGGCCTATACAGTTTGGGAGGGGACAGCAACCTAATCTCTTGACTCTTCATCCAACTGCATTTACTAACCTGCCTGATAGATTTCTTTACATGGGTCACTAAGTTGCTGACTGTCAATAGGGGAAGAATTTGCAGCTTTTATCAGCCACCATATGCCCTCCTTAAGGGTAGGGACAGACAGGGAGATTCGGGGAGATTTTGTCGCCTGGCGTTTTTAGCAGGCGACAATCTCCCCGAATTTCCTTCTCCCTGTCTGCCGATCGTAAAGGCACAAAGCGCCAGCGCCTGTGCAGGCGCGGTGATTTCCGGAATCGCCCGAAGATACCTCGTGAGGAAAGGGTGGTGGTGCAGGGGTGAATGTACATTATGTGCCTAGCACTAGCAATGGGAAATTTGGCTCTTATGCTAGGGTCAGAAATCCACATTTCAAGACGTAATCCACTCAATCTGTTGTGCCGGAGCACAAGCAGACAAGAATTTTCTGCTAGCGGTGGAGCAGGAGCACCCCTGGTAGGTGCCATAATCTTAGGCATCCCACAGTGATTATAATCCCATATCTGAAAATTTAGGCCAGGGCCAGGCCACTCCTGCTAGGTGCCTTAGGCAACCCGGACAGGCACGTCGCCCCCTCCATTGTGTGCGTCTACGTGAGCGCTCACATGCGTGCTGAGCCATCGCTTTACCCAATCACCTTTCAGTGAGTGCTCACATGCACGCTGACCCCATGTGTCACCCCTCATCATATATAGCAAATAGAGCAACAAACAAGCGGGATTCTGAAGACCAGACTAAGGTTGGCAGCAAAGGTACGTGTCTGGCAACCACCCAAGCTTTGTGCCCTAGGCAAGTGCCTACTCTGCCTACCCCTAATTCCGGCCCTGCCCCAGACCAGTATTCGTGTTAACTGAAAACTGCACCACTCTGGGGGTTCTACTGTAGGAGCACAACAGTCATGCATGTGCATTAGATCGAAATGCCTGCTTTTCACTCAACTACCCATGTGCTCTTAGACTTCGTCATAGAGAGGATCCAGAAAGAGGAGGATGATATTTTGACAGCCCCAATAATTATACCTTTGCTTCTCCTTTAACTAACTGAGAAGTCCCACCTAATATACACCATCCTATATAATAAAGTTCAAGTGTCTCTGAGTCCAGTCCCTGTGTCCGTGGAGTTGCGCTACTGCGCATGTGCCCCACGGACAGCCAGCGCGAAGCGTCTAATGCTAGCGCAAATTCGCCAGCGTGACGTCAAATCGTAATCGCAAAAAAAGTGCCAAAAACGCTGTGGCATGTTTTACCATTATGGGTGATAGTCTGAAAAAGAAGTCTATGTTACAGCCACTACACAAGCCCAGGACACCTTTAATCAAAAAAAATAAAGTTGTCCTATTGCTCTACATGTGCCCCCTGTATAGTAGTGTTGCCATATGTCAGGAAATGTAGGGGGGAAGGAGGGTAACACCCCCCAAAAAAAACTCCGCCTACAGGACTCCAAGGAAAAAATATGATTGGCGGAAAATGGACATGCGCACGTGAAGCGCGAACGATCAAGAGGCGGGGGCGCTGACAACTGTTCCTATCTTTAATCTCACGTTGTTAGAAGCGAGACCTGCTCACCCAGCGCATGTCCCCGACGTTGCTACGGCAACAGGGATGCTGAGCTGACAAAGTCAGGTGGCTCTTTTTCTAAAAGTAACATTGAGGCAGTCGCCTCTGAAATTCTGTAGGACAAACATTTTTTTGTGGAAAAAAAACACTGGTGTGATCTATACCATAAACAAACATTGCCCAAACTCTTTAGGAAGCAGTAGTATTTTTAAAACTACTGAGAAGCACTCTAGGTGTCCACCATGGTTGTCCACTGTTTTTTGGACTGGAAAATGTTTTCTACATATGTTCTAGCGCCCGTTAATTTAACGGGCTTAATGTCTAGTATATATATAAATACGGCCCTGGATCAGGGCTGGATTTACATAGCGGGCGCCCCTATCCCCTCCCTTTTATTTGCTCAAATTTTCATCATCAGGATGGAGCAATGGGAATTGGCACATAGGAAATTAAAATTTCTGAACCAATGTGGGTGTGGTTGGGCAGCATGCCGCCCCCTAAAATCCTGCCGCCCTAGACCTCTCCACAAATGTGGGCCTGCCCTGGATCTGGTCCTCTCCCATTGACTTCCAACCGTTGACCCAAATTACTAGATAAGCCCAATATGGCCTAAACAATTTTAGTTGTATGGCTGCCTTAAGAACAGTATGTGCTTTTGTTTATGTGTTTGAAAGTTATAGGAACCTTAGATGGTAAGCTCTACCAGGACAGGGGCTGATGTGATTGTTATATAATTACTTTATATAACGCATAACAATATTTTTCTGGAATAACCCAAGATACCCCTTAGGGATAACCTTGGTTACATCTGTCACTTATCTCAATATCAGACATTAATGTAAATATGATTACTTTTGTGCCTTAATGTCACTTCCTACTGTTTTCTCTGTCCCTTCAGGTTAGTGGAGATTTCGTCATCGACTCCCATTAGCTCTCACTGGGGCATAGTGAGTCGGTGTCTGGCCTACAGCAAAGCTTTGTCGGACCCCTTCGTCTATTGCCTGTTACGAAATCAGTACAAGAGCTGCTGCCGGGATCTGGTGAACAAACTGTTAAAGCGCAGCTCTGCCAATTCTTCCGCCCAGAGGATGAACCCGTACGTGGGAAGTTTGGTGTTAACCACCGAGCAATAAGTTTGGCAACACAACCAACGAACAAGAAACCAAAAAAAATAACATCACACCAAATTTTTATTTATAAAAAAAGATGTGTTTGTATCATGATAGTTTTCTGTTCTCCAAAATAGTAATTCCTGGAATATGTCTCCAACTGGGAAAGCCAAAAATATAGTATGGTTTAGTGGGGAGCTGAAGGGCATTTAGGGTAAAGTTGCTTGGTACACGATACACAAATCAGCATTGTAAGAATGCACTTAGATGGAAAATACATTTTTTTTTTCAGTTGGTCCATAGAACTGCAGTATTATTTTCTGCCTACAGCAGTGCTATGTAACTTGCAGTACCCAGTAGTGTAGGTAGGGGCAGCAGAATCCATTGGGGGGTGAGAATACTTAACCCTCGTGTCATGTAAAGGATAGCACCCCTCTCCATGAAAGTGTACCGTACAGGTCCCAAGAATGTAGGTGGCAGGGGTATGCAGGGATTCATAGTTATGCCATGGAATATCAATTGTGTAACGATGTGGCCAGTATTACAGCAAGAAAGAAAGGATATCTGCCCATTGCCTATGAACAAGAGAGAGCACCTTGCTAAGCCTCCTGGCACCCACTTTCCTCAAAAAGAAAATGTTCAGTTTTACTCATGACAACTATTTGTTGCTGAATAAACTGGGTTGAAACTGGGCTAAACACCAGTTTTATTTCTGTATAAAAATGATCAAACGTTGGAAAATGTACTTATTGGCAGAAATATGGAGAAGGGGAACATACACTGTTTCAGGCATTAGTTTTTCAATCAGCGATGGCCCTCTAAGAGTCGCTGCACTCCCAGCATCCCAGAACAGCAGTAAGAAGTAGATCAACAAACAACTGAATACCCCCAAATTGCCCTAACACAGACATACTCACTACCAATTAAGCTTTCCCAGTGAGTAACAGTGTAGCTCTGGTCCTCACTTGGAGGTAGAGGATTACATTTTTGTTTGGGAGGCTATCAAGAGTTTATAGCTGCTGGTTGTCTTTTTAAGGGGAGGCTAACCCCCCCCCCCCTTAAACCTCCATTATTCTCTATGGCACTGTGTCTACCAATATCAACATGTACTGGGCCCTGATGTTACCAGTCCTGTGGAATATTTCCTTTTACCATATAGTGGTGCCCTTAAGAAGAAGGTAGCTTTGTTCCATTCATTCCAGAAATACGCCTGGCGGCCTCAAGCACCAAAATGGAATTCAGCAGCCAAGTCACAGTCTCCAAACGGAATTATTAGTCTCAGTCTCCAAATGGAATTATTTCTGCTGATTCTTGAATAGCAGCAGGGGACTTACCTAATGTGCATTCAATTGTAATAGAGAGGGAAAAAAAAGGAGAAATGGAACATTAAGATCTGCAGTAACTGCATAATCGACACTAGAAACGCAAGTGTGAAAATGATATTCACAGGGGATGCTGATTTAGGGAAAGGGGAAATATATTTTTAGGTTACTATAGGAACAAGACCGACAGGGAGCAGAGGTAACTGCAAAACGTTGGGGTGTCAGCTTTCTGCTTATCTGATGTACAATTGGGTCTCGTCTCATGAGCCAAAAGGACTTGTGGGAATTATTACAATCTGTCCAGATCTCAAACCATTAAATGAAAGATAAAACCAGTTTAGCAAAGTGTTATTGATCTCATGTACCTTTGATAAACCCAAACCCAGACTAGATATGTAAAAATGTTATTCAGATCATACTCCCAAGCCTGATGAAGACTGAGCTTGCATGTAAGTCTTTATTTAAAGGCCAAGAACACCAGAATGTGAAAACATTTATTTTTCAAGATGATTGGACATAATTATTAAGTAGGTGCAATTCTTGATGCATTTGCCTACTGTGTGTGCCACTGTGTGCATTTATCACCTGCCAAGCACTGGCAATAGCATGTAACATGCTTAGAGATAATGGAAACGTCTCACCATGTATGTGCGATACATATGTTATTACAGGTGAACAGGGTGGGACACTGAGAAAAAAAACCTGGTGTACCCTACCCTTGTGGGTCCCATGCTGGAAACCCTAGGAGCTGCTCACTGACTTCCCCCACTGGCCCCAATTGCACCTTCAATAAGAAAAAACAAGATACACGTGTGGGGAGGGCTGGTGGAAGGGGTTGTAGCTGGGTCACAGCTGGGATAGGGGCCCCTGGCAAACCTGGTGGGCCCCAGCCTGATGCAGCAGGTGAATCACTTTGGGTGATATAAGTTTTTGATGCTTCATCACCACTGAACAAATGGTAGCTCATGTTGGAAAAACAACCCAGGGTCTCTCAAATAACTAAAGGGGTTGTTCACCTTCCAAACACTTTTTTTCTGTTCAGTTGTTTTCAAATTGTTCCCCAGAAATAAAGACTTTTTTCAATTACTTTCCATTATTTATCTTTTTTTCCAAAATCTAATTGTAAAGTTGAAGGTTGGTGTCTCTGGTGTTTGAGTCTGGCAGCTCAGTAATTCAGGTGCAGACTCTAAACTGATACAATTTTGCAACATTTAGTTGATCCATTTCTCAGCAGCATCTCTGGAGTATTAGCAACTATTGTATCAATTCTAACAGCTGCCTGTAATGAAACCCAGAGATTCTGCTCAGCAGGGACAAAGATAAGAAATGTATCCATTAAATGTATCAGTTTAGAACAGTTGGGGAGTCGGCGACCCCCCCTCCCAGAGCTGCTTTAGAAGGTGAAAAATTACACTTTACACTTCAATATTAGAAAAACGGTTACAAATAGAAAATAGACAGTAATTGGAAAAAGTCGTTATTTCTGGTGATCTATCTGAAAACAACTAGTTATTTGAAGGTGAACAACCCCTTTAAGTATGGAGTCTTTAGCATGTTGGTGGAGTTACACATCAGCTGGCGAGTCACAGGTTGATATGAATGCATAGAACAGAACAGCCCAAGCATACTTTGGTCCTCCACAATAAATACATATATCAAAAAACATATATAAAGGTAACAACTGTTTCCTATTGCCGGTGTGCATTTAAAAGTGAAAAGTGCATTGTTTAAAGGACAAGAAAATCTAAATTAGTAGGTATAAGTGTTGTACATGATATTTTGTGCTTGTGTGCCAGCCCAAGGCAACCACAGCCCTTTAGCAGTAAAGATCTGTGTCTCCCCAGTAGATGCCCCAGTAGCTCCCCATCTTCTTTTCTGCTGATTCACTGATTCACATGCTCTGTGCTGCTGTCACTTACTGAGCTTAGGGACCCCCTCACAATATACACCTGATAGTGTCATAGAAATATAGTCACAATATAAGGCTGATTAGTCATTAATACAGATAATTAGAAACCAGTGCAATTAGCATCAGAATTTAATAATCAGCAAACCTGTAGCATCAGCTTATATTACAGACCAACCTAATTTTCTGCTGGATAATTTGTGACGACCCCTAAGCTTAGCTTCTCAACAGCTGCTCAGAGCCCACTGAGCATGTGAGTGTCACAGACACTTTCCAAGATGGTGACCCCCTGTGACAAGTTTGAAATTCTGCTATTGACAAGCTGAAACTTTAGGCTGGTGCAATAAGATAAGACATGGCATTTTTAGTCCTATTCGTTTTTAGGGTTTCCTTATCCTTTAAAGAACACGTACTGTAGGGATATTTTAAACCAAGAAGCAGTTAAACCTGTGCCTTTTGTCTAATGTATAAGCTCCACACTCAAAATGATTTAAAGCCAACACATATGATGCAAGTTATTTTGCAGGAGGGGGGGCGCATTCCGGATGAAATCTGAGCAGCTGCTGTCTCATAACTAGTAAGACTCCCAGCCAGAAGTACCTGTGAATCACATTACAGTTGGGTCCTAAGGATTTAATAGTCAAAATTGTAGCAAGCACAATTTCAATATCATGGCTGCAGTAATGATATTGGATTTCAGGGACTGTGGATTCCTTGATCCTCAGCTTGTTGGCAGCTTCCAGTAATTGGCTGAAGGTGGTCCATAGAGGCACTAATTGGGTCAGGGAGTTTGGAGCCTTACTGCTAGAGCAGTGCTTACTGGACCACTTGAAGATGTAACCTATGGCCAAGAACCTCCTTAAAAAAGTCAAACCTTTAGTCAAGGCCCAATAGCTTATGAAATTAATACAGAAAATCAGTCATTCAGTCATAGTATCATGAATATCTAGGACAGCAAATATATACTGAACCCAGATTTCACTCTAACCATTCAAGCTGGGCTTTCTGGAGTATCTAGGAGATCCTTTTCCCCAATTCTCACCATAACTGACCTCAGGCAAGGGCCCTCTGCCACTATTTGGAAACCACTGTGATTAAAGAACAAACAAAATGACAGTTGCACATGATTCCAACTTTGGCTTAAAGCAATTTAGACAGTTGAACAGTGCAATTCATATGGATGGAAAAGGGTCAATATAGTTGAAGTCCAACATAATAACAGGGTTACACATCTATGAAATTATTATTGCAATAGTTCTCCCGCAAGCTGGTCTTTAGGATGGGCTTGCATTAATATCAAGTCAGTATTCATCAGGCATCTTGTCTTAATTGGCCTCAAGTTTCTTTCTAGTTACTACTAGGGTTGCCTTTCACCAAAAAGGCACGCACTTCACCGGACTCTCGGAGCGGTTAAAAAATCAGCTTTATTCACGAACAATGTAGTCCTAACGCGTTAGGACTACATTGTTCGTGAATAAAGCTGATTTTTTAACCGCTCCGAGAGTCCGGTGAAGTGCGTGCCTTTTTGGTGAAAGGATATACGGAAGTCTCCCCTTGCTGAGGGTTCGGGGCGCAGCACCCGGACCACCGAGTAGGAGCGGTGAGTGACCCTGAATTAACCTATGCTTCGGGTTTGGGGATAAAGTGAAGGGTTCGGGGCAAAGCACCCGGACCACGCCATACAGTGGGTGAGCGGCTGAGAGATTAACTAATTTCCATATGTGAATAAGATATTTAAATTGATTTGAACGGCAGCCGCAGAGAATAGTCACCCCAATTATATATATAGATTGAATGCATAGGATCTTTGTGTGAAAGATTAAGTAGTGTAAGGAGTTGGAGCGCTTCTGGTGGAGTAAAAACTACTAGGGTTGCCACCTGGTCGGTTTTTTACCAGCCGGAACGGTATTTTTGATGGTTGATCCCAATGTTATTAATAGGAAAAAAAGATAAATATATAGGAAGGCCGGTATTTTTTTTAAGAAAAGGTGGCAACCCTAGTTACTACACACTGATCTGAGTCACCGTGGCATAAGGGGGCTACAAAACCACTCAATGTTGACGAAAAGACCTCAATTTTGCTCTTTGTAATGTATTTATTTCTAAGATCTTAAACACCTTTAGGCTATTCCTGATACAAGGCATCTTATCATTCTAGGGTAACAAGGCAGTACACTAAAACAGATCAATCCAGCTTCGAGGACTAACGCATCATTTCGTCTCGCGAGCAGGAAGCTGATTAAAGATCATGTCAATTAAAACCCGAATCTCTCTGCAGGAACACTTTCAGAAGGAACAGAAGACAATCATAAAAATGAAGAACCGTACTTGAGTCTGAATATAGGAGCTAAAATATCATCCCCTCTGATTTATAGCACAATGTGCTTTAATCACTTCTCTTTAAAGGCTATTGAGTTCAGTCATTTCACACTGAAGAGGCTGATTTAGTTTTATAGAAGCAAGAGAATGTCCCATTTTACTGTTGAGCAGACGGTAGTCATAGGTTAGTTTGACATGCCTTTCTCACTGCTGCATCATTTGTGCCTTGAACAAAGATTGTGAAATGTATAACAGATAGTTCCAAAATTTGAAGATGAGCTTCAGCCCCACGATACTATATATTGATATACATGTTGTTTTTACCATATACTTAGCCAGCTGTTGGTTATATAACTCATTTCATATTGCTGAAGTTTTTCATTTGACTCCTTTTGGTAAATGTCAGCTTAATGGCGATTGAAGCATAGCGTATGATAAATATCCTTAAAAGACACTCATAAAATGTTATGTCCAAGAAACCAAGAAAAGACTGGACGCAGCCATAAGAATAGGTTGTGCTTAGTAAGCAAGTTGCTTGATGTTTTTACTCCTCCAGCCTAATGTGTCCAGAGGATTTGATTTATATGTTCTAGTTCTGTCAATGTTTGTTTTCCAGAAGCATCAAGGTTTTGGGTGAATTCTAGGCATGATGCCCCATTCGGAATCGAATTCTTCTCCGGCGAAGAGACATGCTGACCGGCTGTTTTCCGAACTTCTGCATGATCTCTTTGATGCGTGCCAGGTTTGATTTGGCGAGGATGAAGTCGCAGCGCGTAGCTCCCATCTCGTACCCCACCGCACAGTTCTTGGTAGAGGGTGTGAATCCTTCAGCTCGAGCTGTCACCGCATACTCTCCTGGGTTTAGCAGCCTCCAGTAATCTCCATCACTTGCTGCGGACAATAAGTAAATGGACATGACGATCATATATATTTATTCAAATAATATATACATAGAAAAAATTATACTGTATCGATGAAGACTAAACCAGAGCAGTTCTAGAGTTCTCAATAGAGAACGTTAACTGGATCAAATAGGACATGAACAAACATTTTTTTCCCCTAAATGTACTAATGCTCTGTGGGGCTACACATCACCAGAAGAATCTCAGGCTGCCGAGTAACAAGGTTGTATAATGGTTGGTCTGGTCACAAAATGAAGAGACAGTTAATATGACTGAACTAACTTAGGGCAGTAGCTTCCTGACTTTTTTTGGCGTTGAACCTTTGGTCAGGACCCATGTTCTACTCATAACACGGTTACAGATTAGTGATGTGCGGGACAGGCTGAAGCCCAAGGGAGGGCGGGCAACCTTTTACTGTCCCATTGCCGATTTGTGCTGCCTATTATATGATCTTGTCTACCATGCCCCGCCCCTAACGTGACGTCACAGCGGGGTATATGGGTATATAAATGAAGGCACACAACGGGTTAGGGTCGGACGCTGCTAGGCCGGTTAGGGTCGCGTGCAGGTTCAGATTTTGGAAACCCGCCAATTACTATTACAGATGTATATAAACACTGGTGTATCAGCCATATCTCAAAAAATATATTCACTCAGGTCCTACTTTTTTTTCCACTAACGTGTTTTTGTAGAAAAGCAAATAGAAACTTTCCACCTATATCACCATGGATTTTGTTCCAAAATGCATCCATTACTAGTGCTGCTCCAGTAAAATTCTGTACTGAAATCTGTTTTTCAATAGAGAAAACAGATTTTTTTTGACATGGGGCTAGACAATTTGTCAGATTCCTGGTGCCCCCAGTCATGCGACTTGTGCTCTGATAAACTTCAGTCACTCTTTACTGCTGTACTGCAAGTTGGAGTGATATCACCCTCCTCCCTTTCCCCCCCGCAGCCTAACAACAGAACAATGGGAAGGTAACCAGATAGCAGCTCCCTAAAACAAGATAACAGCTGCCTGGAAGATCTAAGAACAACACTCAATAGTAAAATCCAGGTCCCACTGTAACACATTCAGTTACATTGAGTAGGAGAAACAATAGCTTAACTGAAAGCAGTTCCATCATTAAGTGCTAACTCTTTCTGAAATGGCTTCTTTCGCACCATTATTACAACTAAAAAAACAAATACTTTTTGGTTCAGGAATAACATTTTACATAGTAGAGGGAATTATTTGCGGTACGAACAGAAATAAAAACTACACCATAAAAAATCATGACAGTATCCCTTTCATGTTAAAGTGTGTTTAGGGTAAGATAAAGGTGCTAATTTTGGCTATTATGTCCCTTTACAAACTAATTCATAGTCCAAGAAACTATGAGAAAACTCCAAGCCTCTACCCAAACATAAATGTACCAGTGAAAAAACAGCTGCAATAATTAATTAAATTAATGAAACATTGCATATTAACATTGAATGATAATATATATACTGTATGTGAGAATAACGAGTACCTCTGCATGAAAGTGTAAATGGAAGGGTTTCGTTTACATGTTTTTTTTTTTTTCTTTTTAAACAAAACTAAGCTAATCTTTGTTCCAAAAGTTCCAACCCTTTTATCTCATGTCTTATGAAGTACATCAAGTGGAAAAAAATATGCAGCAGTTTAAAAAAAAAAAAATGAAACTTAAAGGACATGTAACCCCCCCCACACAAATGTAATCAGTCAACAGTGCTACTCTGGTTGTTAAAGGGTTAACAGTAAGGCTGCAACATCCCTTAAAATTCCTTCTCCTCCTCTAACCCACGCTGTCCCTTCCCTCAGGAATTTATTGTGGATGTTGGCTAATGAGCAAGCTCAGTTCTTCTCAGCCAATGATTAGATAGCATTGCTGGTTCCCATAGAAACTCTAGCTGTCTGATCCTATTTTTTCTCCTAATCACCTCTCCTGAGCTCAGCTTAACCTTTAAAGTACTGAACCCCAGCAAAACCTTTTATCAAAGTATGGTGTGCCTGTGTAAACCTGCATTCTGCATTGCATGAACTTTACAGTATACATGTCCTGTTTGCACATGTCAATGTTATTGATGATGTGTCAGAGGGAAAATGGCCGTCGGGTGAAAGCTGCTATTTGTTTTAGGAAAATGTGACGGCGCTGGCAAATGGAGGGGGTATATGCAGTACAAATGATATGGCTTGGGTGGGAAAGATATACAGAACTTATATACATGGTAGGAAAATGTCCTTTAACTGCATCAAAAACACAGGCAGCATATAATGCAAATAATTATCTGATGCCTTTAGGTGTCAAACATTCATCTCAAACTTACGTCAAACACACAAAAATGCCCATGTGTTGGAAGCCTTCAACTAAGCAGTAAATCCTGCTGCACGCTGGGTTCAACAATGTATGTGAGATAGCTGTGCCCCTCATACCAATAAAATGTTACAGCAAGGCAGCGCGTGGGAGGCTGAACTAATCTTGGCAGCATCTATACTCAGCATGTGCTCATTGGAATGGCTCCCAGTATTGCTGCTAGCTTCTAATTACCAAACTGTTAATTACTTGGGGAAATATACACTTAATCCTCAGGCAGAGCACAAGCTTATTTGTGGTTTGTGGAAGAGGGGAGTGTGTGCTTAATAGGATATCACTGATATAAATACCCTTGTATAGGAAGTACCTTAATCATTTTATGGTGCCTGCAGCAGAGAAGGAGTTAAAAAAGAAGGAATAAAATTATTGATTAGGTAGTATTTGTATAAAAAGAAAAACATAAATGCAAGTTTTATTAAAAGAAAAACAAATTAAAAAGATAAAGATGCAAGTATGGGAGCTGGGGGTTTCTGGCTAAGGGATCCTTCTGTAATTTGGATCTCCATTCCTTAAATCTCCTAAAAATCATTTAAACATTATTGAAACCCAGTAGGGTTTTTTTTGCTTCCAATAAGGTTTAATTATACCTTAGGTGGGATCCAGTACATGCTACTGTTTTATTATTGCAGAGAAAAATGAAATCATTTCTAAAAAGTGACATATTTGATTAAAATGGAATCTATGGGATATGGTCTTCCAGTAATTCGGAACTTTCTGGATAATGGGCTTCTAGATAACAGATCCCATACTGTACTTAAAGGGCAAGGAAAGTGTAAAATAGAATAAGGCTAGAAATGCTGTATTTTGTATACTAAACATAAACATGAACTTACTGCACCACAAGCCTAATCAAACAAATGATTTATGCTTTCAAAGTTGGCCACAGGGGGCTGTCATCTTGTAACTTTGTTATACATCTTTGCAAGACTAGACTACATACACATGCTCAGTGTGGTCTGGGCTTCTTAGGGATTGTCATTAATGATCAAAAAACAAAGCTGCTTGAGTTCTGCATGGCTGGTAAGTAAGGTAGGGGCTCCCCCTGCTGTTCATAAGTATGATTGTTTCCCTGCCAGAAGTTAGGGACCATCTGCAAATACCTATCCACAACACTAAATGAAGGGAGAATTTCACATTTTTTAATTAAAGTATATTGGACATAGGTTTCTTTTTCATTAAAGAAAGTAAAAATGGGATTTTATTTCTTTGCCTTTCCTTGAACTTTAAGGAACACCATCTTTTTGCTTTTACTCCATTACCTTCAGCATTCCTACCTATATCTACTGTATGTGCCATGAATCTCACAGTGCCGCCAATCTCGACAGCAGGAAAGGGCTTCAAACACACTTTGCAGCCAGTAAAGTATCGATTTTTAATTTTTTATGAAAATCTACTTTTTGCAGCAGGAAACGGTTGTTTGGTTATGGGAATTAAACAATATTTTACAAGTTAGTTTTGGTACCAGTCTGCTTGGACTTGTAGCACTGGCAATGCTTGGGGCTTGTAGTTTTCCAGATAACGGATCTTTTCTGTAACATACCTTAAGGCTGCTAAAATAACGCAAAGATTAAATAAACCAATAAAACTGCATTTGCCACCAATATTGATTTAGGCATCTTATTAACCATTGAGTACCAGGTACTGTTTTGCTATCACAGAGAAATAGGAAATAATATTTTAAAAATTATAATAAAAATTGGTTCTATGGGGAATATTCCCATAATTCAAAACTTTTTGGATGAGTTTCCATCATACCAGTACTAAATATCACTGCAATGTCTGAACTGTGGGACGGAATTATGTTTTTTAAGAATAGGGGCACATGAGTTTGGAAATAAGGAGTGCTGGTATGTCTGGAATGATGGAATAGGCAGTACTTTCATGGCGCACTGCTGTTAATAATGACCTAGAGCAAGTAAAAAAGAAACAGATGTTGTGGATCATACATTTATAGCAGCAAGGTACAGTGGAACAGGCAGAATTCAGCCAAACTTCTATCCATCCAAATGCTAATGACAATACTGCTTGATTTCATGCAAGCTCCTATGTACGTGTGCTTTGCGTTAGGTGCTAAATACAGGGATGGAGCTCTGGAATTAACACCTGCCTTCAGACCCAGGGAAAATTGGTCCGGTGTCTTAGGCTGAAACCCACCTCTCAGGCAGAAGTGCTGAAGGTACTTGAAGTCATGCAAGGGGAGGAGTGAAGACAATGGGCAGCTAGGGAACAAGGGCCAAGACCATGGGTAGGTTCCCCCGACTGCTGAGCCCTAGGCACATCCCTCTTCCATCTATCCCTAGTGCTAGCCCTGCCTGTCTTCAATTATTGCTGCCCTAGCCTCCCCCCATCACTGTCCTTCTAGGGCCACATTATATAGATCTCATTTTGCAGAGAAACACAGGCCAATAATCCACTCCTCCTTTCCTGCAGCACTTCACTGAAATCCATCACATCTGCATTCACCCAAGTGAAGGTAATGATTTTTGGATGCAGTGCAACAGAAGAGCACCAGGGGAGCAGATTATCGGACTTGTTTCTGTGCAGACCCATATCGGTATGGTGTGGCCCTAGCCTTAGAACATGACCTAACCTGGTAGAAGACAGCCTTCAGCTGTGGGTCAGTAATTTCCAAGCAAGGACTAATAAACTTAGTGCAAGATGGAATATGCACAAAATAGGCCCAAATGGCCCGCACATCTTACAGTATCCCCTGGCATGGTGCCGAGAGACTGGCGAATAGCTAATGTGGTGCCGCTATTCAAAAATGGATCCCATTCTCTGCGCCAAAACTATAGGCCAGTTAGTCTGACGTTGGTGGTAGGAAAGCTTTTCGAAGGACTAATAAAGCATAGGATACTTCATAGCAAATAACAATACTATGGGTTTGTGTCAGCATGGTTTTATGCGTAATAGATCTTGCCAGACTAACTTAATTTCTTTTTATGAGAAGGTAAGCAGGGACCTCGATTCTGGGATGGCAGTGGATGTGATTTACTTAAACTTCGCTAAAGCATTTGATACAGTGCTACACAGAAGGTTACTGGTTAAATTAAGGAATGTTGGCCTGGAACATAGTATTTGTATCTGGGTAGAGAACTGGCTAAAAGATAGACTACAAAGAGTGGAGGTAAATGGAACATTTTCTACTTGGACCAGTGTTGTTAGTGGGGTACCGCAGGGCTCTGTACTGGGTCCCTTGCTTTTCAACTTGTTTATTAATGACCTGGATGTGGGCATTGAAAGTACGGTTTCTATTTTTGCAGATGATACTAAATTGTGCAGAACTATAGGTTCCATGCAGGATGCTGCCACTTTGCAGAGTGATTTATCTAAGTTGGGAAACTGGGCAGCAATCTGGAAAATGAGGTTTAATGTTGATAAATGCAAGGTTATGCACTTTGGCAAAAATAACATAAATACAGGTTATACACTAAATGGCAGTGTGTTGAGAGTTTCCTTAAGTGAGAAGGATCTTGGGGTTTTTATAGGTTATACGTTGTCTAATTCTGGGCAGTGTCATTCTGTAGCTACTAAAGCAAATAAAGTTCTGTCCTGCATAAAAAAAGGCATAAACTCAAGGGATGAAAACATAATTATACATCTTTATAGATCCCTAGTAAGGCCTCATCTGGAGTATGCAGTGCAGTTTTGGCCAATTAGTGCATTGCCCATTTAGACACTAGCAACCAGATTGCTGAAGTTCCAAACTGGAGAGCTGCTGAATATAAAGTTAAATAACTCAAAAACCACAAAGAATAAAATATTAAAACCAAAGGCAAATTGTCTCAGAATATCAATCTCTTTATCCAGGGGTGTCCAAACTGCGGCTCAGGATGGATATGAATGCGGCCCAGCTTGAAATGCTCAGTTCCCGAGGAAACGTCATGTCACAAAGGATATAGGAGGAGGGGGAACTCTGCCCACTGCCCAGTTAGTAATAATAATATAATGATAAGTATATTTAAAGGGGACATTTTTGCATTACATTTTGCCTGATTTTTTCTTTAGTTTTATATAAAATGCCAGATTAAAATTGTATTAGTCTCAACCTAGATTCCAGGGCTTCAGGTATAATTAATTAATTTACCTTCAGTATTGTTTTTCCTCATTAATTACTAATGATGGCAGCACACGAGGTGATAAGGGCAAATATATTGTACCCTCCATAGCCCCACACAGCTGATTAAAAGTAGCATGTCAATTAAATAATAATGTTTCAAAGAATGTCAGGATAAGGGCTGAACTCCACAGCCACATGTGTTTTTGCTCAGAGCGTTGGATCTCGGGAAAATCGTCCGTGGAGTTCAATCCTTAATAGTCGGCTCCCACACATTTTTACCTCACCAAATCCAGTTACAAAAAGTTTGGACACTCCTGTATTTATCATACTAAGGATCCCTTAAGCATGTAAGTTTTAACCTGCGCTCCGTTTTGCTGCGTTCATCCTCAGCATAGGAATAGTCACACTCAATTATTTTCAATGGGCCTATACTCACACAACAACATGTAGGTGCAGAACGCAGGAAAAATGCAGCATATTGCGTCTGAACCTGTGTTGTGTGAGTATAGGGCCATTGAAAAGAATTGAGTGTGTCTACTCCTGTGCTCTCATGCAGCTGAACTCAGCAAAACGGAATGCAGGGGAGTGCAGGTTACAACGCCCATGTGTAAGGGCCCTAAAAGTTATTTTAAAAGTAAACCATCTCTTTAACGGGTTAAAAATTAGTGTTCAAGACATTTTGCCATCAGCTACTTCCAATCTGCACAAAAGCCCTCCTCCTTTCAACTGAGCCTTGCCCCTTTAGAATTCAGAACTATTCTCCACTAAATTACATACGCTCCAATGGGATTATTGGTGTGCACACACCTTAATTTACGGCTCCATGGATAATGATTAAAAAACATGAAATATTTTGCCTTCATTTGAATTTGAAACATACTCAGATGGAATCACCCTGTTCCTCAAGACTAAAAACACAGATTTACGAATACTTATTGAGAGGAACGGCGCTTATGAGAACCCCCACATGACATTTTTGTGTTATTATGGCTGTCCTTTGGCAGCCCCCCACTGGAAACAGGCAATACGATGAACACAACGAGACACAGTTTTCAGCAACGGAAAATCCTAATTAGAGTTGTCATCTGACACAGCTTGCCAGACTTCTCTGCTGTTTAACTGGAAACAAATCCACATTTCCAGCATCACACCTGGAATACCGAGAAGACATTACGTCATCGTGGCGGACATTTTGGGAGGAGATCAACATTATGTGGCTTTACTATACTTCCACCCTCAAGCATGTACACAACAGCATGCAAGCAGTCTCCTAGCAGGGCATTCTCTCACATTATTAAACAAAACTCTGTCATTATGTTACATGTAAGGTTGCCACCTTTTCTGGAAAAAAAATACCAGCCTTTCTATATATTTATCTTTTTTCCCTAATAATAACATTGGGATCAGTCATCAATTTTAGGCCTGGGTGGCAACCCAAGTTACATGGCTCAGTCATTAATCGTCAGCACACAGGGATGACACAGCACTACTGAATTCAGTGTGAGGAAAATGGTTTGAACACACGAGGAAGCAACAGAGTTGATCCCCCCTGTAGTTATCACAAGAATGGTTCAGGCCAGGATGTTATATAAGGAAGCTCTTGGTCTCAGGCCTGTGTGTGTGAAAAGTGCAGCTAGTGTGTGTAACAGCTCAGTGCAGCAGTGACAGAGACATGGCAGCTAGCTTGGGCAGTCCTGTGTCCCAACAAGGAGACAGGGGCCTGACACCCTCCCAGTAAGCTGTGGTAAATGCACCAAAACCAGCCTTTAGTTTTAGATTTAGTCACCTGGTGACTAATTCTGGGTGACAATCTGCCCACAATAATAAAAAGTCGCCTGCACTAAGCACACCCGGTACTTCGTTTTCTGACGTGGCCCGAAGTTACCTCACGAGAGTGTATTCCCTGTCGCAAAAACGAAACGTCGCCTGAACTTAGGGTTACCAACACCAGCCAAGGCCGGGGCCGGTATTACAAATTTACCGGCAATGTAGCTGCCGGTAAATTTGTAATACCTCTTAAAAAAGGCCCTTGCCCTGCCTTAAATGCAGTTAAAACTTACCTTTCTCGCGTCTTCAGCTGATCGCTGCCTGTGGCTCCGCCCCTTTTACGGCACATCACGCCCCTTTTACGTCACGTGCCTTTTACATCACGACCTGCCCCCTTTTTACTCCGCCCCCCCCCACCGGCCGGTATAAAATTTTAGAAAAGGTGGCAACCCTACCTGCACTAAACACACACGGCACTTTATTTTCCAAAGCCCGAAGTTTCCTCGTGAGGCAACTTCTGACGACTTCGGGAAAACAAAGCACCGTGTGTGCTTAGCGCAGGCGACTTTTCATTATTGCGGAAAGGAAGACACACGAAGGCAGTTCTGTGAGATTGTCGCCCAGAAGAACAGGTGATTAGTTGCCAGGCTTCTGATTCCAAAGATTACCAAAGCGGCTGTAGATGGCGCCCGTAAAGTCAGATGCCTGATTCTGCACCGAGGGGTAAGTATGAACTTAGGGGGATTTGCCTGGGGTATCACTTAGGCTGGGGGGAGGAGGGTCTTGGTGGGGATGGGGGGTAGGGTTTTTTTAAAGTTAGGGTTGAATTCTCCTTTAAGGCCTTTGCCAAGGATGGCAGCTTTAGGGGCGACCCTTAGGTGCCTGTATAAAATATTTTTTCTCCCCAGCCACCACCGGAGACTTGCTGTTCAAATCTGGTTGGGAAGCTGTAGGTGCAAGTGACCTCAGAGGTTATGAAAGTGATATCACGTGCCTTGAGCATGATGTCACTTCTGAAAACTGGAAAACAACATCAGAACATTTTATTTCTGAACGTATCTTTCTCCTACATCTCCACCCATACTGACCAGTGCTCTGGTTACAAAATTCATTATATTGGCCGTTCATCCCAATTTTAATAACTCTGAAACTAAATAAAATATGTTAACTGCAAAAGTGCAATTAGAACAGTACCCGGGCAATTTTACTTTTTGTTCTTTGTTTACATAGCCTTTAAATACCGTGACATAATGTGTTATTTTGTTCTATCAGCATGTGGAAGAAAGTCATGATATTGTGTGTTACATGTTATTGTGTGTGTGTGTATAACATTTTGGTTGAACCTGTGCATTTTGGGAAGAGTCTCCTCAATATGATGTAATATTCTCATTCATCTGGTTCTTGTATGGAGAACAAACCATCCACTCTGCTTGTAACTGACTGTAACTGCATCTGAACATTATACCTACACTCTACTAGCAGTTATATACTAAGGATATAGCTAAGGAAAAGGTGGCCTAAAAGAAGAACTAATCTAGCATAAAGAAATTATTACAAGTCGTCATTGGGTGCAACAAACTACTAAAAGACGCCCAGAACCAGCAGTATTCTCTATTACTTCATAATCATTTACAGCAGAGATCAGAGGACACAAAAAAATTAGATTTGATGTAAACACACGAGAGTCGACTGAAGGACATGTTGGAGAAAACCCAGCAATGGTTGTTATATGTCCAACAGAATGATGTGACAAGCATATGATAAGTGTATGAGCTGAAGCAACAGATGAGAAGTGCAGGTATTTGGGAAACTGAAATAGATGTCACAACAGAGAGTGATGTTGTGAATTCTTACTAATAATGAATGCCTGGGGGAGACTGATTCAGGGAGGAAGGACGTCACTATGAGCCTGAATTGAAAAGTAACACAGAACAGAAGGTAGATTTCACAACTGATCTGAATATACTTGAAAGTCACCTGAAGGACGCTTTGGAGAAAAACCAGCAATGGTTAGTATGATGAGCAGCATGAAGCCTATGCAAATCATAGATCTATATGCTGGAACACCAGCTGGGAAATGCAGGTAGTCTTATATGACAGAAAGCTGAAAGGGATGTCACAACGGAGCTTTAGAAACTGATGTTTGTAGGAGACAAAGGAAGAAGGGCGTCACAATGAGTTTCTATTGGTAAGAAATGTAAAATTGGTTGAAATTGATTTATATGACAATGTCTCTTTAAATGCAGTTGAGGAGGAGTGCAGCAACTACAGGTTAGCACATAGGGGCTAATTCACTTGGAAGCAAAGCCAGCCTATTGGGTTTATATAATGTTTACATAATTTTCTAGTAGACTTAAGGAATGAAGATCTAAATCCCTTATCTGGAAGCCCCAGGTCCCGAGCATTCTGGATAACAGGCCCCATACCTGTATGGAGCATAACTGTGCCATAGTGTATAATTAGAAGAGACATCAGCATCATTCATATCTGGACTACCCTGCATTGAGCTTGTAGCTACAACTGCACACTGACTTCTGCAAATGTCATTTCTCTTTCCAGCCTTGTGATCACGAATGTTCCAGCCAAACGACGACTCTCACATTTATACAGAGTTTCTTCACACTGTGACTGGCAGAGGTTCTGCCCGAGTGGCAATAAAGGGGTTACATCGAGGGGCTTAAGGGAGGGGTAAAAGAAGCTGGATGTGCCAGAGGAGGGGTGTGGGCTGGAAGGAGACAATTCAGCTTTCCATCAGGAGAAGTCATTAGTGGATCTTTCCAAAAAACATGTTACTTTACGTCCCCAGTGGCAAAATCAGCTCAGAGGCCTCAAAAGCTGTAAAAATCCATTGCGTGGGCAGCTCTGGCACTGCAGGGACACTGGGTACAGGAGAATGGCAGCTCTCCACTGGTACAAAGTGGAGACATGACAGGGAGAGAGGTCAATTGATTTAAAAAAACAAAAATCGGATTCTGAATACAGGAATGGGACCTGTTATCCAAAATGCTCAGGACCTGGGGTTTTCCAGATAAGATATATTTTTGTAATTAGGACCACCATACTTATATCTACGAAAAAAATTATTTAGTATGATATAGAGCAGGGGTGTCCAAACTTGGCCCTCCAGCTGTAAAGGAACTACAAGTCCCACAATGCATTTGCCTGACTGTGGCTGTCAGACTCCTTCATTGCATTGTGGGACTTGTAGTTCCTTAACATCTGGAGGGCCAAGTTTGGACACCCCTGATATAGAGAGTGAAATCCTGAGACAATTTGCAATTGGGTTCATAAATCTGGTTGCATGGGTCCAAATTACCCTAGCAACCATGCATTGCTTTGAATAAGAGGCTGGAATATGCATAGGAGAGACACTGAATAGAAATGTGAGCAATACAAAGTAGCAATAACAATACATTTGTAGCCTTGCAGAACAGAACAGATTTTCAGAATTAGAAGGCAAATAATTCAAAAACTATAAGAATAAATAAAGTCAGTTGAAAAGTTGACAATTGAACTGTCCATTCTATAACATACTGGTGAACCACCCCTTTAAGGCTACCCCCCTCAATCCACTGCATTGAGTCACCCAGGGGGCAGCCTACTTTAGGGGATGCCAAGCAGTAAAATGTAAAGACTAACAGTCAAATTGAGCAAAGTGCAAATTTGGACAGAATTTACCATGATTTTTTTTACCAACAATGCAGTTTTCCCCCCAGAATTCCAGTGTAACTGCAGGAGAACACATGAAGTTGCACACACTGAAACTTCCCTAGTAGGGATGCACATTAGGTCTGTATTAGCAAATTGTTTGCTAGTTGCACTGGACACAATTTGACAAGGATTTGTAATACAATTCATTTCCGGCAACTGGAGTTAATAATGCCATTACTGTCTTAATCATTTGGTGCAAATCAGTACTGATACCAAAAGGCCCAGAGTGGCAATAATTCCAGGGCACCCATGCATCAAAGCTTGCGCTTGTGCATAATTAATCAGAGCAGCTAAAGGGGTGCACTGGTGCCCACACTGTTGCATCTGTGGAAGTACAGATAGAGGAAATCCTGTTCTCTGCTAAGCTGCTAGAGACTCAGAAGTAGAAAGGTGCCACTGGTGAGATTGATCCTGCTGCAGAGCTGCCTGTAATCTCCAGTGTGACTGCCTCTGAGAGCACCCCAGTGAGTGAGACACCCAAGGGAGGATACTGGCAAAAATACAAGTGTGGGGCCCGAAACGTGGACTTGTGTATTTACCTGCTACGTGAAGGCTGCTGCTAAAGTCCAAAAGGAGAGGTACTTTTTGGGAAAGGTAGCGCTACCTGGGGAATAAGAGCTCTGGGGAAGGGACATTCCATTTGAACTGTATAGTTATTAAGCCCTTCCAGAGGAGTGGGACTTTGATTATAAAAAGGACTGTGTTGGAGAAACAAGTCAAGGTACCTAATAGTGAGTCCCACATGTCCCCAGTGCAGGAGTGAATTGTGTATTAGATTGCCCAAGTTCTTCATTACTGTTTCATATAAAGTTAATAAAACACAGTTTTCAGATGAAACAATATGAATCATATTTGTTTCATCTGCAAACTGTGTGTTTCTATTTTTCCTAGTGGAATCTCCCTGAGGTGTGCTCCTCAGTGTTCCCTAGGTAGAGGCACTGCCCTGTAATTCCCAGTACTTTTCATACACAAAAAGGATTCAGGGCCCCTGGAGTGCCAAGGGTAAGTTGCTATTTAAAGAGACAGTTATATACTGAAGGTGTGAGGTGCAATGAGCATATAGGAGAGCAAGCAGTGCAGGAGAGCTACACAACAATCATAGAATATAGAAGATTGTGCCCTGCACGTGGGAAGTATAGAGGGTATAAGGAAAATATAAGAGTAGAAGTGAGGTACAAGGAGCTTGTCCAGTACAAGAGTAAGGCACAATGAACATTTAGAAGATTGCAAAGTGCAAGAGTGAGTGAGGTACAATGAGCATGCAGGTGATCATGCAGTCCATAAGTTAAGCAGAGTGAGGGAGAGGCATTTTTGAAGAAATTGGAAATAATTTGTGCAGAAAGGTGGTAGTTGTGGGTATGTGTAGCGAATGCTCAGTCTCACCATATTACATCTTTCCTAGGAGAATCTACAGGAGATATTGTCTCCCCGAGCCAACAAGAGCCTGTATTTCACTAATGATTTCCGATTGATCTGCTGTACAGACACTTCCAGTGACCGAGAGGCCATTTATTCCTTTCCTAAATGTAATAATGTAGCAGTGAATAGGACACTACAGACAAGCCCTACAGCTAAATTAGGCCATGTAGGTGCACTGTGCCCTCTCCTAGAGATCTGGGATCACCCATGCATTCAGCCCAGTAACCAGTGGCATAACTATCGGTGAAGCAGACCTGCAGGTGGGCTAGGGGTACAGGCGGCAACAGTGGAAGGTATTGCTATGGGGAAGGTGCTGAACAGTGCCGGGCCACGCCGACAAGGCGCCCTAGGTGACCCAGCCGGCCACCGGGCACCCCCACGACCGAGACTGTGTGCACATTTGCAGAGCACCATAAGGGAAGGGAGGCAGGAGAGAATGCCGCAGAGAAGGGGAGAGAGAGCTGTAGGGGAGGGAGGCAGGAGAAAGTGCCTGAAGGGAGGGATCACCAGAGGGAATTGAGGCAAGAGAGAGGCCGGAGGGGTGGGAGGCAGGAGAGAGCAACGAAGGGGAGAGAGAGCTCCAAAGGGAAGGGAGGCAGGAGAGATTGCAGGAGGGGAGGGAGGCAGTAGAGACCACCACAGGGGAGAAAGGCAGGACAAAGCACCTGAGGGAGGGAGGCAGGAGAGAGCACTGGAGGGGTGGGAGAGAGCTCCAAAGGGGAGGGAGCACTGGAAAGGAGGGAGGCAGGAGAGAATGCCGTGGGTAGGGGAGTGAGAGCCATAGGAGAGGGAGGCAGGAGAGAGCACCAGAGGGGAGGGAGGTTTGCCCAGCACCACCCTTTGTTGCGCCCTAGGCAGGTGCCTCTTCTGCTTACCCCTAGTTCCAGCCCTGGTGCTGAATCCATGGGGAACATGTAGGTCTCTGCCCTCTATTTTAAAGAACAGAGAAAAATACAGGGCAGGGTTTGTGTGAAAAAAAAGGCAGGTTACGTACCTTGCACCCAGCCTAAACTTGGTAAATTACTCCCGACATCTATTTAATATAAAAAACTGGCCCTGCAAAGTATGTTTTTCCTCTGGCTGCAGCAGTCAATATGATGGGTGCAGACTGCAGACCATGCAAATATGTTTTTAAGATATGATTTCAATATTGAAAAACCTGAGAGCATTAAATAAAATATAACATTTGGGACATATCAAAGCCATCAATAAAAAGTGGTCCCGATTGACTAAATTGCGGCTCAGGAAGAATACGCTCCTAAAGGAGTCTGGAAATCTTTGATCTCCAGAACAATCAAAAGAGAATATATTACCTGTGCGAATGTCATGGTTAATCCCTTCCACAGATATAATGGCACTGGCAATCCCTCGTCCGTATACATCTCTCACAACTCCCTTTACCCCACGGTGAACCTGGATAATGAGCAAAAGAAATAACATGTCGGTACTCTACATTAACCCACCAAATTCAATGCAGATGGAGAAATCATGAACTGGATACTAAGTCTCCACCGCAGGGAAACATACAATGCCATTAAATTGATGAATCCCAGCTATGCAATAAGAGCCGGCATTGGCCCAGTAGAGACGACAGTAATCCAGAGACAGAGCTCTCAGCAGGATCAAGGTAATTAAGGGAGGTGCACTTAAAAGAATTAGGGCCAACTTTATGAGTGAAACCCCATTATTTTGATAACTGTCCAACTGGGGCCCAAAATCCCCTGACAAGCTTGGGCTGTTGCTTGTATATATTATCTGGAGGGTTTTAGGCAGGCAACACAGTACCAGCTCTCCCTACTATACCTATTATCCTACAGTCACACTCCCTTCCCAGAGACTAATATCCCACTGTTACTATAGACACCATCTCTCCCTACTATACCTGCTATCCCACAGTCACACTCCCTTCCCAGAGACTATTATCCCACTGTTACTATAGACACCATCTCTCCCTACTATACCTGCTATCCCACAGTCACACTCCCTTCCCAGAGACTATTATTCCACTGTTACTATAGGCACCATCTCTCCCTACTATACCTGCTATCCCACAGTCACACTCCCTTCCCAGAGACTATTATCCACTGTTACTATAGGCACAATCTCTCCCTACTATACCTGCTATCCCACAGTCACACTCCCTTCCCAGAGACTATTATCCACTGTTACTATAGACACAATCTCTCCCTACTATACCTGCTATCCCACAGTCACACTCCCTTCCCAGAGACTATTATCCACTGTTACTATAGGCACCATCTCTCCATACTATACCTGCTATTCCACAGTCACACTCCCTTCCCAGAGACTATTATCCACTGTTACTATATGCACCATCTCTCCCTACTATACCTGCTATCCCACAGTCACAGTCTGAAGGACTGCATGAACACACAATATTCAGGGCCCATGGCATTTACCCTTATTTGGACCCCCTCACATTGAGCTCTGACAGGAATTCTCCAAGCTATACTGTATATATATGATGATATTCCAAATAAATGAAAGGCGTCTGTACATAGCACATGCATTTGATTACTAGGCTGTAGTATGAAATTAGTTTTATAGTTTTGTCAGACTATCACCATAAATTAAATTCCTTTTTGGTTTATCATCTGGTCTTATTTTGTGTTCTGCAGTATAGCAATATACAACAATTTTCCAGTTCAGCAGTCAATGGAAAGGGAACATTAACATCTCTGACATTCCAACCACCCCCCCCAACAATGAGCTGTGCTACAGTTGAACAAGAACAAGTTGAAGGTCACATTTAGCTGTACAAATGTCTCTCTTTTATAGGGCTGCTGTATGAGCAGGTACATCCAACCATATAGAAGTAATTTTGCCTCCCGAAATACTTTTGTACCTCTGGCTCTGTGTTCATTTAACTTTAGTCAACTCCACTCCTCCTTGAGGCATAAATACGAAATGTTGTACATGATGTTTTGTGCTTGTGTACCAGCCCAAGGCAACCACAGCCCTTTAGGCTGGGGACAGACAGGGAGATTCGGGGAGATTCTGTCGCCTGGCGTTTAATAGCAGGCGACAATCTCCCCGAACTTCCTTCTCCCTGTCTGCCGCTAGTATTAATGACAAAGCGTCAGCGCCTGTGCACACACAGCGCGGCGATTTCCGGAATCATCCGAAGATACTTCGTGAGGAAACTTCGGGCGATTCCGGAAATCGTCGCGCCGCGTGTGCACAGGCGCTTTGTCATTTATACTAGCGGCAGACAGGGAGAAGGAAATTCGGGGAGATTGTCGCCTTTCTTAAAAACGCCAGGCGACAGAATCTCCCCGAATCTCCCTGTCTGTCCCCAGCCTTAGCAGTAAAGATCTGTGTCTCCCCAGTAGATGCCCCAGTAGCTCCCCATCTTCTTTTCTGCTGATTCACTGATTCACATGCTCTGTGCTGCTGACTCTTACTGACCCACTCACAATATACACTACACCTAGGGGCAAATTTACTATTATTCACAAAAATTAGCTCGATCAAATTCGAAATGTGATAAGCATTTGACCATGGAATGCTTATCGAATAGTTTTAGGCTATCATTTTGCTCAATATTCGAGTTCTCGGTGAATTCGTATGATCGGATACCGATCGTTCGATTTCACGAAAAAATAGTAAAATTTCATTTGAGCATCGGAAAAATTTGTACGATTCGAATGCTTCAATCCTACGAATGTTTAATTAGCAAGACCAGACTGAGTCGGCAGCTTATTGGCCCATGCATGGGGCCCTCCGGCAGGCTTTCCAGATGGATATCTGCACGAAAGTCGGGAAGATCTCAATCGGACGGGACTAAAAATCCCATCGGATCACGGCCGGATATGTTCGTTGATGCGGTCCCACGATCCAAACACCCATATCTGCTCTGTTCTAATCCAATCGTTGGGCCCTAGGACCATGATCGGATCCGCCTGATATCGGCCACCTCAATTTGGGCATAGGGAGGGGGAGAGATCCACTTGTTTGGCAACATCGCACAATTCAAACGATTTTGTTCCTATCATAGACGCACTCAGGATTACTGTCTTTATATGTTATTTATGAAGTTCCATGTTTATTTATAGTCTTGCAGAAATTAAAAAATATACAGACCGGACTGAAAATTCTAAATTTCTGGCTTTTAGCTCAACTGCTCCTAAAGGTAATGATATTCCTTCCTACATATTTCATATCCACTGCTGCTGATGCTGCTACAATATAGACCCAGAACTCTGCTAGGACCCCACTTACTGAGCTTTAGCAGTGGGGTTGGAGTTACCATACTGCACTGTTTAATTAGCAAGTCCAAGTGCTCACCTGCTCCATAAAAACAATGAGGGACTCCCTGTTGTTTTCCCATTGCTCAGGTAACTCACTCTCATGAGGGAATTTATCACAGTCCAGATATATTGATATCTCGAAGCAATTCGTGTGCAGGTAGCTGAAGTCATTAATGCCTGTTAATAAAGATAGAAGGCCTGAATATAGGTAATACAACGGCAATTGTTCTAATCAATTATACTTTAAGAAAAAATTCAAACTTTTATTAGTTTTTATTACTGGAAAGGGATCTGTTATCAAGAATGTTCGAGATCTGGTGTTTTCTTTCTGTATTTTGGATCTGCTAGAAAAAACCCAATAGGCTGTTTTTTTATATTCAGTTTTGGAATCTGGCATGTGCATTTTGTCAATTTCTCAGCTGCCCCTGGTTATGTGACTTGTGCCAGCACTTTAGGAGGGGACTGCTTTCTGGCAGGCAGCTGTTTTGCATTCTTAATGTAACTGAATGGAACACAGTGGGACATGGGTTTTACTATTGAGTGCTGTTCTTAGATCTACCAGGCAGCTGTTATCTTGTGTTAGGGAGCTGTTATCTGGTTACCTTCTCACTGTTCTTTTGTTAGGCTGCTGGATGGGGGAAAATGGGAGGGGTAATATTACTCCAATTTACAGTACAGCAGTAAAGAGTGATTGAAGTTTATCAGAGAACAAGTCACATGACTGGGGGCAGCTGGGAAACTGACAATATGTCTAGAACCATGTCAGATTTCAAAATGAAATATACAAAAATCTGTTTGCTCTTTTGAGAAATGGATTTCAATGCAGCATTCTGCTGGAGCAGCACTATTAACTGATATATTTTGGGAAAAAAAACATGTTTTCCCATGACATTATCTCTTTAACTCCAGTGCCGGTCTTAAGCACATTGGACCAATTTGGCCCCGCACTTATGGGGGCCCCGCTCCAGTGCGAGCTCTGATTCCTATTCCCTTAATTCCCCATCCTACCCCTAATCCAGATTTGCCAAGACTGCTCAGACTCGATTGGCCCAGGCCACAGCTGAACCTGATTGGCCCAGGTCACCCCCAAACCAGACCGCCCCAAACCCAATTGGCCCGAATAACAATTGAAATAAATTAATGTTGTATATATAATCTATGGTGCTGCACACACACAGATGTTACAGTGGTAACCAAAATATGCACTTTTTTTGCTCACATAGATTAAACAAAGTGAGAGAACATTTTCTCCCAGTTGCCCAGCCTGCCTCATCCCCCATTGGCAGCCATCACTTGGACAGAGGGGAAAGCAGCCACTATTTGCCCATCCAGCTCTGTGACCCTGTGACAGCAAAGTTCCTTCTAGGGGGCCCCCGACAGAATGGTTCCAATTGGGCCCCGCACTTGGTATGACCGGCCCTGCTCAGAGCTTTCTGAATAACGGATCCAATACCTTTTCTAGGTATATACTAATCTGGGTGACCCAATTAGGCAAAGATCCAGTTGAATGACCAAAGAAGTAGATCTTTTATCTATAGCTTGTTTAACACACGTTAAATTGTCCTAACATGCAGAAATTTAGTTGAGCGCTTTGGCTGATTTCAGACTCAGTAAGTGACCATCTGAGGACCTATCAACTTCCCAGGGAGCAGCAATAATAGTCTATTCTGTGATGCCATCAGACCTTCGTCAGTGATGGGTAACAGGATCTCATATGATGACAGAAGGCATTGGGAGATTCAGTGATCGTGATTGGGGCCACACTTTTGTTCACCCAATAAGAAAAGATCAATGCTATATAGCCATTCAAAAGGGCGGAATGACATGTATCTGTTTGCCATCATTCAGATGACATCATGTTGTGCTATGGAAGCTAATTTGGAAGCACATGGCCAGAATTAGAGGCACTGCTGTTTATCACAGGGTGATACAACGGGAAGTGACTGCTGTCAAAAATGCATTTAGGATTACAGAATTAAATCAGGTTATATTGTTCTTGCACCTACTTCCAGCCACTGTGTGCCAAGATGCCCCATTGACCGTGCCTTCTTCTTTGTTGAAATCCTCAGAGTGGCAAGGTCTGCGACTGGAGTCTGTCATATGCCGATGGGTAGAAGCATAGGAATAGGCCAGCCAGCGAAAGACATGGTCATCTGGGGTTTCAGTATTCTCCTGGGTCTTCCAAGGAGAACGTACCATGTCATAAGGGTAGGACACAACCAGCTCCCCACCTTGAAGATTTCCCCCCAACACAAAGGGGATCTTCTCCATCCAAGTGATAAGGGCACGCGTCTCCATGGCAACCTGGAAAAAGCCAATTTACAGAATAATCTAGGAGCCACACCAGACTCTTTCTGTTCCCTGTCTCTGTATACTTTAACCAACAGCACTTGAGCCTGTGAAGGTCCATAGAAGTGTCCTGGTACAGATCTCAGCGTTAGACTGGTGAGTTACAAGGCTCAATACTACTATATTCTACTTTTCTTATAGTGATGTACGGTTCAGGTAAAACTCAAACCACACCCAACCTTAACCTGCAAAACCTTAATCCACACCTGAACCCTACCCGGAAAAATGTTGCTATTGTAGGACCTGTACCTAGGGTTGCCACCTTTTCCTGAAAAAAATACCGGCCTTCATATATATTTATCGTTTTTTCCTATTAATAACATTGGGATCAACCATCAAAAATACCGGCCAGGCCGGTAAAATACCGGCCAGGTGGCAACCCTACCTGTACCCGACCCATACCTGCTTTTTTTCTGTGCTGCTTCTGTGCACGCTTCTGGTTCTAAGACAGGGAATCTCCGGGAGCAGTGGAGGAGTGTTCTTTCCCACCTGACCTGCACCAAACCTTAGCCCACAATGGTTTGACAAATTTCAGCCCAAACACATCCAATTAGTGGTCACCACAGGTTTCGGCCAACCCTGACATCACTATTTTCTAATAAGAATGAAGGGCTAAGCACATGGAAAACAGAAATCTTCTGCTGCCTACCCCCAGGGTTTTAGAAAGGAATTCCATTACTTAAATACTTTAGACAAAGTACTCATCTATTTTTCTCCGTATTATTGAAATGTAATGACCACAACATGTGCTTTTTATCAGCTGGAAGAACAAAAGCAGTCTTTAGGCCCATAGCACTTGTGGAGTTGTCCATGTGGCTGTGCAGGCCATCATTTAATTGAAAGTATCGACACTAGCAGCGACAGGCAGATTTTATCCAGAAAGCGCACATCTGAATGTTTCGATCACTGGTGGAGATTACATCACATGTACCATGGGCCTTAGAGACTTTAGATAGACAGGTGGTCAGGGAACAAAAGTTCAGCGTTAACACTTCTTTCTCATAATGGAAAATAATAGAATCTAATGAAATCCTAAACCCCATGTTCTCATCCACCCACGAAAAATTCACTTTTATGGGAACTGGGCCAAAACACCTGCAGCATTTCCATACTATTGCTCAAATGCTCCCAACACACTTAACTGAAAAGAATAAGATACAATACTAGGAACACAATTTTTAATAACATTTCACCCTGAGATCTTTAGATGCACAATGTATACTGTATGCCTAGCAGTGGGTCATGCCTGGTGTGTGCATTTACAGAATGCATACAAAGTCTCACCGTGGCATTTTCATGCTGATACCATTCCGGAATAGGGATGTGATGGTTGGGGACTCTGCGGATATTCCTTGGTCGGTCCTCAGCCTCCCACAGCAATGAGTTTAAATCTGGAAAGTTGTTATTTATGTCAATGCCATCAGAAGTCCAGCGGCCAAGTGACCACCCTCCTAACTCTGATCCCTGTGAATACAAGAGCAAAGCATGTGAAGGAGTTTTACTTGGGAATTGTTATATCTGCAGAAACAGGTTGACTAAATCATCAGATCCATGCAGAGTAGAGGTTCCCAAACTGTGAAGCTCAAACTGTAAAGCAGGGACCCCCAACCAGTGGCTTGTAACATGTTGCTCATCAACCCCTTGGATGTTGCTCCAAGTGGCCTGAAAACATATTTATTTTTTTATTCCTGCCTTTGAGCCAAGTTTTGGTTGCATAAAAACCAGATGTACGGCCAACAGAGCCTTCTGAAGGCCGCAAGTCCACATAGGGGCTACCAAATCATAGCGTTTATGTAGCAACTCCATTAACTTTTTTCATGCTTGTGTTGCTTTTACATTTGAATGTGGCTCATGAGTAAGAAATATTGGGAAGCCCTGCTCTAGAAAGACCCATACTATGTCTGAGGGGCCTAGTCTGAAGGCCACATAGGGTGAACATGAACATATTTACTGATCTATACTAGGAACCATGGCTGTAATTTTGATAAAACAGATTTAATACTGTATATGTTGGTAAACTTGTGGTAAGTAGACACTGAACCTGAAAGGGGCACTTGAGTCTAAAAGTATTACCTTTTCCTAACCAATAATATAATTCATATCTATACAACATAATGGCTCATTCATGACTGCAAACACTTTTGCCCAAACATAGGGAGTAATTACACTATAAATATGGAGGAAACTCTGCTTTCTGGGTAAAACAAAACATGCATTTGAAATGGCATTTTGCACCCTGTGAAATGAATGACTCATTTTCACCTGCACCCAACAATTCTGGTCCAAAAACTGGTCCAGTTGGTGGTTTGGAGTAGGGATGCACCAAATCCACTATTTTGGATTTGGCCGAACCCTCGATCCTTTGAGAAAGATTCGGCCGAATCTGAACCCTAATATGCATATGCAAATTAGGGTTGGGAAGGGGAAAACATTTTTTACTTCCTTGTTTTGTGACAAAAAGTCATGCAATTTCCCTCACATCCTAATTTGTATATGCAAATTAGGGTTCGGATTCGGTTCGGCTGGGCAGGATTCAGCCAAATCCGAACCCTGCTGAAAAAGGCTGAATCCTGGCCGAATCCTGGATTCAGTGCATCCCTAGTTTGGAGTCAGGTGGGATATTCCCCATACCAAGACATAAATGAACACAACTTTAGATGAGGCATTTCAATGGAGCACAGCGTTAATATAATTGGCGTTTATCTTAACTGGTAAGTATAGCACATAGAGGACATATTATGTAGTCTTCTCAGACTGTGACCCAACGTGTGGAACTTTCCACAGAATGGCAGTCAAAACTATATTGCACTGTTCTAATGGAACATATAATGCAAGTTTATATAAATACCTTAATTCAGAGAAAGCATGCTCTTTATGCCATAGACTATTATGTCTAGTTCATTTGAAATAAATGGAAGATGGCACACTTTCTTTCACGGAATCTACAGTTTCCCTCAAGTTCTAATGAGGCACAAAAATGTTTGTATCAAACAGACATTCCTTTTCTACCAGTATTGCCTTGCAGGAAGCAGCAAACCTGCGAAAATGTAAAATAACGAATTTAATTCAGGGAAACGTTAGCAAGAAAAATTCCTCACCAGGTCAGCAGCCTTCTCGTAGCCATCTGGGTTGACTGCCGGCAAGAAGTGTAAGCGTGTATTGGTGATAAGGTGGCGAATGCGCTTGTTACCAGCTTGATATTCCTCGCACAGGAACTGCATCAAGAGCAGCAGAAGCTCTCGACCTAAAACCTCATTGCCATGCGCTCCAGCCATGTAACGGAACTCTGGCTCCCCTGCAGAGGTGGAACAGCGACACCTGAGGAGAAGTCTCCCATTGTGAGAAGCTCAAAGCCAGTCAGCATCCTTCTCTAATAAAGGCCTCTAGCATCAGCCCACTGGTGAAAAACTGGAATCTACTGTATCTGACAGAGCACAGGTATATGTGGTTAAAAGGAAAGTCACTGGTCATTTGCTGCATGTTATAAAGTGGGCATAAATCCCAAAAATATATAGTGTAATCTGGTTAGCTCAATTAGGATTCACCTATGGCAGGGGCGTAACTACAGACAGGGTAAAAACCCGGTTGGCCCCTGCTGACCCAGACCCACCTGAGATCCAGCCCCTCTGATCTCCCCTCTGGCCCTTATTGTGTCTGTAACTAAAGAACAAGTGGTAGGGTGTCGAGTTGGGGCTGGGGGCCCCTATGGCCGAAGCCCAGGTGGGCCTTGGACCCTCAGGTCCAACGCTGACAACAGAGGAAGCACAGACCCTGTGGTTTCTGGAGGGCCCAGGAGTTTAGAGGGCCTAGTAAGACCCCAATTAATGAGCAGTTTCAATATATCTTGGTAGAATAGGTCAACTTACCAATGTTTTGGTGTGGGGCCCAGTAACATCTCTTTACACCACTGACCTATGGTCACCAGATGTTGTTTGTCTATAACTCACAGCATGCTTTCAATAAAGATTATATTTAGGAGAACGCTGGGAGACATAGCAACAATTAGTAGCTCAGGTTATCCATCACTGTTCCTTGTCATACAGTATGAGTGAAGATGCCATATTGCATGCTTCAGCTTTTGGAACTGCAACAGCAACATCTACTTATGAGCATAAGAAGTCAAGGAGGTTCTCAGAAAGTAGTACTTTCTAATCTCTGACCTTTTGGCTGCTCCTGCCACTGCATTCTGTTGTAAAGGCCTTGGCAAAGGAAAGTAGTATAGAGCTCATATATGGATAAAAACAAATACACAGGTATGAAGCACATGCCATGAGCTGTAGATGCTGTTCAAGTGAAACTGTATATTCCATTTTAATCCCACTTTAATCCAGCAATGCCAGCACAAAAAGACAGTGGATATTAAAATATAGAGATGCAGCATATGCAACTAAAATGGCAAGGGGTTTCAGCGCATACTATGTGCAAGCATTGCATCACACACAGAGACAGGGCAAATGCAAAAAAAGGGGCAGATAAGCTGTGAAGAAGATGTTTAGGGCAAAGGGCAGAAAAGACATAGAAGAGACAGGCAGGACATACACAGAGCGGGTTTATTCTCCTAACCAACTTCGTGCTCCCCGGGGTTATCAGACATTTCCATTGCATACAGCTTCAGGCCTTGGTGGCTTCGCCCAATGTTATAGACACGTGTGATGCTGGGGCACATCTCGTTCACCACCTTCATCAGCTAATGCAAAGGAGACAAATTGCAAGAGACAAACGGAGGTAAAATAGGTAACAGCGAGAGAGAGAGAGAGAGGTAAAGTGCAGTATGTAAAAGAGTGAAAGGCAGGTGAGAAGGGTATAGACAATGTAACAGTGGGAATAGATAACAATGAGAAATAAAAATAAATTGTGTTTACTGATACAGAAACGTATAGAATATAGCAGTACCACTGGGAAGAGCCAACATACCTGCCTCATCTCCTTATAATTGTGATGTCGGAAATCCAGGTTGTCCGAGGTTGTCATCTCGTTGCGTCTGTGATAGTAATTATTTGGGTCTGTATATAGGACAATGTTAATGCTTCCACCCTTAGCGAGCCATTATACACAGCAAACTTTATATTGATTAAAAAAAGCATTCTAATGAGAGGATAGGGAAAAGTAGCTCTGTTAAATGGAATTTCAAAACAGGTTGGAGATACACGTACAGGATCTGTTATCCGGAAACCTGAGCAGAAAGCTCCAAATTACAGAAAGGCCGTTTCCCATTTTATCCAAATAATCTAAAATTAGAAAAATTATTTTTCTCTGTAATAATAAAACAGTAGCTTGTACTTTATCCCAACTACGATAAAATTAATCCTTTTTGGAAGCAAAACCAGCCTATTGGGTTTATTTAACAGTACAGTGCAGAATATAAAAGGAAACCATAAACATTGGGGCCCTTATTTAAAAGGGGACAATATGTAATCTGAGTATTCTTTCTTGAGATACGCCAGACATTATTGAACTACATCTCCAATCAGCCCCAACAGATTTCAACTGCCAGAAAGTACCTGGTGTATATACTGGAAACCTCAGATGTTATACATCATAAATAAAGAGCACATTTTTCAATATTGCTCCCCAAGAGATGCCTGTAATGCAAGAGACCCAGGGCCAACTTTGTAATAGTAGTCTAGTAGCCCATAACAGTAACACTGTCTAGTAGCCATCACTAAGCAATCAAATATTTCCTTACAGACAGGAGGCCAGCAAATATCTCAAATATTATCCAATAAGATCACTAAAGAGCATGTTCAACAAAACATCTACTAACCTGGTAAAGGACATCCAAGGATTTCAATCCTCATACAGATGTTGCCATCTTCATACCAGGAACGAGGGTTGATCCTAATATAACGTCCTATCAAGGGCTCAGGAAGCTCGTTTAGAACTGGAATCTCTTTCTCACTGTTTGCCTGAAGAATCTGTTATGGTACAAGCCCATCATGTCCTGCTATAGACATCTTTTTATAGCATTTGTATTAAGATAACAGCTAGGGCCACCCAAGGCACATAACAACATGAATGGCACTCATATTCCTTAAAGGCATTTAGCCAGTTTTATTGAGCCATGGACTGGATTGTGATGATGCTCAACATTCGATTGGGTACCTCTGAAGGCACACTTATCGGCCATTCTATTGTTTCTACCTGTATATCTGACTAGAGTCCTGCGCGGGACCCGAACCTGACTTGCAACCCACAATCTGCATCCCCACCCACCCAGACCCGACCCGCATGCACCCCATCCGCAACCCAGACCAGCAGACAGCCCAAGAACCAGGAAGCGCTGCCACTGCAAACCCGAAGTGACGTCACTGGAAGCAGGCGCGGCAATAAAAAAGGAGGAAAATTGAGAAGACCCGCAATCCCACAGAACCACTGACCCACACCCGGAACTTCCACCCTCAAACCGCAGCTCCCCGCGGGTAACCTGCAGGTACCCGACCTGCTGCAAGACTCTATGGGGTAGATTCATCAAAGAGTGAAGTTCCGCCAATAGAGGAAATTCCACAGCTCTCAATTCATTTCTATGGGATTTTGCAAGGCATATTCATCAATGGGTGAAGTGAAAGTTCACCCTTTGATGAATACGCCTTTAAAAATCCCATAGAAATGAATCGAGAGCTGTGGAATTTCCCTCTAGTGGCGGAACTTCACTCTTAACTTCACTCTTTGATGAATCTACCCCTATATCTGACTATTCAGCTCTACATGTGAGTATTGAAACAAACAATCTATCTTGGAAAGATCTTTTCCAAGAAAGATCATAATTGTTACATCTATGGCCACCTTTACATATCCACCAGTGTTGGTTGTAACTAGTTGTTACAGGGCCCCACAGCAAATTCAATTTAGGGCCCCAAAATATTTATAAGTTTTCCTGTTCTACAAAAATATATTAAAATTGCTCATTAATTAGGGCCTCACTGGGCTCCCTTACACTCCTGGGTGACCCTTGCAACCACAGGGTCTGCTTCCTCTGTAGTTACCTCCTGGTATCCATTGATCAGCCTGGGATCAGCCTGTCAGCACAGGATTTATGCACAGAAACGTGAAAGTATGTAGGTTGCTGGGAGATAATGGATGAAACATTTTTCATTGTCGGCCTATCTTTCCACTAGTTCTGCTGCCTAAGCCAAATGATTCACACACACGTACTTCCAGGAATGAATCGAGCTAAGCAAGCTAAGGATCATATATATCCTTAATTATGACCAACATATAATGCTGCAGAAGGGAGGAAGGGGATGTTCGTAATGAAATATACATGAAGAAATAAAAGAACAAGAATGGATTACTCCAGGAGATCTTCCCCTTACTCAGCTTAAGCATTTAAGTGACGATTTGCACAGACTGGTTTGTACATCATTCAATTAAAATGATGACATCTGAAAAAAGGGCAGAAAGGATGAGACCCCAACATCAAAGATCCCCCTAGGGGGAGGGATGATGTAGATTAATACAAGTCAGATGTTACATAGTATAACTTCGGTTAGATATTTATATACAGTACATCTAATACACATGTCTGGGATGCCCAACCTGCATCCATCCAGCTGAAGCCAAATCCAAAGGTTCAAAAACAAATCCCCCTATCAGAGGGGTCTCCTGCATTCCTTCATTGCCAGGGGCCCTCTAATTCACTATCTCCCCTCCTTTATATATTTTCATTTACAGGTCCTAGAGGAAATGGTACTTTCTGTGCACAGTCATCTGAACTAAAAACCACAAACTGCAATAAAATAAAGTTTGTGGAAATATTCTCAGTTCCAGATGGATTCTGGCAGGGTTGTGGTCACTCTGAGGGCTTTAGTCCAAATTCCTTTTTGTGATTCGCTGGATCAAATAACCTTAACTGCTACTGATGCTGGTGAAAGAATGGGCTTAGTGCAGAGATTCATTGAATATCAACAGTAACCCCTATAGCAGCAAACTGCTACTATAGAACCTCTTGGGAAAACTAATGATATGCTTCTTTCTTGTTCTGTATTATCTGTAAAGACTTTACAGAGAAGTCTACTTGACTAGATCGTAAACTCCAGAATAATGTAACACTAAAGGTAAATTTGGCTCCAGGCCTTGTAACTCATAGCAACTAATCATAGCAACCAGTCCAGCAGATTAGACCGGATTAATCCCCTATTGTTTAAAGGGATTAGGTCATGGGAAAACATGTTTTTTTCATAACGCATCAGGTAATAGTGCTGCTCCAGTAGACTGCACTGAAATCCATTTCTCAAAAGAGCAAACAGATTTTTTTATATTCAGTTTTGAAATCTGACATGGGGCTAGACATATTGTCAATTTCCCAGCTGCCCCGGGTCATGTGACTTGTGCCAGCACTTTAGGAGGGAACTGCTTTCTGGCAGGCTGTTGTTGTTCCTTCTCAATGTAACTGAATGGAATGCAGTAGGACATGGGCTTTTATTATTGAGTGTTGTTCTTAGATCTACCAGGCAGCTGATATCTTGTGTTATGGAGCTGTTATCTGGTTACCTTCTCATTGTTCTGTTGTTAGGCTGCTGGGTGGGGGAAATGGTGGATGTGATATCACTCCAACTTGCAGTACAGCAGTAAAGAGTAATTGAAGTTTATCAGAGCACAAGTCACATGACTTGGGGCAGCTGGGAAATTGACAATATGTCTAGCCCCATGTCAGATTTCAAAATGAAATATAAAAATCTGTTTGCTCTTTTGAGAAATGGATTTCAATGCAGAGTTCTTCTGAAACAACACTATTACCTGATGCGTTATGAAAAAAACATGTTTTCCCATGACAGAATCCCTTTAATAGAAAGATGAAGAGAAAAAAAAAACATCTCTCTTAGCCCAAGGCTAAATTTCTCTGTACACTGTTTTCACATTTTTCTCACAGAATTGAATGTGGCCCAAACTTTGGAAGCTGGCCATGACTTTTATGGCTGGACATTAATTAAAATCAGAGGCTGTATGCAAACACCTGTTTCATATAAATATTATTTGGGTCGATTCCCTCTATTGTCCATCATTTAGCCAAGGTGCCCAGTGCTCCAAAACAAGATCAAGAGTGTGCAATCATAATTAAGTGCACTGCAAGCACAAAATGCCTTTGTAATGATAGTGTCTGGTAAATTCAGTTGCCAGAGATCACTTGAGGTGAAAGAAAGTTTAATTGCGGATTCTAAACTCAGTACCCCGAACAAAGGAATTGCAACGGGAGTTATCGGTGGCAGAGCATAGAGAAACAAAGAACTGCTCTTACAGCTAAGCAGGTGGCTCTGCCCCCAAGGCCAGGGTACTAGTAACCAAGACTAGCTTGAGAATAGAATCCATCCAAGTCAGGGGGCTCACGGGGAAATCTGCATACACAGAATTTTATTCTCTCTCAATGGTATACTTTTTTTTATTATTTCTTTTGGATGGCTTGTTTTGTGGATCTTCAGGGTGCCTGCTTCTTTTTTTATCTTTATGGTTTTACCAAATCCACTAAGATGAGGGTCTAGAGCACCTGGACCATGCCATAAACCTGGCGGGTTACTAGGCTTCAAATTGTGTTTCAGTGACTCCATTTTTTTTTCTTTGAGTGTCAACCCAGCCTAGCAGTGCGGATCTATACAGCAAGACAAGTCTCACCTTCGGTGGCCTTCTGTAAATATCTAGGACAGAAAATACGCATATGCGCCATCTACTACTTAATCTTAACCTATCCAACCTTTAGACCGCCCCTCCAACGTGCACTAATCCTGTCCCTCAAAGGCCCATTCCTGAAAGTTGCTCAAGGCCCTGCCAAAAGCAACGGGCTAACAGAGCAGAGGGAAATAATACATATATCACATCTCCTGCTGTTATACATTTAGAACATTAAATTAGGAATGTGAATTTGATTCCTCTGAGATTGTTCAATGAGTTATAGAAATAAAAGGACCTTATAGAAATCTAGGGCAGAAAGATTTCCTGGCTCCAGTGGGAGATGCCTTGGGGTGACAGTTTCATCAAACGCTATATGAGGCAGCACACTGAATACATGGCACTGCACACACCTGACACCTCTCTGCCAGCCATTTGTTAGGCACTAACCTTCCGTGGGTAAAGCTAAAAGCCAGGATATCTGGAAAAATTCAAGAGTAACCCCGTTTTAGAGGATTTGTGAAAAAAGGAAAAGCTTTTTTTTTTAATGAGCTTTTATACAATGACATTTGATCGATCAAACGTGCAGCGCATATAATTTTTCTCCTTAAAAAGTGTTTTTCCTAAATGGAAAAATGATGATAAAACCAGAACAAAGCTCCATGGTTAAACCCTTTAGACACCAGTGAGCGATAGCTGTGCCTGGCATCAGTACCTGTACTCACCATTTCTCCAGAATCATTTCTTGAAACAACCCAACTGTGACTATCATTGCTGACCATTACTCGGTAGGATGTCACCCAGTCACTCCTAGAAACAAAAAAAAAAACATTCATCACTAATCAAATCAGCACTAATCTAAGGTTAAAACCCTCACCTTACTGCCCAAGTACACTGCCAATAATAACATCCAAAAAAATAAATGTTGTGTAAGGTTACAAATGTAGGCAGTGCTACTTTTTATTACTGTTACTCATCTTACTATTGAGGCCCTCTCCTATTCCTATTCCAGCATCTTATTCAAAACAATCCAACCAGAATTGCTGAAATTGCAAACTGGAGAGCTGCTGAATAAAAAGCTAAATAATAAAAAACGAAAAACCAATAGCAAATTGTCTCACAATATCACTCTCTACATCATACTAAAAGTTGAATAACCCCTATAATTAGCATACAGCTGCTTAAAAGAAGTAGACCAGGGGTCCCCAACCTTTTTCCACATTCAACTGCAAAAAGAGTTGGGGAGCAACACAAGCACGACAAATGTTCTTGGGAGGTGCCAAATAAGGGATGTGATTGGCTAAGGGTGGCCCCTCCTGACTGGCAGCTACAGAAGGCTCTGTTTGGCAGTACATCTGATTTTTATGCAACCAAAATTTGACTCTAAGCCAGGAATCCAAATAGAAGCACCTGCTTTGAGGCCTCTGGGAGCAACATCCAAGGAGTTGGGGAGCAAAATGTTGCTCACAAGCTACTGGTTGGGGATCACTGAAGTAGACTATATGGCCACAAGTATCCATGCACCTGCCTGTCCATCATCTCATCCCAAAACCAGGGTTATTAAGGTGAAGTTGCTCATCTCTTAGGGGCTCTCCACTCTTCTGGGAAGACTTTGTACTAGAGGTTGGAACATTATTGGTGGAATTTGCTTCCATCCATATGTTTGGTAATGATATTGGGAGTTCATGCCTAGCTTGCATTTGGGTTGTGTGCAAATTCTTCTGTTCCAATCTCTGGAGAGACCTTGTGTTGTGCATGGGACATTGTTGTGCTGAAACAGGAAAGGGCCTCCCCGAAATGGTTTTAACATAGGAAGAAGCAGGGAACTATCAAGAATTGTCATTGCATGAAGTAGACATAGACAATGGCAGGTATTATATAAATAGCCAATTCCAAAAAATTATAAGGGGGTTCCACATACTTTTGGCCATATAGTGTAACAGCAGCAATTCACATTAGTTTTAAGAAAATAAACCTAAAGGGCTCTGAAGCTTTATCTGCCCTTTATAGCTGTGATTCACCTTTAAGTTACAGAATGGCGAATTCTAAGCAACTTTACAACTGGTCTTTATTATTATTATTATTATTTATCTTTTATAGTTTTTGAATGATTTGCCTTCTTCTTCTTTCCAGTTTTCAAATGGGGGTCATCCCATCTAAAAAAAAAGTCAACTGCTCTGTAATGCTACGCATTTATTGTCACTTGTACTTTTTATTACTCCTCTTTCTATTCAGCCCCGCTCCTATTCATATTCCAGTCTCTTATTCAAATCAATGCAGGGTTGCTAGGGCAATTTGTACCCAAGGTCCCAGATTGGTTAAGACGCAAACTGGAGAGCTGCTGAATAAAAAGCTTAATAACTCAAAAACCACATAAAATATGAAATCTAGTTGCAAATTGTCTCAGAATATCACTCTCTACATCATAAGTTAACTCAAAGATGAACAACACCTTTAAAGGACAAGGAAACCCTAGAAAATTAATAGGACTAAAAATGTCATTTTATAAACTGAACTTATTGCACGAGGCTAAAGTTTCAGCTTGTCAATAGCAGCAATGATCCAGGAGGGTCACCATCTTGGAAAGTGTCTGTGACACTCAAATGCACAGTGGGCTCTGAGCAGTTGTTGAGAAGCTGAGCTTAGGGGTCATCCCAAATTATCAAGCAGAAAATGAGGTTTGCCTGTAAAATAAGATGATGCTACAGGGCTGATTATTAAATTCTGAAACTAGTTGCACTGGTTTCTGTGCTGCCATGTAGTAATTATCTATATTAATTGCTAATCAGCCTTATACTGTGACAGTTATATTCTATGTGTACTGTATATTTTGAGTCGATCCCTAAGCTCAGTAAGTGACAGCAGCACAGAGCATGTGAATCAGTGAATCAGCAGAAAAGAAGATGGGGAGCTACTGGGTCATCTACTGGGGAGACACAGATCTTTACTGCTAAAGGGCTGTGGTTGCCTTGGGCTGGTACACAAGCACAAAACATCATGTACAACATTTATACACACTTCTTTAATTTAACTTTCCTTGTCCTTTAAATTAACAGCCAACATAGCCTGTGTAAGGTGGAGCAACAGGGTGTGAATCCCCTTTAACTGCACCAGAGCATCTGCCCTCCAGTCTTTAGCAACAATCTGCTGCAAGTGTCCCAGGAACAGTCTGCTTTCCCATTTGTGTGTCACATCTCCAGTCTGTTGTACAGAAACAGCCGGTGCCTTGTAAATAGAACAAGTAAGAGAGAGAGATAAGTCCCCCGGGACACCTGCTACAGCCCACGCAGTGCGTTCCACATACATGAGAACAGCCCTCCCAACTGCAGGCTATGGTAGCCTCATTATAACAGTATTTTTGGACAAGGTACAATTGAAAGAGAGTCGGCACTGCACTGCTGCTCCTCTATTAACCAGTTATTTTTGGATAATTTATTTTTAATTGCCGGAACACTAGTGCCAGCCACGCATTGCATAACAAGATGTTAAGCAATTGCAATCGTGGATTTCAAAGGAGAAACATTAATTCCTTCATACAAAAAGAGGAATAATTTAACACTCTATGGTTCTACATATAAACTCTGGATCAGAGCCAACCTCTCACACAAGGCAGATCAAATATACTTTATCTGAATGGCATATAGACATTTACTACTTTTCTGCTTGGAATAACTGCATGCCTCCCAGCTGTCCCGTTTTTAGAGGAACAGTCCCTCTTTTGACAGCTCAACCTGCAGTCCCTCGTTTGTACTGGAAAGTCACGTTTTTCTCTGCACTGAACAGCCACAACGTTTCTAACTTAAATGGCTTTTGGCAGAGAGCCCAGAACAGCCACAGCACCAGATAAGATACTTTTGTAACAATTGCTAAATAAGAAAATAAGTAATTGTTACAATATAAGATAACAGGTCCCATGGGAAGAGTTAGACTCACAGCTTAGGGTTAGACCACATGGGAAGATTTCAGGGAGATTAGACGGCTGCTGCATGTGAAATAGCCACAGGCGACTTACAGTTTAGCGGGCGCGCGACATGGGCAAGCAATTCAGGGATATGTCGCCCTAAAGAAGCGGCGATTAGTCGTCAGGCGTCTAATCTCCCTGATTCTTCCAGTGTGGTCAACCCTTAAAGGGCAAATCACCTTCATTAGCAAAACTGTAATAACTGAAAAAAAACCAAAGAAATATGTTCAAACTTTCATAACCTGCCAGATTTTGTAAACTGAACATGGTAATTAGGGGGTGAGGCCACAAACATGGGCGTGGCCAAAAACATTTGCCGCACTAAGCGCACCAACTTTGTTGTCCCTCTTTTTATTTCTAAAATGTTGGGAGGTATGTAGCTGTGGCTCAAGTAGCAATGAAAATGAATGAGATATGCTCATAACGTGATGATATCAGCTGCCTACTGGACCCCTTGAAACATAAGCAGTTTACTGCCCCCCGGCATGGTGCATCTCTGATAGATATGTGGCAAAATAGGTTTTAAATATCTAAAAATATCAAATCTGAGTTTGTAAGGTGGCCATTCCTTGCTGATCTCCATGGTATCTGATGAATGGCACACAGGCCAAACTATACACGAGGCCATAAATTCATGGCTACCTTTCATTGGCTCCTCTTCACTTTCTCATCTGGAAAAACATCTACAGGTACGGGACCTGAGTTTTTCCGGATAACATATCTTTCCATAATTTGGATCTTCATACCATAAGTCTACTAGAAAATCATGGGCCAGCCCAACTTAATAAAAAATAACACATTTAAAATTTGTACATGGTACATGGTACAGGTGAGGGACCTGTTCTCCAGAATGCTCCAGACCTGGGGTTTTCTGGATACCATTCTTCTTCTGATCTTAAGTCTACTAGAAAATCATATAAACATTAAATAAGCCCAATAGGCTGGTTTTGCTTCCAATAAGGATTAATTATATCTTAGTTGGGATCAAGTACAAGCTACTCTTTTATTATTAAAGAGAAAAGGGAAATCATTTTTCAAAGTTTGAATTTCTTGCCTTTCCATAATTTGGATCTTTCTGGATAATGGGTTAACGAATAACTGATTCCATACATGTATTACAAAGAATATACTTATGGACGTATACTTAGAAAATTCCGCTGCTTAAAGGAGAAGGCAAGCTACGGAGGCATTTTATTGCCAATAGATTAGCTGCAATAGTGCAAGCTAGAATGCTATATTTATTCTGTAGAATGTTATAGAATACCTGACTAAAAAGCTCTATAAGCTCTCTGTTTGTTTAGGATAGCAGCTGCAGTATTAGCTTGGTGTGACATCACTTCCTGCCTGAGTCTCTCCCTGCTCACTTATAGCTCTGGGCTAAGATTACAGCAGAGAAGGGACTGGGGGAGGAGCAAACTGAGCATGCTCACGCCCGGGGCAACCTTTCTGATACAGCTTATTTAGTTTCAACCTTTCCGTCTCCTTTAAATAACACAGCACTTAAATTGCCTGAAAGTACAATAACTGTATCCAACTGGTCCAAACAGACAAATACTGGACAACATTGCCCAATAATATGACACAAAAAAAGTATATAAACCACTGACCCATATCTTCACTATTTATGGGGTGATAATACAGATATGGGAACCATTATCCAGAAACCCATTATCCAGAAAGCTCTGAATTATGGAAAGGCCACCTCCCATTTTATACAAATAATCAAATAAAAAAAAAAAAAAGTGATTTCCTGTTTCTTTGTAATAATAAAACAGTAACGTTTACTCGATCCCAACTAAGATATAATTAATCCTTATTGGAAGCAAAACAAACCTACTGGGTTTATTTAAAGGAAAACTATACCCCCAAATGAATACTTGAACAACAGATAGTTTATATCATATTAAATGGCATATTAACGGATCTTACCTACCTGGTATATATATTTAAGTAAATATTGCCCTTTTACATCTCTTGCCTTGAGTCACCATTTCGTGATGGTCTGTGTGCTGCCTCAGAGATCACCTGACCAGAAATATTTCAACTCTAACTGTAACAGGAAGAAGTGTGGAAGCAAAAGACACAACTCTGTCTGTTAATTGGCTCATGTGACCTAACTTTATAGTTTGTTTGATATGTTTGTGTGCACCGTTGAATCATATGATCCCAGGAGGCTGTCCTTATTTTTTAAAATGGCTATTTTCTATTTATGATTACCCAATGGCACATGCTACTAAAAAAGTGTATTATAATGAAAATGGTTTATTTAAATGAAGCAGGGTTTTACATACGAGTTGTTTTATGCAGTATCTTTTTATAGAGACCTACACTGTCCGGGGGGTATAGTTTTCCTTTAATATCTTCATGATTTTCTAGTAGTTTTCGGGGCAGATTTACTAAGGGTCGAATTAGGTTGAAGTGAAAATTCTAATTTTAAAAATTCTAATTTCGCAGTAATTTTGGGCTACTTCGACTATCGAAAAATTCGATTTGAATTGTTAAAAGTACTGGCCCTTTAAAAAAAAAAAAAACAAAAAAAAAACCAATAGCCTACTTCGCCAGTTTCAAGCTACCGAGTTGCTATATAATCCTATGGGATGCTCCAATAGGATTTTCTAAACTTGTTTTGATGGAATAGAAAAAATTTGATCAATCAATTAAAATCGTTCGATTCGATCGATTTGATCGATTGAATGATTTCTATTTGATCCTTCAATAGATAAATCGCTCAAATTCAATATTCAAATTTGAAGGATTTTAATTCGACCAAAATTCGAGGGTCGAATTTGTGGGTTTTTAACCCTCGAAATTCGACCCTTAGTAAATCTGCCCCTAATGTACGAAGATCCAAATTATGGAAAGATCCGTTATCCGGGGAAACCCCAGGTCCCGAGCTTTCTAGATAACAAGTCCCATACCTGTACTAAAATTTAAAACAACGCTTTAAAAAATGATTTTAAATAACTTGAAATGATTCGAAACACTTTTATCAGTTTTAAGGACGATGGATCCACAAGGGAACCCTAAAACCTTGTAACAAAAAAACAAACATATCCATATCCTGTGGCATGACAGTTCTTTATATCTAGAGGCCCATGTGATTTTTGGACAGGTCAGGCTCGTGAATAGTGATGGACGAATTTATTCGCCAGGGTCGAATTCGTGGCGAATTCCCGCGATTCGCCGCTGGCGAATAAATTCGCGAATCACCAGAAATTTCGCTTGGCGAAAATTGCCAGGAAAAAGGACGCAAGCCGAAAATGACACGACTCGCGTCGGAAACGTCAAAAGCGTCCCGCGACTCATTTTGCAAATTTTTTGCCGAAGCGAATCTCGGGAGATTCGCCCATCACTACTCGTGAAGGCAAACTTAGTTCTGTGTAGCTTTAATAGTCTGGAATTCAGATCAGGGAGGTCTGAGAATACCACCACCCCCACATTATTTTCTCCGGAATTCTTTTGTTTTAGTGAATTAAATTCCTGTTTGGCGCCAGTGCAGGGTACGTAGGTGGTTGACCGGGAATCTAAGAGAAGTTATAATATGATAGATAAAGCAGAAATAAAACCTTGTTTAGATTACAGGCTAGCAAAATCATAGTTTGTTACTGCTCATTGTTGTGCTACATTAGGAAAATATATAACATATAATAAATAAAGGATAAACATGAAACAGCTGCTTTACTGTAGACCAGAGGATAAAGGAAGACATGTCAATTTCTGATTACTCCATGAGTTACTTGGTTTTACATCCCTACTCCTCAGGGAGAATGTGAGAAAGAAAGGGGAAGTGAGACTCACATGAGAGAAAATATAAAGCCTAATCCAACCAATGAGATGTCCAACTACAACAGTGAAGCCTAACTGCAGATTATTTGCTGTGGAATACAGGGACAAAGATTATTCCGCAATATAACCCGTATCATAGATTATGACTGTTTAGAACAGTCTGTTAAAGGGGTTGTTCACCTTTGAGTTAACTTTTAGTATGATGTAGAGAGTGATATTTTGAGACAATTTGCGATTGGTTTTCATTTTTTATTGTTTGTGGTTTTTTAGTTATTCAGCTTTTTGTTCAGCAGCTCTCTAGTTTGCAGTGTCAGAAATATGGTTTCTAGGGTACAAATTACCCTAGCAATAAGTAATAAAAAGAAACAATAACAATACATTTGTAGCCTTACAGAGCATTTGTTTTTTTTAGATGGTGTCGGTGACCCCCATTTGAAAGCTGCAAAGAAAAAGAAGAAAATTGCAAATCATTAAAAACTATGAAAAATAAATAATGAAGACCAATTGAAAAGTTTCTTAGAATCGGCCCTTCTACAATATACTAAAAGTTAACTTGAAGGTGAACGACCCCTTTAAAGGGGTTATTCGCCTTCCAAATTCTTTTTTTTCAGATTGTTCACCAGAAAAAAAACCTTTTTATTTTAAATTGCTTCCCATTTTATATTTTTCTTTTTACAATTTTCCCTAATTTAGAGTTTGTTTAAAGGGATTCTGTCATGGGAAAACATGTTTTTTCAAAATGCATCAGTTAATAGTACTGTTCCAGCTGAATTCTGCACTGAAATACATTTCTCAAAAGAGCAAACAGATTTTTTTATATTTCATTTTGAAATCTGACATGGGGCTAGACATATTGTCAATTTCCCAGTTGCCCCATGTCATGTGACTTGTGCTCTGATAAACTTCAATCTCTCTTTAATGCTGTACTGCAAGTTGGAGTGATATCAACCCCTCCCTTTTCCCCACCCAGCAGCCTAACAACAGAACAATGGGAAGGTAACCAGATAACAGCTCCCTAACACAAGATAACAGCTGCCTGGTAGATCTAAGAACAACACTCAATAGTAAAAACCCATGTCCCACTGCGTTCCATTCAGTTACATTGAGAAGGAAAAACAACAGCCTGCCAGAAAGCAGTTCCCTCTTAAAGTGCTGGCACAAGTCACATGACTAGGGGCAGCTGGGAAATTGACAATATGTCTAGCCCCATGTCAACTTTAATGAAACTCAGGGATTCTGCTCGGCAGCACCAAAGGTAAGAAATGGATCAACTAATGTATCAATTTAGAAGAGTTTACAAAGTCGGTGACTTCAGAAAGACATACAGTAGAACCCCCATTTTACATTTTTCAGGGGACCAGGAAAAAATTATGAAACATCTGGGAAAATGTAAATTCAGGGAAATGTGTTATAGTAGCTTTTTGTTCAAGTACTGTAAGGATATAAGCACTTGAGATACAATATTTACTGTGTTAATAACAATGGATAAGCATTGCACACCTGAAATTAAACTTTTTTTTACATCTATTATAATATTGGCTTTGAAAGCTACTTCTAACTTTGCCATAAAGTATTTGCATGATGCTTTTACATTACCTGTCTGATCCCCCATGTTCCTGTATGAGGGGGCTGCCATATTTGTGCAGCAGGAGTCCGTTAGAAACTGTAACTAACAGGCTCAGATGGGACAGTCAGGTTTAGAAGTTTCAGATAACAGTTATATACAAAAACAAACCTTTCAGCAAAAAATGATCAACATGACCTATAGGTAACAATTAATGTACATTCATATGTTAAAATCATTTTTTTAGTGTCAGTATCACTTTAATGTTACACTATGGGGGGCAAGTGCAAGACCCTCTGTCAGTCACATACACAACCTAAAGCAATAAGTGGTGCAGAACTGTATATGGGGCAGACTCATTGGAATTGATCATTTACAGGCAGAACAGGCAGAATCTGGTTTGTATTTGAAACCTCTTTATTTCACAAATAATAACATCCATAGAAGAAAAAGGCAGTTTTTGGGAATATCAGGAGAAAATTTTGATGTAAAATCCGGGAAAACATTACTTCAAATCAGGGAAATGCACCCACTGAAATGCAGTATAAATTGATGGGACCACAAATAAATGATGTAAAATGCGGGAAAACTTCAAATCAGGGGACTTAAAATTGAGGTTTCACTTTATAAAGGAGAAAAAAATGATACAGGTATGGGACCTGTTATCCAGAATGCTTGGACCTAGGGTTATCCGGATTTCGGATCTTTATGTCATTTGGATCTTCATCCCTTTAGTCTACTAGAAAAATCATATGAATATTAAAAACCCAACAGGCTGGTTTTGCTTCCAATAAGGATTAATTATATCTTAGTTGAGATCAAGTACAACAAATATTTTTTAAAGATGTGGCTTATTTGAGTATAATGGAGTGTATGGGAGTGAGCATTTCCATAATTTGGGACTTTTTGGATAACGGGTTTCTGGATAACGGATCCCATGCCTAATAGAAAGCAACTGAAAAACTTGCTACTAGTGGATGGAGCAAAATGCCAGTGAGGTGCACAATTATAAAAACTGACTTGTTCACAAGGACACAGAGTAGCCTCTACATTGCAATGGATTCCACTGATGTTCCAGTATTACCAGCCCTTAATAATTAGCTATAAAACATTACACAGGGATATTGTTATACAGAATAGAAGAAATATGATATACTCACAGCCAGAGGGAGTTTCTGCCTTGAGTGATGACTCCTGTGAATTTGGTCAGTCTGCGAGCGTCTATCTCTATCCACTGGTGCACATCATTCCTCCCCGCACACCAAGCTCCATCATAGAGGTCATTTTCATTCACTCCTGCCTGCAGGGAAACATCCTGGATCAGCCGGAGAAATGCCTGAATTGTTTCACGGTTCCTATTCTGGGTGCAGTGACGTAAGCAGACCCCTCAGTTGTAGGGGGGACAGAGGGTCTGATTCCTTTATAGCTAACAAGGAAAAAACATCCCCGACCACTTCTTACAAGTCGGCATGGGGCAGGGAGTGGGTGGAGGTGGGGAGTGGGCAGAGGTGGGAGGGTTGGCATCCCTCCCAACATTTTGGAAGTAAAAAGAGGGACAAAAAAGTTGGGGCATGTAGTGTTTTTTTGACCATGCCCATTTTTGTGACCACACCCCCTAATTACCTTGTTCATTTTACAAAATTTGGCAGCTTATGACAGTGTTTTTTTTTTTAAAGTTATTACAGTTTTGTTAATGAAGGTGAATTGAACTTTACGCTGTGAGTCTAAAGGTGGCCATAGACAGGGAGATAAATCGCCAAACGAGCGGATCTCTCCCCGATATGCCCACACTGAGGTGGGCGATATCGGGCTGATCCGATCTTGGGCTCTAGGGCCCAACGATCAGATCATAATGGCGGAGATACAGGCAGTCAGATAGCGGGGCCACATACACGCAATATGCGTCCGCCAACCGACTGGGTTTTTTAAGCTGCCCGACTTTCTCCCAGATATCGATCAGGGAAGCCCGTCGGATGGCCCCACACATGTTCCAATAAGCTGCCAACTCAGTCTGTATGGGAGCCTTTACGTTTCTCAAGTGACCTGTTATCATATGTTGTTACAATTACTTATCTAGAAATTGTTACAAAAGTATCTTATCTGCTGCTGTGGCTGTTCAGGGCTCTCTGCCAAAAGCCAATTAAGTTAGTAACGTTGTTTCTTTTTCTGGCTCTTCAGTGCAGAGAAAAGAGGGACTTTCCAGTACAAATGAGGGACTGCGGGTTGAGCTGTCAAAAGAGGGACTGTCCCTATAATAATGGGACAGTTGGGAGGTATGGGGTTGGGAGTATGGGGATAGTGCACTGGGCCCCCCTGTCTCATCCTAGTTACGCCACTTCCACTTGGGGGGGGGGGGGAAGGAGTATAAAAGAAACACCAGTAAATAGGAAGACTTTTGGGAAGCAAGAAAACACATCACAAATTCAAAAAAATGTGAACTGAACCTGTAGCTCAGCAGAACCTGTAAAAATTAGGGATGCACCGAATCCAAAATTCTGCATTTTTCAGCAGGATTTGTCCGAATCCTTCTGCCTGGCCGAACTGAATCCTAATTGGTATATACAAATTAGGGCCAGGGAGGGATATCATGTGACTTTTTGGCACAAAACAAGGAAGTAAAAAATGTTTTCCCCTTCCCACCCATAATTTGCATACGCAAATTAGGGTCCGGATTCGGCTGAATCTTTTGGGAAGGATTCAGTGCATCCCTAGAAACAATGGTGAAACTATTGAGAAGGGACTGTGCCACCCGTCCATCATATGATTAAAATTGAATTCTAAGCAACTTTTCAACTGTCCTGCTATTTTTTTTTAATAATTTGCCTTTTTCTTATGACTTTTTCCAGCTTTCAAATGGGGGTCACTGACCCCATCTAAAAACAAATGTTCTGTAAGGCTACACACGTATAGTTATTGCTACTTTTTGTTACTCATCTTTTCTATTCAGGCCTCTCCAATTCATATTCCAGTCTCTTATTTAAAGGAATGCATAAGTTGCTAGGGGAAGCTGGACCCTAGCAACCACATTGCTGAAATTGCAAACTGGAGAGCTGCTGAATAAAAATCAAAATAACTAAAACACACAAATAATAAAAAAAATTAAAAACAAGGTCAAATTGTCTCAGAATATCATTCATCATACTAAAACTTATTTTAAAGGTAGACAACTCCTTCAAGTCTTCTTAACAAAGTCCACACTAATTCTACAGTCACCTTGATTTTACACCCCCTCTAATAGTATATAAAGAAAAAGATTTGAGCAAACCACAATATATACATAAAACTTATGGAAAAACAAATTGGCTGTTGATACAATAAGGGGCAAATTTACTATTATTCCCCCAAATTTGCTCGATCCTATTAGAAAATCGATAAGCATTCGAGGTTATAATTTTGCTCGATATTCAATTTCTCGATGAATTTGTACGATTGGATACCGATCGATTTCACACAAAAATCGTAAAATTTCCTTCGAGCATCCGAAAAATTCGTACAATCGAACGATTCGAATCGTACGTATTTTTCGGATGCTCGAAGGAAATTTTACGATTTTTGTGTGAAATCGAACGATCGGTATTCGAGCAGAAGCCTATGGGGGGAGGGGGGTTCCCATAGGCTTCTATTGCAATTCGATAGGTTCAATCTGGCAAAGTAGGCAGTCAAACAATTTAAAAATTTTGATTCTTTCGATCATCGAATGTTCGAATATCCGATCAATTGATCTATTCGGTATTCGATGATCGAAGAGGCCAAATTAGAATATCCGATTTTATGAAAAATTCGTACGATCGTTATTCGATCGAATTCGATTGAACTTCGATCATTTCACGTAAATCAGACCCTATACGTACAGTATATGGGAACATTTCCATTGAAATGACCATAACATCTCCACATACTGAGCCATGTACAGCACAGTTGTTACAGTTACAGCTATTTTATTACAGAAGCTGATAATCAGCAGATAAGTGAGAACATTTATACCCGTTAAGCTTTTATATTGCCTCCCGAGAGACGTACTATTTATACAATTCACAGTCTGTCAGTCTGACATAACAGTCTCCCAAAAAAACACTTTAACCGTCAAAAAGAATTATTTTTAGAGGTAAAGAAATTAACACATTCTTTCCATAAATGTGATATATTAGACCAATACATCAATCTGGAAATTGCATTGGGTATATCAACAGATATTATGGAATAAAAGTGACTTCATTTTACAGGAAAGCCTTGTTTCGTTGATTATCTTTCCAAAACCACAGAAGGGGTTGAATTCCCCTTTAAACACCAAATAAAAGTGTCAAAAATGCCACATATAAAAGGACTCCAACAGAAAACAAAACACCCAGACAGGACATGGCACCTAACAGTTCTTCAGGCAATAACTTCCATGCCAGCATTTTTACACATAATTTGTCACTAGTGATGGGCAAATAAATTCGCCAGGCACAAATTCGCGGCGTCAGAATAGTCAAACACATGAAAAACTGTTGCATGTCAAAATTATTCTGACGCCCATTGACTTTAAGGCATTAGGACAAAACAGGCATGTGTCAAAATTTTTGCGGGTGTCAAAATTGATGCGGGCGGCAAAATTCGCGTTTTACCCTTCTAATAATTGGAATTGGCTGTTTAAACCAAATCTACTATTGGCAATAACAGGTAATGCAATGTGTAATTTCAGTGGTGTAACTACAGAGGAAATAGACACACAGTTGTGGGGTGGGGGGGTTGGTGGGCCTGGACTGTGGGGTCAGCTTCTTCTATAGCCACCTTTCTGGAGGAAAATTTGGCAGCCTACTGCCTGCAATGGAAAACACCCAAGGTGGGAGGACCCGTATTATGTACGTCAAGCCCATTTTTTTGGGGATGGTGGGGCTCGGCGCAGCATTTTTACACTACTGGGAAATATTGATGGTAGGGTTTGAAGAGGAAGAAAGAAGAATTGTCAGCTGATGCTTTTCCAGTTTGGACTAGGGTCTCTGGTTCCTTTGAAAGCAAAGCTTAAGGCTACATCATACTAAGACATTCTTAAATATTCTGTGCTTTCTATTTTGCAGCAACAGTTTAGGGAAGGATCTTCTCCCTTAATAATAACCACATACACAAAGTAAAGTCCATACAGCATTGGTTTGTAGAGATGGAAGAACCTGGTTGGTCTGCTCAAAGCCCTGACTTCAAATTAAATAAACAGCCTTGAGATTAACTGGAACACCAATTGTGAGCCAGGCCTGAACCAACATCAGTGGCCAACTTCTTATGGTATGGGACCTATTATCCAGAATTAAAGGTACCTGAGGCTTGCCAGATAACGGGTCCCTCTGTAATTTGGATCTTCTCACCTTAAGACTACAAGAAAATCATGTAAACTTTAAAGGGATCCTGTCATGGGAAAAAAAATTTTTTCAAAATGCATCAGTTAATAGTGCTGTTCCAGAAGAATTCTGCAATGAAATCCATTTCTCAAAAGAGCAAACAGATTTTTTTATATTTCATTTTGAAATCTGCCATGGGGCTCGACATATTGTCAATCTCCCAGCTGCCCCAAGTCATGTGACTTGTGCTCTGATAAACTTCAATCACTCTTTACTGCTGTACTGCAAGTTGGAGTGAAATCACCCCCTCCCTTTCCCCCACCCAGCAGCCTAACAAAAGAACAATAGGAAGGTAACCAGATAACAGCTCCCTAACACAAGATAACAGCTGCCTGGTAGATCTAAGAACAACACTCAATAGTAAAACCCATGTCCCACTGCGTACTATTCAGTTACATTGAGAAGGAAAAACAACAGCCTGCCAGAAAGCTGTTCCCTCCTGAAGTGCTGGCACAAGTCACATGACTGGGGCAGCTGGGAAATTGACAAAATGGCTAGCTGATATTTGGCTGATATTTCAAAACCGAATAAAAAAATCTGTTTGCTCTTTTGAGAAATGAATTTCAGTGCAGAAGTCTATTGGAGCAGCACTATTAACTGATGCATTAAAAAAATAACATGTTTTCCAATGACAGTTTCCCTTTAAATAAACTCAATGGGCTGGTTTTGCTTCCAATAAGGATTGATTATATCTTAGTACAAAGTTACTGTTTTATTATTACAGAGAAAAAGGAAATCACTTTTAAAATTTTGGATTATATCATTATAATGGAGTCTATGGGACACGGCCTTTCCGTAATTCAGAACTTTCTGGATAATGGGTTTCCAGATAACGGGTCCATACCTGTATATGGATGCAAAATGCCAACAATTTTACAATGTCTAGCAGAAAGAGTAGCAACTGCTACAGCAGCAAAAAAACTTCATATCAATACCCTTGGTTTTCCAATGAGATTTTGGCCAGGCAGTTACCACATCCTTTCATTCATACAATGTATATATATATATATATATATATATATATATATATATACAGTATATATATATATATATATATTACTGAGTTTACCTGAATGTTGAGGCGGCCTCTGTGGGCTCCCAGTCCGTAGCGTTTAACAGTAGATGCGTGAAGCTGAAAGTCTGTCACCTTTAATGTTTCTAGTCCAAGCGGTGGACAACCTGGAAGAGAGAATAAAGCATCTTGGAATTACTCATACATTGGATTAGTAAAATATGTCTGCAGGATCCCAATAAAACAGCACTAAATAGGCACAATATCCATTTTAGACTTGAGCAAATGGCCTGGGACGATTGTGTTTTGTTTTCATGAACTTGATGAAAGGCTTTGTTTAATCCAGCCTAGATAAACAATATATTTTCATATCATATAAACAACAAAACCATGATGGTTACCGACAGCCTTTTGGGGCCTGTGGGGCCTCGAGGCATAAAATCAACTATTCTTCTGCCAGAGTTGGATTTAGAAAAGGCCAGATTATATTACAGACAATAGCATTAGCAGATCAGAAGAGTAGCGCGAACATGAAGAGCTACTATTTCTAAGGAACAATTAGTAATCTGATACAGCAGACTGTTTATTATGATTTTTATTATCCTTTATTGATAGAACACTGGCAATTATTAGGGCTTTGGAGCATTACCCGTATCTATCTCCACTTTGTGGTAGCTGGAAAAAATAAAGAAAACAAACAATATACAGATTATGATTAAGTAAAAGGAATCTTGGCAGATATATGCTTTCAAAGTACACGTCATGGAATGCCGCTCTTAGCATCTTCAAGAGTTTCAAGTGGGGAACATCAGTAACGCAGAAAATAAACAAAGGAGAAGAGAAAGACAAATGGGTTGAGAACACAGTACAGGCAGTTGCCTCAAGAGGAAACTTCAAGCGATTTTTCCAGCAGCAATTCACATTATTGCCTATGGGAAAGCTTTTACAGGAGTTTCATCTCTGGCAATTAATATCCTGGGCTGCCATTGTCCTAAATGAGGCCATTCAGGGGCACATTTGCTCATTTGGAGAAGCGATCTTGCCCTATTACGCCCACCTTGAGTGGGTGATATTTGCCTGATCCAAACAGCTCAATCTGACAGGATTTTAAAACCTGCCCAATCATAATCTGAGCTAAAATCAGCGAGGAAGCCCATTGGAGGCCCCTATGCAGTGGCCAATAAGCTGCCAACTTGATCTGTTGGCAGGGTTTATCATCCAGTGTATGGCCACCATAAAGGGGTGGTTCACCTTCAAGTTAAGTTTTAGTATATTGTAGAAGGGCCAATTCTAAGAAAGTTTTCAATTGGTCTTCATTATTTATTTTTCCATAGTTTTTTAATGATTTGCCATTTTCTTCTGTTTCTTTGCAGCTTTCAAATGGGGGTCACTGACACCATCTAAAAACAAATACTCAGTGAGGCTACAAATGTATCTTTATTGCCACTTTTTATTACTCATCTTTCGATTCAGTCCCTCTCCTATTCATATTCCAGTCTCTTATTCAAATAAATGCAGGGTTGCTAGGGTAATTTATGCCCTAGAAACCAAATTGCTGACACTGCAAACTAGAAAACTGCTGAATAAAAAGCTTAATAACTATAAAACCACAAACAATAAAAAATTCAAACCAATTGCAAACTGTCTCAGAATATCACTCTCTACATTATACTAAAAGTTAACTCAAAGGTGAACAACCCCATTAAGAAAGAAGGCTAAAGGAAGGGAAATGCTTGTATTCTGGTTATCCAGTTCTTCTAATGGATCCCTGACAACCCCATCACTAAAGGGACCCTTTCTATGAAGGTAATGCACAAACACAAGCAATCTGTTCCATAACACAATAGCACACAACAACCAATCAGATGGTTAAATGTATTATTATGACTGACCAAAACCACTAATTGGCAGCCAAAGCATACAACCTGGAATAAAAATTGATGATGTCTCGGTCTTGCCCAGTGGATCCATGACAAACAGTAGAAGACTTATATGAAACAGGTTTAGTAGAGATCTGATGATAGAGGAGACCCAGAAAGGTGTTTGCCATCACCCCACTTAATTAAAGCGGATATTCAATTTTACAGGTCTTTATGATTGGAAGCTTAAGCGCAACAGGAAGTACGTGATCAACTAGAACCGTTGAACAGATATCCTTAAAGCAGATTGATGGCAGTCAAATTGGCTTACGGTTGACTTTGGAGGATTTAATGGCCTTACAATCTAAAAGGTTAGGTAATTAGCTGATACATAGATTTATTGGAGAGAATAGTTGGCTATGGTATGCTGATTTTGGAGAATCCAAAGTGTTAGAAAAATACCTTTAAAATAATAATAAATAAATTATCAGAGCACATCTGAAGGTTTGAAGGAAAAGGGAAGAATCATTTAAAGGGTTGGTTCACCTCCAAGTTAACTTTTAGTATGGTATAGAATCCCTAATTCTAAGCAACTTTTCAACTGGTCTTTGTTTTTTCCTTTTTCTTTGTTTTTTGAATTATTTGTCTTCTTCTGACTCTTTCCACCTTTCAAATGGGGGTCACTGAATCATCTAAAAAAAAAAACACATGCTCTGTAAGGCTACACATTGATTGTTTTTGCTACTTGTTATTACTCATCTTTCTGTTCAGGTCTTCTCCTATTCATAATCCAATCTCTTATTCAATGCATATTTGCTAGGGTAATTTGGACCCCAGCAAACAGACAAAAGTCAAAACTGCAAGAGCTGGTAAATAAACAGCTAAATAACTCAAACAATAAAAGGTTTTAATTAATATAAAGGTGAACAACCCCTTTAAATCTAGGATCAGAAATTGGAAGGATGGTAGAAGAAGGTAAGAAAGGCAAAGATCATAAGGAGAGCATAGGGCTCCTGAAGTATTGTTGAGAAGCAGGGAAGCCATATGAATAGAGAAAGAACAAGGGATAAAAAGAAGCATTCTTTGTTGTTGCTAAAATAACAAATAGGTGAGTTCAAAGTTGAGCAGATAAAGCCATTTGGATTTGGCAAGAGATGTAAAAGAGATCAAAGATGCACCCCTAGAGTGGCTGGAAGAAATGGACTAAAAGAGTAAAAATGGCACATGACATTTTTTTTGCTATAGATTGTCTCAGTATATTATCAATCTATCGATCTGTCTATCAATCTATCTACCATCTATCCATCTACCTACCATCTATCTAGCAATCTCTCTATCTATCATCTCTCTATCTACCTACCATCTATCTAACAATCTATCTATCTCTCTATCTACCATCTTTCTAGCAATCTATCTACCATCTATCCATCTACCTACCATCTATTTAGCAATCTCTCTATCTACCGTCTCTCTATCTACCTACCTACCATCTATCTAACAATCTATCTATCATCTATCCATCTACCTATCATCTATCTAGCAATCTCTCTATCTATCATCTCTCTATCTACCTACCTACCATCTATCTAACAATCTATCATCTATCCATCTACCTACCATCTATCTACCTACCTATCTATATATCTATCTAGCTACCTATCAATCACCTATCTGTCTATCGATCTATGTATATATATAGCTATGTATCTATCATCTAACTATCTACCTACCTATCAATATTTATATCTATCAATCTACCTACCTATCAATCATCAATCTATCTTTCATATATTGATCTATATAGCTATGTATCTATCTATCATCTAACTATTTATCATCTATTTACCTATCAATCATCTATTAATGTATCTATCTATCATTTAGCTATCATTTATCTATCTATCTATCATCTATCTATCTCTTGGTCTATATATGATCTATCTATCCATCCAGTTAATAAATATAACTAAATTGCAAATGATAGAAGGGTTCCAACGAGATGAACTATAGTGAGAATGAAACTTGTATCATGGCCCTGCTATGTGCAAAGTCTGATTTTTCACCCCAGAGGGTAACATTTTCCATCTCAATGTGAGTTGATCTCAGCTCTTACATAAGGTAAACGAAGGGATAAATTCTGCTGCCAGAGCCAGAAGATAATATTTATGAAACATTCTGTGCATATGAGAAGTGTGTATGGAGGAGATTAAGTACATGACAGGATAATTAATCTCCCCTTCCCTTCATGAAATAAAACATTAGATATTTCACATTCCCGGCACCTGAAATGTTATGTTGTCTTAGGAAGATGTTACCCATCTTGTTGCACAGCTTATAAACAAAAGTGGAGCAAGGCAGTAACTAGGGCCCCACGTTAAGGACCATTATGCTAACCGGTTGTGAGCTTGGAAAATAATATACAGGACTTAAATTGCTGAGTAAAACTGAACTATTGCTTAGTGAAGTCAAACAACTACAGTTTTCATGCCCGGCTGACCACTAGGGACACAGTTTGAAGTCACTGTTTGTACCTGAAGAGCAAGCATAATGGCCCTTTCTTATTTTCACTATAGGGTCTATTTGTCACCTGCTACATTTAAGCTGGATAGAGATAGTGGCAGAATGGGTGTCCAGGGACCCCACGTGGCCAACCATATTAAGGGCCCCCCGCCCTCACCCCTTCATATATTTCCCCTCCCAACCCCAAGTTGTGTACCTTCGCTCTTCCTTTCTTCTCCTGGCCGTGGATCGTAGCAAGCTGGGGGGGAGGTAGATATCAGCCATCGGTAGGAGTGGGGTGGTGGGCCTTTGGCAAGCAGGAAGGGGGGAAGGCCACCATGAACAACCTCCTCTCTCCTCCTAGTGGCCCACAGTTCAGCAAGTATGGGGGGTGGCCTGCAGAACTAAGGCAGCAGAAGGAAAGATGGAAGTGATGTTCGGTCGGGGGGGCCCAAGAGGGCCGGGGCTCACCAGATTTTTTTCCCAGTGTCCTGGTGGACGAGTCTGACCCTGGATAGAGATCTTTGGAGATGATGACAATTGAGCAGATCTTTCTCTGATTTGGGCACAACATTCAGTCTGGAGAAGAATTGCTTCAAAATGCCAATGGACTGGACTTTTAAACTTGCCCAACAAGCTAATCAGCGGGTACCAAACATGGGTATAGATGAGTCAGTACCTTTAATTAGCTATAGCACTGTCTACAACTTTTTATTAAGTTATAATAAGTAATAAAAAGTAGCAATAACAACAATTGTGTAGCCTTACAGAGCTTTTGTTTTTCAGATGGGTCAGTGACCCGCCATTTGAACGCTGGAAAAAGTCAGAAGAAAAATTCATATAATTAAAAACTATAGAAAAATGCAATTAAGAAGTTGTTTAAAATTGGTGGTCCTATAGCAAACTAAAAGTTAACTGAAAGGTGAACCACATCTTTAATAGTATGTATGTTTATTAGGGATGCACTGAATCCAGGATTCGGTTCGGTATTCGGCCATTTTCAGCACGAATCCTTGTGCCTGGCCGAATCTAATCTGAATCCTTAAAATCATGTGACTTTTCATCACAAAACAAGGAAGTAAAAAAATGTTTTGCTGCACTCTTTGCTGCGTCTTCCTTTTACCCTTCCTCTCACTAATTTGCATATGCAAATTAGGGTTCAGATTCGGTTCGGTATTCGTCCAAATCTTTCCCAATGGATTCAGCCGAATCCAAAATGTTTATTTTTTAAATGCTAAGAGTTTAGAAGAGATATAACTGGTGGGAAGCCTCTGGGCCATAAAGCTTACAATCTAAGTGACTGAGTTATTTAGAAAAAGGTTAATGATTGCTATAATTTACAGTGGCAATTTACAAAACACAATAACTGCTTATTTTTCCGGCAGGATCTCAAAACACGTGAATGTAAAATCCAAATGCTGCCAGATGAGTCCATAAAGCAGTATTTTTGTAAGGAAAAATAATTTCCCTTTACATCTGTTTTTCATTAAGTACATGTAATGGACCTGCTATCCAGAATGCTCGGGACCTAGGGTTTTCCATATAACAGATGTTTCCATAATTTGGATCTTCATACCTTAATCCTACTAGAAAATCATGTAAACCCAATAGTCTGGTAGTTCTTCCAATCAGGATTAATTATATCTTAGTTGGGATCAAGTGCAAGCTACTGTTTTATTATTACACAGAAAGAGGAAATCATTTTTAAATTATTTCATTATAATAATCTATGAGAGATGGCCTTTCCTTAATTCAGAGGATAATGGGTTGAACAACAGATCCCCTACCTGTACCACATGCATCATCATTTTATAGCTTGCTCCAGTATATATTAGAATATAAGGGCAACCATGGGCCCTCCTGACTGCAGAACTACATGTATGGAAAGCTGTTTGGCACATATGCTGCATCATGTATGTGCTTCTCTATGAATATGGACTTTATCACATAGTGGCTCAGCTTGGGGGAAGCATCCGTGCAACTCCCTGCATCCTCTAAAAGCCTAGTGTTGGTTTTTAATTTAACATCATTTAAAGGTCTGCCCGTTTCTACTTATAATTGCCATAGCAACAATGGCATCTATTTACATGCCGCACAACTGGGGACTATTTATCTTAATTGCCGCAATATGGCAACCCCATAATACCAACAGTTATGCACAGTATACAGAGGACCAGTTTTCTATGCCTCTAGGCATTGTCCTTATACTTTGATGTCTAATTACTACAGACTAGTACAGACACTGGATTATAGTGACTGGACGAGGAAGGATTATGTCCATATGAGATACAACAAGCTCTTTCATACGAAATAACCGGCTATATATTTAGTTAACATTAAATACACAGCCTTTTTTTGTCTGGAGACAAACATATTACAAAGATAATGATTATAAAGATCTTGTTCCCCTTTAAAGGAGAACTAAAGCCTAACTAAAGAAGTAGGCTAGAAAGGTCTGAGATTCGGAGAGATTGCCTTTGCATGTCTTCCCTTCCTGTATATTGAAGAGTCGCCTGCGCTAAGCTCATGCGGTGCTCCGTTTTCAAAAGTCGCCTGAAGTTGCCTCACGAGGAAACTTCGGGGCGACTTTGGAAAACTAATCTCTGTTCGTGCTTAACGCAGGCGACTCTTCGTTATCCAGGAAGGGAAGACACGCGAAGGCAGTTCGGGGAGATTGTTGCTCAGAAGAGCAGGCGATTAGTCTGCTCGTGTGTCACTACCCTGAAAGTCACAAAGTTAGAATCTTTTATTGGACTGTATATGTGTTTGCTTGGAAAACAAATTGCCGCGTGTGATTAGCGATGGTGATTTTTCATTTCAGCCAGCGCAGAGTGAGGGAAGGCATTTGGGGATATTGGTCCCCGCAAAGTCGTGGCAATTAGTCGCCAGGCGACTCATTCTCCCCAAATTGCCTAGTGTATCACCGCCCTAAGAAGCTAGAGTTCAACCACCATTATAACTTCATAACCATTGCAATGAAAGAAAATTGACTTTAATTATAATGCCTCCCCGGTTATTCTGACTCACTTTCTCTGACTTCATGGAAAGCCTTTTCTTCTGTAGCTCCAAACACAAGCTTCTCGGGGCTCTTCTTGTTCTTCTCTGACTTCTTACTTCCATTTTTTGCTGAGAATAAAGAAAAAAGGGGTTGGGGAGAGTTGTGTTGTTACACTAATAGTTGGAGGACAACAAGTAACGGAAAATGATAATGGGAGGCACAGAGATATGGCCTCACCGGCTCCAAATCCACCATCAAATGATATCAAGGAATCCTTCTTTATATTTTCTTGGCACGTTTTCTAGTGGGAATTGTGGCATTTGAAAACCAAGTTTATTTAGGGAAATAGTCCCTAGAACAATAGATGGGCCAGGCTGAAGGCGAGGCAAAAGCCTAGCTAGAAGGTCATTTAGGGTGATCTGGAGAGAACACATGGTTTCTACATATTCTTGGGATTATGGTTGAACGACTGACACAATTTTTTGATTATGTTTTAACCTTGTTATGATCAAAGGGGGAACTCTGACCAAATTCTGGACCTCATAGAGTGACTTAAAGCAAAACATTTACATACCACTAATGCAGAGTGATATAGAATATGTTATAAACATTTGGGAGGTAAATACAATATTAAGCATAGAATGGTTTTGGTTACCATGCCACCTACTTGTGGTCCCTGATGTTGAGCTTGCAATTTAATCTTCCTACAAAGACATAACTAGTCGGCTTGCTTTCATCAGGAGACAATGTTTTAACTGTGTTTTTGGACCGTGGTGAGAATTGCATCAACAAGAGAAACCAACGGGATCGAACCCAAGATCCGCCCAACAAAGAGAAAAATGCAATGCAATGCAATTTAGCAAAGTGCTGTACTTAGTGCTATAAATGGAAGGGAGTCAATTAAACCAAACTGTCTAACCAAATTTGGACATGGTGTGGCCAGCTTTACCCTGGTAAAGACATATTATCTCCAAGTATGGCCCCCCTAAGGATTAACCATAAACAACCTCCATTTCGCTGGATGCCACCCTTCTGTGCCCAACAGTCTAGGTCAACCTAGAATAAGAGGACCCCCAATAGGATCCCCAGTCAAACAAGTAAGGCCAAAGGTTGAATCACTATAGCAGTGATCCCCAACCAGCAACATGTTACTCACCAACCCTTTGGATGTTGCTTCCAGTGGCCTCATAGCAGGAATTTTTTGGAATTCCTGGCTTGGAGACACGTTTTGGTTCCATTAAAAGCCAGGTGTACCGCCAAAAAGAGACTCCTGTATGCTGCTAGTCTACATAAGGGCTGTTAAATAGCCAATCACACTTATTTGGCATCCCCATGAAGAATTGTATGCTTTTGTTGTTCTCCAACTCTTTTTTTATTTGAATATAGCTCACAGGTAAAATGTTTCTACCATGAAATTGCACTATTTTCCAGTAATATTCCTGCCTGGAGTTGGGTAAGCGTATGGAATTCGCTCGTGCTCATGCTAATAAAAATGTCAGGTGGATGGCTTGGGAGAAAGTAAAAGTCCTGGCGTCCTTTGGATTTGGCTACAACCCATTCCTTGGATTTGGATTAAGCCTAAAGCACGTAAAAGAGATGGAGAATCTTTTCTCCAAAAGTAACAGGAAAACTTACAAGACAGAAAAACATACTCAACAAGATATCTGATGGAAAGTAATGGGGCTGAGTGCCAAACACCACAAAGCAGCATTAGCTGAAGTCTGGCCTCTCAGACAATATGAAGACTTTGTACCTTGTCTTTTTCCCTACAGAGAAGAACATGGATCTTCTCCAGATGAAAACTCTGGTGCCAGATATGAGATCTGTTCTAGCAGCGGTTATCCTAGCCACTGTATACGGGACAATATACTGTTACGCAAGAACCATTAGCATCCTGTAAGTTATATCCTTATAATCCACAGTCTGGTCTCTTCCTAATGGGATCAGACTGTAAACTATATCCTTATAAACGCCTCCGAACTGGACACGGGGGCGTCTAAATCAGACGCCGGCACATCCAAATTGGAAGATGCACATCTGAATTGCACGCCTGCGTGTCCCAAATGGACGCCAGCACACCAGAAATGGACACTGGAGACCAGAATTGGACACCGTCAACCAGAATTTGACGCTGACTCCCTCCCAACCCCCCCATTATAACGTATAATGTACCCCCTACTGAAATTTATAAAGATATCAGAAGACACCTCGGGGTTATGTGACCTCAGCCTGCGGCCTCGTACTTTTGTATGGTCACATGACTCCTCAGTGACTTATAATATATTTATAAATTACAGTAGGGGGTACATTATCCACTATATTATGACCAATAAGTGTTTGCATTAGATGCAGCATTACATATAAATGTTAAGAGAGCCTCACTGCTCTGACACTATGGGACAACTTAAAAACATGTGTAAACAAGGAATGACCTAACATCAGATATGAGCTGGTAGTCACCATGTGAATATTCCTACTATATTTTCTAAGTGGGCTGCCCATACTAGGGGCCCAAGCCTTGGACTAGGACTCAAATCAAAGAAGAACACTTATTTGCTATCATACATATTCCCAGAAGATCAGGCCAGTTAGGGTAAGTGCTGATTTAGATGTTCCTGGAAAAATTGTCATGTGACTGATACAGCAATGTTCCCTTTATCTAAACTGAAGAACCTTAAAGGGGTGGTTCACCTTCAAGTTAACTTTTAGTATATTGTAGAAGGGCCAATTCTAAGAAACTTTTCAATTGGTCTTCATTATTTATTTTTCATTGTTTTTTAATGATTTGCTATTTTCTTCTGTTTCTTTGCAGCTTTCAAATGGGGGTCACTGACACCATCTAAAAACAAAGGCTCTGTAATTCTACAAATTTATTGTTATTGCCACTTTTTATTACTTATCATTCTATTCAGTCCATCTCCTATTCATATTCCAGTCTCTTATTAAAATCAATGCAGGGTTGCTAGGGTAATTAGTACCCTAGAAACCAAATTGCTGACACTGCAAACTAGAGAGCTGCTGAATAAAAAGCTAAATAACTCAATAACCTCAAACAATAAAAAATGAAAACCAATTGCAAATTGTCTCAGAATATCACTCTCTACATTATACTAAAAGTTAACTCAAAGGTGAACAACCCCTTTAAGTCATGCCAGACCATTGGTTTTGAACCCAGAAGAAACAGAAATCCACATAAGTGGGGCAACCATCAGTAATCACGAGGCCCCATACTTCTAAAGGTGGCCATAGATGTAACAATTACAATCTTTGTTGCAGGAAAGATTGTTAGTTTCAATACAGACGTGTTAAAGCTGAATCATCAGATATACGGACTGAAACATTATACTGTAATAGTTTATACAGGCGCAGCGGCCAGCTCCATGTTGTAGCCCCCACCCTTTCCAGCTATGGTCTGGTGATCCCCGTGGTGGCCAATAAAAAGGGCAACCAAGTTTGGGAGTTTTACTTTGAAAGCAGCAAGTAAGTTGCAGGTAAAACTTAGTCCCTTTTGTAAAATGTATAATGAAGCAATAGAATTCTTAATGAATCAGATGAAAGTTGAGAGTAGGACTGGCCAGATATGGGATGAATTTTACGTAGTTGGCCAGCTTAAAGGGCAACTATGGGCTGAAAAAAAAATTCCCCAAACTGAAGGCTGATAGAGCCTGCATTCCGGTTTGGGGTTCTACTAGTTTAAAAAAAATTGCCCCCTGCAGGCGCTGGCTTACTTGCATCAGGAGGGAGCACCCGGTGCGAGCCGCCATGACAGTCCATGCACATGCGCAGAATGAAAAGCTGCCTGAAATTGTGGCAGCTTTTCATTCGGCTTATGCACATGACGTCACATGCGTATAGACTGTCAGTTTTTTTTAAACTACTAGAACCCCAAACCGGAATGCGGCTCTATCAGCCCGCAGCTTCGGATTGGGGAATTTTTTTCGGCCCATTGGTGCCCTTTAAATATATTGCAATATATGGACAAACAATGCCTGTTTTGTTTAAAGGGTAAGGCATTGTTAGTAGCTTAAGGCACAAGATGTTTCAATCTCCTTAATATACTGATAATGGGTTGAGTATTTGTGAATTTGTGTATGTGAACTTTGTGGTCAGAACCTCATTGCACTAATGTTTTTTAATAGTTAGTGGTGAGTACAACTTTCCCTTGTTTGTTATAGTTTATACAGACTGAAATTCTACCTGTATCTGGGGATTCAGCAGTAACAGTGGCCGATGTTTGGGGGCCTTCAAAGTCACCTGATCAAAGTTTTCTGGCCTGCCCAATCGACAAACTGACCAATATCCAAGTCTTCTGCTGATGTCAGTTTTGTACAATATTATCGGTGCATCTCTTTAGTTAGGAAGGAACCCCAATTTGAAGAAAAGGTCCCTTTCATGTGTATACATAAACCCCTAATCAGCTCCAAATACAATACAACTTCTGCCCAAAAACCCCTTAAGACCTGCCCCCTTTGTGACCCACAACTTCTGCCTTTTCCATCTTGTGGCCCTATTTATGAGAGTATTTAAGGCAAACCAAGTTTGGGTTTTTTAACCTTGAAAGTAAGTGAGCTGCAGAAAAAAACGTAGTTCCTGTGTCAAATGTATAATGTAGTACAGGTAGACCTAGTGTTTTCTGGATAATGGATCTTTCCGTAATTTGGATCTCCCTTCATATCTGAAGACTAGAAAAGCATGTAATATTACATACATGACTTGGGGCAGCTGGGAAATTGACAATATGTCAGATTTCAAAATGAAATATAAAAAAATCTGTTTGCTCTTTTGAGAAATGGATTTCAATGCAGAATTCTTCTGGAACAGCACTATTAACTGATGCACTTTGAAAAAGTATTTTTTTCCCATAACAGGATCCCTTTAAACAGCTACATTTACCAAAATCCTTTCTTGAGGTTTATCCTCCATTAAATAGTTGCCCCTTTATACATAGAGTCTGCTGGAGCTGCTATTAAATTATCCGCATACTTATCTCAAAGCTTAGTACCCTCTTCGTTCACTTTAGTGCCAATCTAAACAGTCGCTCTGATCTCCGTGGCTCACTGTCAGTCTATCGTCTTACACCCAATAAAATAAAAGGTAAGAAGCCAACTCCTGTAGAGCCAGTAAAATTGTTTACTGGCAACAACAAATCTAAAATTACACCCAATACAGCTTCCAGATGCTTGGAGTTTAATCCGTGCAGCCAGGGAGCCTGCTTGGAGTCAATTAAGTTGAATGGAACGGATCAGCCGGAGATACTTTTGCTTGGTAGTTAACCCATTGGTTAAAAAATCCCATTTGGATGAAGTTTGGTGGCTCGCTACTAGTCAATAGGGTAAGAGGCAATAATCAATAAATGTGACATATCGAGATGCCAACTAACCCCATGCCATTAATGATCACTCTTATTATTTATTAAACCCAATTCATTTTGTTCTATATACGTGAATTAAGGTCTCAAAAATGCCCAGCGTGGATCATAATTAGCCTAAGCTCCACCATGGCCACATTGTACACTCCAATCAATTACCTGGCATCTGTACATGAGTTTTGTCCTCTTTCTTATTGATTTTCTTGGGTCGGAAATCCTTCTTGGACACTTGGTAGATTTCATCTCTGGTGTCCTGGGTCTCATATATGACTTCCATTCCAGGTTGCTGGGGTTCCTCAGGCTCTGGAGCCGGCTCCAGGGGTGTCTGTGACTCCTCAGGGTCCGGGTAAGCATAGTAATGGTCCCTCGTCAGGATTTCTTGGTGATAGTAATCATGGTCATCAGGTGGCCTTGCTAGACAGCCATGGAGAAGAACTGTCCCCATAAGCAAAATCAGCCCATTGCCAGTCATCTTTTTAGTTCTTTGATCACCCCCCAAGGGCCAAAACAGCAGGCTACTGATTGCAAAAGGAATAGAGAAAACGCCTACAAAGGAGACAAGATATTGCAATAGTGATTGGGAGTTGTAGTTAAGCAACACATGGAAGGAGAAAGAAAGGAAGGATGAAGTATCACTATGAAACAACAAGCTACAAGAGTCCCATTGACACACACAAGGGCCCCATGGAGACACACACACAAATGCTTCTATGTTAAAACTAGAGCTCAGCAGAGCGCGGAGGAGCAGGATGTGCACATTGCGCGCCTAGCGCAGCGCTCCCCGCGGTACCTACCTCCTGGCACGAGTCACTCACACAGCACGGGGCTCCCTAACACTTGTATCCACTTCATGGGGCAACAGAGAGCGACGCCTATCCGAGAGTGCCCCCCAGGGAGAGAGTTTGCGCATCTTCCCGACCCGCTGCTGGGGGACTCCCTCTCCTTAGCGCTGTATTAGAGTCGGCAAATAGAAATGTGGCCGTTACTGCTGTAGGTCCCGGGCGGAAAGGTCAGTGCTCTTGGGCTGCCTGTTTAATCTGCCGTCTATGGGAAAGTGCTGGGAGGTAGAAGTGAATGAAGGGGGTGTAAGTTGTTCAGAGACAAAGCTCCGCCTGCTGTGGGGGAGAAGAGATTTCTCAACTTTGTCCCAAAGACAGGGCTAATGAGAAAGTGGTTGGGGTCGCAGACTAAGCAGTGTTGCATTCGAGCGGATTTGGGCATGTTCTAATTTTTTTGTTCTGCTTACAACTATTGGGAGGTGTAATGTAAATCTGTTGCATAGTTCGACACTGTCCAGTGCAGGTCTGGACTGGGAGTCAAAATAGGCCCTGCCATTCTAAGTACAGAGAGCACCAATCAGCTTCCCACCAGCCCACTAAATACTGACTTTCTATGGCATCTTATTACAGCCCCTCTGGCATTTGCCAGAACCCACAGATTGCCAGTCCGGGCCTGGACAGGTGGACACTGAGCTTAGGGTTGCCACCTGGCCAGTAAAAATGATGGTTGATCCCAATGTTATTAATAGGGGAAAATTATAAATCTATTGGAAGGCCGGTATTTTTTTCCCGAAAAGGTGGTATCCCTACCTGAGCTTCATTGGTACGGTTGCCACCCTTTCCTGAAAAAAAAATACCGGCCTTCCTATATATTTATCTTTTTTTCCTCGTTGGGTTCAAACATCAAAAATACCAGCCAGGCCGGTAAAATAGCAGCCAGGTGGCAACCCTATTCATTGGCCAGCTCCAGAGTGCACTGCAGATACACTCCGCTACCTCTTGACCGGCCGCAGGGGAAGGTAAAATATGTGTGTGCCAGTGGTGAGGGACGGAGAGGTGGTGTATGTCAGGAGGGGGGCTTTTATAGCGCAAGGGGGACCCTTGAGGTCAGAGCCCCAGTGGGCCACAGAACCCCAGTCAGACACTGGCCAAAATAGTTTGAGCTGTCCCCAGGGCTACCAAGGTACCAATAGGTCTGGAGGGGTCGAGTCAGCAGCTTTTATCAGATGGTCGGTTGGTCACCTAAGGTACAACCACTGATCTACAGGCCCAGCACAGTTACTTCTATTTTCATCTCCTCAAAAGGTCCCTGGAAAGTTTTGGCAGCTATAAATGGGGCCAGTGTGTTGTTACTGCTATTTTCCCATTATATATGTATGTTTATCTGATAGACTGTACTGTACTGACTACATTTTATCCTTCTAGCCCCTACTGATCCTCCTGGGAGGAGAATTCAATCATTGCTCTGCTTTAAAGGGGAACCAAACTCCCCAAAAAATAAAAACCCCTACCCTACATAGACCCCCTGCCCCTCCCAGCCTAGGTGTAAACTCCAGTAATTGCCCCTAAGTCTCCCGGTGCGAGCGCGCTGGCGGGGGGCATTTGTTTTTTAAAAAAAACACCAGTACCCCCAACTGGAATGCGGTCTCTATCAGCCCGCACATTTGGTTGGGGGTAAGTGTTTTTCCCGATAGGTGCCCTTTAAGCTAAAGTAGGCCAGCAAAAATTCGCCGCCAAAAAATGCGCATAAAAAACGAGTCGCGCGTTGTTTTGACGCGACGCGTCGAAAACGACACAACGCGCGCAGAAAATGACGTGACGCGTCGGAAACAACGCGACGCGATTGACGCGACTTGCATCGGAAGCGACGCGCGTCAAAGAACGACGCGCTACTCGTTTCGCGAATTTTTTCGCCAATTTTTCTGTGAAGCGAAACGCGTGAGATTCGCCCATCACTAGATACCAGCACTAGCTAAACAGCTGAAACAAATTGCAGCAGTGCCAGTGCCCCCGTGTAGGCGTAAAGCTGTTGGGTTGACCATTGATTCACATCAAAAGACCAAAGCAAAAGTGAGAAATTTAATTTATGAATCGCCTCTCATGCATACATGTGGGCTGGATCCAATCAAGCGCATGTTCTCCTTCATTCAGAAAAGATTGCTGTTATCTCAGGCAGCATAGGAACCATCCGTTTTGGCAGGAGTGGGCAACATCTGGACCCCAGGAATACAGTCACAGGGCTCTGGCTTAAATGGTCAGTATCACAGTAAGTGTTTGGAACGTGTTTAAAGGGGTGGTTCACCTTCAAGTTAACTTTTAGTATATTGTAGAAGGGCCAATTCTAAGAAACTTTTCAATTGGTCTTCATTATTTATTTTTCATAATTTTTTAATGATTTGCAATTTTCTTCTGTTTCTTTGCAGCTTTCAAATGGGGGTCACTGACACCATCTAAAAACAAATGCTCTGTAAGGCTACAAATGTATTGTTATTGCCACTTTTTATTACTAATTATTCTATTCAGTCCCTCTCCTATTCATATTCCAGTCTCTTATTCAAATCAATGCAGGGTTGCTAGGGTAATTTGTACCCTAGAAACCAAATTGCTGACACTGCAAATTGGAGAGCTGCTGAATATAAAGCGAAATAACTATAAAACTACAAACAATAAAAAATTAAAACCAATTGCAAATTGTCTCAGAATATCACTCTCTACATTATACTAAAAGTTAACTCAAAGGTGAACAACCCCTTTAAACCCCCACTTTGCTCTTATCAGAAATTGCAGGGTTTATTGATAGTACTGTTATTATTACAGGTATGGCACCTGTTATCCAGAATGCTCGGGATCTTGGGATCTTTCCACAATTTGGATCTTCATACCTTAAGTCTACTAGAAAATCATGTAAACATTATATAAACCCAATAGGCTGGTTTTGCCTCCAATAAGGATGAATTATATCTTAGTTTGGATCAAGTACAAGATACTATTTTATCATTTCAGAGAAAAAGGAAATCATGTTCCATAATTTGGATAAACTGGAGTATGGGAGACTTTCCGTAAATCAGAGCTTTCTGGATAACGGATTTACAGATGACGGATCCCAGATAGGTTCAACCTGGTAACTGGAAGAAGGCTAAGTTCATATTTAAGGAAAAGAAATAGTAAGAATTAAAGTGTTTTAAAGTAAAGGTGGCCATACACTGGACGATAAAAGCTGCCGACTGACCCGGCAGCTTATCGGCCCATGAGTGGAGCCCTCTAACGGACTTCCCCAATCGATATCTGGCCAAAAGTCGGGCAGATGTCGATCGGGCAGGATTAAAAATCCCGTCGGATCGCGGCTGCATCGGTTCATTGATGCAGTCCCACGATCCAACTGGCCATATCCTCTGCATTGCACGATAATGGAGTGCTCAACTTTGTGAGTGGTGGGTGCTCAACTGTAAGTCCCCCTCCTTGCTCAGGGACACAAGAAATCCAATCAAAAAATCAGGAAGCACACCAAAAAAGTTTTTGCTTAAAGTGAAAACGAGTGATTTATTTGCCCATATGCATTCACAAAAAAAGGCAACGTTTCGGGCCCCTCCAGGTCCTTTATCAAGGCTTGATAAATTACCCGGAGGGGCCCGAAACGTTGCCTTTTTTTTGTGAATGCATATGGGCAAATAAATCACTCGTTTTCACTTTAAGCAAAAACTTTTTTGGTGTGCTTCCTGATTTTTTGATTTGCATATCCTCTGCATTGTGATACGATCGTTGGGCCCTAGGGCCCACAATCGGATCAGCCCGATATCGCCCACCTCAAGGTGGGCATATCGGACAGAGATCCACTCGTTTGGCGACCCTAACTAACATATAATACACAGGAGCCATGAATATCCTGTACATGATATCCTTTTAAACATCCTTAGTGATGCCATCGGTTCTAATCAGAGTTTAGCAGGGCTGATCGTGCCATGAAGCAAGGTGAGAACCTTAAGAGACGGATTTCCAGGGTTTAACCCTATAACATAATTATACCTCTTTATAGATCTCTATAGTCCTTAAAGGGAAATGTATCAGTTAATAGTGCTGCTCCAGTAGAATTCTGCACTGAAATCCATTTTTAAAAAGATCAAACAGATTTTTTTATATTCAGTTTTGAAATCTGACATGGGGCTAGACATTTTGTCAATTTCCCAGCTGCCCCTGGTCATGTGACTTGTGCCAGCACTTTAGGAGGGAACTGCTTTCTGGCAGGCTGTTGTTTTTCCTTCTCAATGTAACTGAATAGTACGCAGTGGGACATGGGTTTTTACTATTGAGTGTTGTTCTTAGATCTACCAGGCAGCTGTTATCTTGTGTTAGGGAGCTGTTATCTGGTTACCTTCCCATTGTTTTGTTGTTAGGCTGCTGGGGGGGGGAAAGGGAGGGGGTGATATCACTCCAAGTTGCAGTATAGCAGTAAACAGTGATTGAAGTTTATCAGAGCACATGAAGTCACATGACTGGGGCAACTGGGAAATTGACAATATGTCTAGCCCCATGTCAGATTTCAAAATGAAATATAAAAAAATTGGTTTGCTCTTTTGAGAAATGGATTTCAGTTCAGAATTCTGCTGGAGAAGCACTATTAACTGTTGCATTTTGAAAAAAAAATTTTTTCCCATGACAGGATCCCTTTAAACTGTAACTTTTCCCAAGGGACCTGATATCTTATATTTTTACAATTACTTATTTGCTTATCTAGAAATTGTCCTGGGCTCTCAGCCAAAAGCCAATTAAGTTAGAAACTTTATTTCTTTTCCTTGCTCTGCAGTGCAGAGAAAAACAGGACTTTCCAGTACAAACGAGGGACTGCGGGTTGAGCTGTCAAAAGAGGGACTGTCCCTCTAAAAACGGAACAGTTGGGAGGTATGAATATGGCCCCCAAAACATCAGAACACATGAAATTAAGGACGTTCCTTCAAGTTAATTGAGTTCAGCTCAGCCCAGAATTCAGCTCTGAAAATGTATGAAAAACATTTGATCTCCCAAAACAAATATAAAGCCTCAATTTTAATCATAAAGAATCATTTTTACTGTAAATGTCTGGCAGGAGTGAAACCAACGCAAGGAAAATGATGCCTAAACACCGGCATGCACATCTGGCTGCAATAAGATTAACATACCACTCAGACTTGTGCTGCCCCCCCAGCTCCTGCCTATAAAAGAAACACCGTCAAGTTTGTTATATCATTATATTTATACATTGGTGAATAATGTAAATAAAACAAATAGTACTGTTTTGTAGTAGGCATGGGGAAGTGATTGGCTTTGCTCTTCTCACTGTAACTTGAAAAGGGTGGTTCACCTTTAAAGGAGAAGTCTACCCTCCTGGCGCAAAACCCCTCCCCCCCGGGCCCTAAGTTGTACTTACCCCTTGGCGCAGGTCCTGTCCATGGAGTTTGCAGGCTCCATCTTCTCCGCAGCCGTCTTCTTCCTGGATCCATCGGCGTTTGGCGGCGCATGTACATGTACATTTACCGGTTTGGCTCTTCTGCGCATGCGCCGAAAGTCACGAAGTTGAAATCGGAAAATTTGCTCCTACTGCGCATGCACCTCCAAATGCCGATGGATCCAGGAAGAATACGGCACCTGCAAACTCCGTAGACAGGACCTGCGCCTAGGGGCATTTGCCCTGGGTGGGGGGGGGTTACGGAGGGGAGGGGCTTTGTGCCAGGACTTCTCCTTTAAAGAAACTTTTAGTATGTTATAGAATATCAAATTCCTAGCAACTTTGCAATTGGTCCTCCTTATTTATAAGCTTTACTTTTTGAGTTATTTGCCTTTTTCTTCTGACACTTTATAGCTTTCAAATGGGGGGCATCTAAAAACAAATGCTTTGTAAGGCTACAAATGTATTGTTATTGTTACTTTGTATTACTCCTCTTTCTATCCAGGCCTCTCCTATTCATATTCCAGTCTCTTATTCAAATCAATGCATTGTTTCTAGGGTAATTTGGGCCCTAGCAACCAGATTGCTGAAATTGCAAACTGGAGAGCTGCTGAATAAAAAGCTAATTAACTCCTTTAACCTATAAAATGAGTTGTGATCAGGAAGTGAGATGTGCAACTCTAAATGCTTCCCTCTCTGCAAATGCAGCGGCACTTATCGTGGGATAAAGCCGTACATAAAAGCAGCTTGAGGGTTATTTTATTACAGAGCTAAAAACACCGAAGCTGCATTGACAGTTCTTCAGGATGAGGGCAGTGAGTTTGGGGGATGCCCTGCTGGTTGATGATGACAGATTCTATTAAAGGTAGTATGTTATATATTGTCCTATTCCTAGCAACTTTTCAATTGGTCTTCATTATTTATTTTTGCATAGTTTTCAAATTATTTGCCTTTCTCTTCTATATATTTCCAGCTTTCACGTGGGGGGGGGGGTCGCTGACCCTTGCATTGAAACTATTGCTCTGTGAGCTTACAGTTTTATTATTGTTGTTACATTTTATTCTTTATCTTTCTATTCAGTCCCTACTCATAATACTGTCTCTTATTCAAACTACTGCCTTGTTGCTAAGGTACGCAAGACCCCAGCATCCAGATAGCATTTATTTTTATTTGTGGTTTTTGAGTTATTTTGTTTTTAATTCAGCAGCTCTCCAGTTTCACAAATCCAGTTGCTAGGGTCTAAATTACCACAGCAACCATGCACTTGATTTGAATAAGTGAATGGAATATGAATAGGAGAGGGGCCTGATGAGTAATAAAAAGTAGCAATAACAATACACGTGTAGCCTTACAGAGCATTTGTTTTATAGATGGGGGTCAGTGACCTCCATTTGAAAAGTTTCTTAGAATTAGCCATTCCATGACATAGTAAAGGTTCACTTAAAGTTGACCTACCCTTTTAATTTAAAAGAGAATTCAACCCGAAAATTAAAAAAACACCTACACCCCCTCCCCTACATAGACCCCCTCCCTCTTTCCCCCCCCCAGTCTAGCTGTTACCCCAGGCAAATGCCCCAAACATTTTACTTACCCCTCCAGGGATTGAGTTCATGGCAGCCATCTTCCTTGTCTTCAGGAATCTGAGAATGCGAGTGGTGTATCAGCGCATGCGCAGTTGGAGCAAATTCCCATATTGCGACAACTGCACATGCACCAAAATCGATGGCAATCGCCGAATCGCCGGAAGAACACATGAAGATTACCGAAGACCTGGAAGATGGCTGCCGTGAACTCCTACCACTGAAAATCCACCAAGGGGTAAGTAAAAAGTTAGGGGTATTTGCCCGGGGTATCAGCTAGGCTGGTGGGAGGTGTGAGGATGGGTCTATGTAGGGTAGCGTTTTTTTTAAATTTTGAATTCTCCTTTAAAGGTAAACATCTCGTTTATGCTTTTAGGAGGGGCTTGGATGATTTCCTGGACAAGCATAATATCTAAAGGCGGCCATACACGGAGAGATCTGCTCGTTTGTTGCATCCAGGGCCGGACTGGAAGGAAAAAGCAGCCCTGGCAAAAGTTTCAAAGCAGCCCATGTATTCATGCACATGTTTCCAGTCCTAAGGTCAACTAGAACTAGTGTTTATTAATAGATATTTTAAGAGTCCATTACCATATAATCCCCAGCAATATTATACACTCTATGGGGTAGATTCATCAAAGAGTGAAGTTCCGCCACTAGAGGGAAATTCCGTCGCTCTCATTTCTATGGGATTTTGAAAGGCCTATTTATCAATGGGTGAAGTGAAAGTTTGCAGCCCATTTGCAGCCCATTTCCAATTAATAGCAAGTGGCCCATCAGGCATTTGCCAGAACCCACAAATTGCCAGTCCGGGCCTGTGTTAATTTCTCCCTGAGATCGTGGGCCCTAGGGACCAACGATTGGATCAGAGTGAAGTATCAACGGGCAGTCGGATCGCGGTACTGCACCAACGAACAGATGCCGCCGCGATATAATGGGATTTTTAGTCCCATCCGATCAACATCTTTCCGACTTTCAGCAAGATATCGATCGGGGAAGCCCATTGGAGGGTGCTGACTGTCACGGCTTTTATCGGCCCATGTATGGCCACCTATTCTGAATGCAGCAGAAGCCAGCTTATTAAAGAACAAGTAAACCTTTTTTTTTCTATCTGTAAATTTGCATCTGTTAAAGGAAAAGTAAATGTTTTTCTTTCTGTAAATTTGCTCTAAACAGCCCCCCAGATTAATGTACCTTAGTCCCTGCTGCAAGTCTGCTCTGGTTTCTGTGTTATCAGCAGCTTGTTTCCTCTTCTTCCTGGTGCAGAGTGAAGCCCCGCCCCTTAGCTTTCTGAGCTGACCTTATATCTTGGACTAGTCCTGGAGATCATTTGCATACTATGACATAGCAGATACCAGTGTGTGTAGCACCTTTTGCTTGGGGAAACTAGCTTACTAATGAAACACTGGCTCCCTCTTCCTCTCTATTGTGGAACAGCAGCAAATGGACTGCTCAGTAAACTAAGGGGCGGGGCTTCACTACATGGGTTTTGATTCATTGTTGAGTAGTCAGAACCAGCAGTGCATATATGTGTTTATGGTGTTCTGTTTAGGCCCCAAAGAGCCAGTACAGGAGAGCTTTTGCATGGCCGTTCACATTACTGCTGGCAATCTCATTCCAGCTGATGTACATCAGGCTGCTGGGAGTTGCTCCAACCCTCATAATGGAGCCAAGAGAAACGTATTGTGGCCCTGAAAACTCCAGCGCCGATAAGCAATCTGCTTCAGACGCCATTATAAACACAGTCACAACAAAATTCCCTAGATTCCCTCCATCATAACAATTTAAAAGAAAATCCAGCTTCTCCAGACAAGCTTCCTGCTGGCGAGCGAGGAAGGAATAATAAAGCAAAAACAGCAGCAGCAAATGAATGCGCCAGTGATGTTGCCAGACGGATTTTATGGACGTTCCTCAATGGTTTCAAAATCCTAAATTGACCAAATGAAAGATCTGCAATGCATGGATATAAAATATATATGGATGCATGGATATAAAATATATATGGATGCATGGATATAAAATATATATGGATGCATGGATATAAAATATAAAATATATATGGATGCATGGATATAAAATATATATGGATGCATGGATATAAAATATATATGGATGCATGGATATAAAATATAAAATATATATGGATGCATGGATATAAAATATAAAATATATATGGATGCATGGATATAAAATATATATGAATGCATGGATATAAAATATACGTCTAAGGCGGGTGCTCAGTGCGGCAGCTCCTATATCACAAAGTTCTGAAAAATAATTTTTATTGACAAAGAGCAAAACACTTCGTCAATCCTATGGTTGAAACAAGTTGAGTATCATGTTTTATTTTATGTTTAGCTCTATCTTGTTTATATATGGATTTCTCTGTTTATCTAGGGATTGGGGAGACATAGTAGGTGGTTGACCTTATTCTGCTGTTCATGAAGCCACTCAGGAAAGAAGCAAAGTGTGTTTGTGTTATGTCCATGGATAATGGGAACATCACATATCTCTCTACATTCCCATAACTACATTCCAGAATCAGTTACACCCAGCAGATCTATGTTAGCAGGCATGTTGTCTTACATAAAAGGGTTATTTGCCATTAAATTTTAGTATGACGTAGAGAGAGATATTCTGAGACAATTTGCAGTTGGTTTTCATTTTTTATTATTTGTGGTTTTTGAGTTATTTGGCTTTTAATTCAAGAGTTCTGCAGTTTGCAATTTCAGAAGTCCGGCTGCAAGGGTCCAACTTCCCCTAGCAACCATGCAGTGATTTGAATAAGAGACAGGAATATGAATAGGAGGGGCCTGAATAGAAAGATGAGTAATAAAAAGTAGCAATAACAATACATGTGCAGCCTTACAGAGCATTTTATAAATGGGGTCAGTGACCCCCATTTGAAAGCTGGAAAGAGTCAGAAGAAGAAGAAGAGTCAGAAGAAAAGGGCGAATAATTGAAACTATAAAAAAGAGATAATGAAGATCAATTAAAAGGTTTCTTAGAATTCACCATTCTATAACATATTAAAGGTTAACTTAAAGGTGAACCACTCCTTTAATTCAACACAAAAGTTTAAAAAAAAAACCCTACCCCTCTACCCTACATAGACCCGCCTCCCTCCTCCCCCAGGAGGAGCTGCTACCCTGGGCATATGCCTCTAACTTTTTACTCGGTGGATATTCAGGGATTGGAGTTCATCTCCCGGAATATGAATAGGAGAGGCCTGAATAGAAATATCAGTGATAAAAAGTAGCAATAACAATACATTTGTAGCCCTACAGAGCATTTGTTTATTTTAGATGGGGTCAGTGACCCCCATTTGAAATCTTGAAAAAAGTTAGAAGCAGGGATGTGGGAATTTGACACATTTCGCTTTGCCGATGCCCATTAAAGTCTATGAGCGTCATTTCCAAGGCGAAATAATTTGCCCATCCCTGGTCGGAAGAAGAAGGCAAATAATTAAAAAACTTTACAAGAGAAAAAATGAAGGCCAATTGAAAAGCTGCTTAGAATTAGGGATGCACTGAATCCAGGATTCGGTTCGGGATTCGACTTTTTTCAGCAGGATTCGGCCGAATCCTTCTGCCCAGCAGAACCCTAATTTGCATAAGCAAATTAGGGGCGGAGAGGGAAATTGCATGACTTTTGTCACAAAACAAGGAAGTAAAAAATGTTTTCCCCTTCCCAACAATAATTTGCATATGCAAATTAGGGTTCGGTTCGGTATTCGGCCAAATCTTTCTCGAAGGATTCGAGGTTTCATCCGAATCCAAAATGAATTAGAATTCTATAACATATTAAAAGTTATCGTAAAGGTTGTGCAATTGCAACGTAGGGCTAAAATCTGCAAAGTTCCATGTTTAGCATATTTCATCATCATCATCATCATCATTATTATTATAATTATTATCAATAAGTGCTGCGAAGTTGATTTCGGTTCCTGGCAACCATATGGAACGTGTTTCTGCACAATGTCCTGTCTTCAGGCTTTTCAACGGTATGTTAATGATCGTTTCACTCATATTCCACCCCCCCCTTATTAATGGGCAGCGTTGCTAGTAAATAACCCCCCTTCACTGTTTGTAAGGATCTCTGAATACTCTTCTCATTTCCAGACTGGGATCCATGAAGGAGTTACTGGTTTCTATAGTCGTGGAGCTGAATGCCAATGGGCTGAGTACCCCTGCCTTCCACCCCATCTATCGTGTAGGATAACGTTCATTAATTTCACACTTTCCGAATGGAAAGCTGACGAGCAACATAGGAAACTCGTCCTTAGGTGCCAAATGTCCCATTAACATGAGTGAATGAGAAGCGCTTGCGTTAATTGGGAACAGTAGTGATATTTCTTCTATAGGAATCCGGTGAGGCGGATGTGAGCTGCTCTTTATAATGGAAAAAGGATTTCTGGAGCCGCACATGTTGTTTCAATCACACGCCTGCCAGGCTTAGCCACCATTAAGCCCCTTTTGGAAATGATTCAAAGCCCAGTTTCAATTTTTATTCCCCCGCAAAAAAACCCCATTGTACTGCCCCGTCCCTGCACCAGTCACTTGCTCTAATCCTGTGGCTCATTCCTGGAGGCACAGTGATTAAATACCCTACTATGACTCCCCCAGCTACTGCACATCTGCTGCACCCATCACATCTGCACCCATCACATCTGCACCCATCACATCACCCGTGTGCACCTAAACGGCCAATGAACAGGAGCAGGTGGTGTGTTGGACAGGGGTAGGGTTGCCACTTGGCCGGTATTTTACCGACCTGTCTGGTAAAAATGATGTTTGATGCCAATGTTATTAATAGGAAAAACCTCCAAGAATATAGGAAGGCCGGTATCTTTTTCCGGAAAAGTTGGCCACCCTAGTCAGTGGGTAAGACATAAAAGGAGACCAGGGGACTGTAACTGGGTGATTCTTAGATTTAATGATATTAGCAGTTTCTACACTTCTAATACAGGTATGGGATCCATTATCCAGAAAGCTTCCAATTACAGAAAGGCCATTTTCCATATATACATGTACCCCAAAGTTTATTTGGACCATGTGTCTGGGATCAACTCTGCCAAGATTCAGTTTTTTGGCAGCAGTATTTATCTGTATTTTATCCTACCCCTACTTCCTTCTGTATGTCAACAGTAGGAATGGCCAGTGGTACATTTGCGCCACACATACAGCTATGGAATCTGTTATCCGTAAACCTGTTATCCAGAAAGCTCTGAATTACTGAAAGACCATCTTCCATAGACTCCATTATAAGCAAATAATATTATTTAAATCATTTTTAAAAACAATTTCCTCTTTCTCTGTAATAATAAAACAGTAGTTTGTACTTGATCTCCAACTAAGATATAATTAATCCTTATTGGAAGCAAAACCAGCCTATTGGGTTTAAAGATTTAAGATTTAAAGGGCACCAATCACAGCCAAACTCAAACACATATTAACAACCTGACCATTACAACCTAAACATGTTTAATCAAACTACTTATACAGTTTAAAAAAAAAAAAAAAAAAATCCCATACTTGGTCAAATGGGTTCTCTCACTAAGGTAGTCCATACTGTGACTACAACATGCAAATGAGTTCATGAGCATGCTCAGATTGTAGCACTGCCCTGAGTATTCTACCCAGAATTCCTAGCTTTACTAAACTCTAGAAGTATCACGTGATTTCGCTATCTTATCCCCTGCTGGTGATGTCATTATGCAAATGAAGGGCAAACACCAACTTCCAGAAGGGGGCAGCATTAACACAGAAGTTTGGCTGATTTCAAAATAGCTTAGAAGGTTTATTAGGCAACCAAGGAATTTCAACTGAGCATGTGCGAGATTTCAGAGCTGCAGTTGGCTGTGAAGATATAGGTAGGAGGAGTCAGTGAAATCCAAGATGCCTGCCTCAGCTAGAACTGCAGTGGAGATGGGGGAGATTTTGCAGAAGGTACAGTGAGCTGATGATTTACATTATACAAACAATTCTAACTGTTTTAAAAATCAGATTTCTTGAACTTTCATATAGTGTATTTTACAGTCTGACCTTGCCCCTGTTGTTCAGTCTGGGCAAGGACTAGGCAGAACAGTAACATACTAATTTATTGGAGAGCTGACACTTCCCTGCTCAGTTGTAGTGCTCCTGTTATGTCATAATAAGTGACAGAACCAGGCAGCAAAACATCAAGAGAGGCTTTCTGCTTCAGTGAGATAGGCTTTGCCTTGACCTGAGATCTGGGTGACGCTCCAAATCCACTGAGTGGGCCCTGGGCACATGCTTACACTTACTCAAATAGAAGGGTGCAGGCATCTGTTTGCACAAAGCATTCTATAATGGGCATAAATTGTCATATTTATAGAAAGCCAAGCAGTATGGCAGTTGCTAAGCTTATGGATAAAAGGAAGTATGTCTGCAGTAATATAAATCATGTATATCTCCCGTTTGTTTCGGGAGGGAAGGGTTCAGGCACTGGAGCACACTGGTAAAAATAACTCCTGCAAATTGAAAGCAGGAACCTTCTATGTTTCATATCCGTATTTTTCATATCTAATCTGGGTCAGGCATTTTCCCTGCCTATTAAGTGAACCTCTCACTTACTGCTTGTTAGTCTGGATATAGACCCGGGACCTTGTGCATTGCCTGAGCTGAATCAGCCAGAGACATCGCAGCTTCTTACAAGACTAGAACTCCCATAGTTGCCACTAGCACCAAACAGGTTGCCCCCTTTTCTGTAAAAAATACCTATATATTTTGCTTTTTTCCCTATTAATAATATTGGGATCAACCATCAAAATTACCGGCTAGGCCGGTAAAATACCAGCCAGGTGGCAACCATACTTGCGGCTCATATCTATGTGATTCCAAGTGACAGATATAGGTGAGGCCGCTGAGCTCTCAATTGCACAGCTCAATGGTCTCTCGGTTAGAAACAGCTTTGATGGGAAGGAAAGGCTTGATGCTTGAAAGGCTCCCCCAAGTGATTCTATCGACTTACCTGAAATTAGGGATGCACCGAATCCACTATTTTGGATTCGGCCGAACCCCCGAATCCTTCCCGAAAGATTTGGCCGAATACCGAACCGAATCCAAACCCTAATTTGCATATGCAAATTATGGGTGGGAAGGGGGAAACATTTTTTACTTCCTTGTTTTGTGCCAAAAAGTCACGTGATTTAGCTCCCTGGCCCTAATTTGCATATGCAAATTCGGTTTTGGTTCGGCCAGGCAGAAGGATTCGGCCGAATCCGAATCCTGCTGATAAAGGCCGAATCCTGGCCAAATCCCGAACCGAATCCTGGATTCGGTGCATCCCTACCTGAAATCCCGGACCGGTGCTCTTATCAGCGTAAAACTGCGGCCCGAGGGTTATACCAGTGAGCACCACAGAGCGATCAACTTCTGTCTTCAAATTTCGCATGCGCAGTTGAACAAAAAAAGCGAATCTTTAGTTAAAGTTTGGCTTTTCGTTCTACTGTGCATGTGCACCGGGCTGGTGCAGTTTTCTGCTGATACGAGCACCAGGGGTTTCAGGTAAGTCAATACAATCACTTTGGGGTGCCTAACATTTGGCATCCCCAATTGTGTCAAGCCTTTCCTTCTCCTTTAAGAGAGGGCAGCCTACCTCTGTGCCAATACTCCATGTACGACCCAAGGTTATTCTTATAGATGAGCTGTCTCAAATCTGCATTGCCCAAAATAAAAGTAGGAATTCATTGACGTGTATCTTAGTTGCCGTTGTTTCTCGCCAAACACTTCATTATGTTTATAGTTTATTTTCCCAAACTGTTGCATCTCCCTCTTGCACAAGTAAAAGCTTAATAGCCGGAGCACCAGTACTTTACTAATGTGAGGTCTACTTTTAGTGATGTCCCATGTGGATCTACATCCATAAAAGCATTGTTAGCCTTCTGTTCCATGGAAAATATTACTTAAATACTGATTCATGGGCAAACAACCATTTCTTATGTAACCATAACATAAAGCATGAAATAGACAAGCCATTTGACAGTGTCACTGATCCCAGTCCACCTTTTGGGCACCCATGCTTTAGGGAGTATTTGTGGACCTAAACTGGAGGGGGGCATAGGAAAGCAAAATGCTCCATGCACCATTGTCTATAGGGAGCACTTCTGCACTCTTAGCCCTTCCAGTGGCACCAGATTCCCCAGAATCCAACTCTGTCCCTTTTATCAGCAATCTGTCCAATGGCGGAACTGCACACACATTACAGTGATCATGGAACATCCCCCCGGACCATCAATAGTCTATTCAACTAGTGGATGGTGACTTGGCTCAACTTGTAGGTATGAAAGTTAATTCTGACGCCAGGGCAGTTAGATGAGGCTCTTGGCTGATACGTCCAGACACACAGACACTTTCCAAGATGGTGACCCCCTGTGACAAGTTTGAAGTCCTGGATCATTGCTGCTACTGACAAGCTGAAACTTTAGGCTGGTGCAATAACTTTGGTATTTAAAATATTTCATTTTTAACTATATTTATTTTCAGGGTTTAGTTCTTCTTTGAATTGTTTGCAGTGTCAAACTGGGACATCAGGGGCCCACCCCAAAACCTTACACTAGGGGCCCACCAAAACATTTTAGACCAGGGGCCAACTCTCAGTACTATTATTCTTCCTCTCCTCATTCAACCTCTATTCTCCAACACTGATTGTTTGTCCATATATTGCAATATATTCAAGCTGGCCAACTACATCAAACTCATCCCCAGTCTGGCCAGACCTACACTCAACTTTCATCTGATTAATTAAGAATTCAATTGCTTCATTATACATTTTACACAGGGATTGAGTTTTACCTGCAATCATTTGGAAGTTTTATCCTTGAATACAAGCAAATTGCAGGAAAACAAATTGGCCATATTATCATCATTTATTATCCATTTTATATAGCATTGGCATTGTCCAAATGTACATCATCCCATCAGTCCCTGTCACAGCAGAGCTTATAATCTAATGCCCCTATCACACACCTAGGACTTCAGTGTTTTATGCCAACCACTCTGTTGCCCTGAATGCTGCCCTTATACTCTACTCCAGTGATCCCCAACCAGTAGCTCGTGAGTAACATGTTATTCTCCAACCCCTTGGATGTTGCTCTCAGTGGCCTCAAAGCAGGTGATTATTTTTGAATTCCAGGCTTAGAGGCAAGTTTTGGTTGTATAAATACCAGATGTACTGGCAAAGTGGCAAACAGAGCCTCCTGTAGTCTGCCAGTCCACATTGGGGCTACCAAATAGCTACCGGTAATTATCTTTATTTTGCACCACCCAGGAACATCTTTCATGCTTGTGTTGCTCGCCAACTCTTTTTACATTTGAATGTTGCTCACGGGTGAAAAAGGTTGGGGACCCCTGCTCTACTCTCAAGCTGTTTTTGCCTTTTTAGGGAAAATTCTCCCTATTTACAAGTGGCCAATCATTTTTCTATAAATCTTCATGAAAACACATTGGCATAGATCCACATTGTTCAGGATTTTCCATGCCATACCAACCAGATATCACAGAAGTCTACTGAGGTCTTGGGCATGCCGTTCCCCATAAAGATCTCTTGGCTTGCAGGCCTCCATTTGGGATAGATTACGCATTAATCCATATGTTTCTGCAGACTTGCTTTGAGTGGGGGCAGCCATGATTGCTCTGATGAGGTAAACTCATGCAAAATGAGGGCAATTATTCCTGATATATATGGTAGCAACACACAGCACTGCTGATGACTAAAGGCTGGATGTTGTAGTACAGCAATGTCCAAAAAGATGTTAATTTGTCCATATCTGGTCTGCATTATACTAAAAGGACGAGTCTTAATCAGCTTTTAAAACTGATTCACAAAAAAAGTCATCAGTTTCCCCAGAGGAAGGAAATAACCACAAAATTAAATGAAGATTTTATTGGCAGTTCTGCTTGCCAGTGGCTCTGGAGAGTCCTCCAGCACGAGCTACTTGTTTCCTATTTGGGTGGGGAGAATCAGCGACTGCTGGAGGATTTATAGCTGATTTCTCCATATCAGGACTGGTCTTCCCATCCAGCAGTGATTATCAGCTGGAAGTCTGGGTTCCAAGCCAGGAAACACAGGGAGCATTTGCCATAAACCACATCCCCGTGGGAACCCTGGATCCTACTCTTTTTCTCCTGCACTTTACTTTTTTTGTTCTGGTGGTGGAAACACACCAATAAAGTGATTTAAGATACAGAAGAACAGACCAAAAAATATAATTCAATTATAGTTCAGCAATTAAAAAAAAAAATCATACTTAATATTAGCACTAATATATAATCCAAAGTACCCCCACAGCAGTTCTTTAACATGTGCTGGTAGGACCCATCCTGCAATTCCCATGCAAGCCACCAAGTAGATTTTTGGCACTTGTGTAGTAACTATACAATCTTCAGATTAAAGGCTGCTAAAGCTCATATGAAGAATCCAGAGAGAAGCAGCTGTCATGTGACTCAAAGGACCCTCAGAGCTATAAGGACCTGCTAGAAATGTCCATTGGTTCAAGGGAGGTCTAAGCAGATGAATGTGATCCTGTGAAAGAGCCCAACATGAGCAATTGTTATTATTAAATAAGAGAGGGGTCTGGAGAAGAGCATTTAAAGAAAAAACCCCAATGTAAAACCAAAAAGTTTAATATCTCACCAGTGATACGTTGGGTCTGGGTGATATGATAATTATGTATAAGGGGATCATATAATAATCTCTCCAGCTGACACAAGGAGAGGCTCCAGATGGGGTTTTTTTTTGCCTTCCTCAGGATCTACTAGCAGTTCTCATCGCCTTTGAAGGGTCTGGCAGTGTAACGGAAAGGTCTGACAGTGCACGGCTGGCCCATAGAGTGGCTATCAAGGTGTCTGGTAGACCAATGAGCTTTACTGATAGTATCTGGTGAAGAGCATGAGAGGAACGGAACCTGGACCATCTAGTACAGGGGTCTCCAAACTTTTCTATCCGTGAGCCACATTTAAATGTAAGATAAGTGAGAGAGCAACATAATCATTAAAGTTCCTGCATGTGCAAAATATGGAATGTTGTTGGCAATTGGTAGCCCTATGTAGACTTGCAGCCTACACAAATCTCTGTTTGGCAGTACACCTGTATTTTGTTCCACTAAAGCTAGCCTTCAAGTCAGGAATTCAAAACTTACTTTGAGGCCACTGGGAGAAACATCCAAGAGGTCGGAGAGCAACATGTTGCTCACGAGCCACTGGCTGGGGACCACTGATCTAGTAGCATGATCTCTTGTGAATGTACAAGATAAATTCTAGAACACACCAATACGGCATTTGATTGGCTGCCCACTGACATGGAACTTCAGTCACTGATTACATCTGTGCCATGCCTAATATTCTTGGGCCAAGCCCTACTGTGGCCTCTGGCAGCCATTCCCAGAAATACAAGCCTCCCACTCCCTCGCCCATTGGAAGAGCTGAAATTACAACTCATTTCAAGCTATATTACTGGCAAAAGCTACAAACTACTGGAGCAGATGGAGCACACAACAGCCTCTCAGTTCTGAGTTCTTCTCATCCCTCAGTGATGTGAAGCTGATTTCTCAGAAGAAACATCAAAGTTGCAAAGAGAGAGAAAGGGCCACCTCGGCACAATCTGGCGTCTCCAAGTCCTTTCATCTCTCCCAGAGCATCTGATGCTTTCAGGGAATTAGCCAGGAGGGACATCCATTTCTTAGTGAAGCGCAGATGGAAAATATCTCTTTAAACTGCTGCCAAAAATGTTATATCTAGCAAACAAGCAAGTCAGAGTAAATGCATGGGGGGGGGGGGGGGGGGGCAGGGGTAATATCCGCCTGATCTGACCTGAACCACAAAAACATTACTGACATGCTGATAAATAGCAGGGAGCAACTCTGAATATCACTGAATAATCCTGCATGTGGTGCAGACTGCAGAGCTTGCGTTCAGCATTGGATCGGAGCTACAGACTAGCAAGGGGATCTGTTTGTAAGCACTGCACAAAGGTAGGAGAGCAGCAACAGACAGACCCTCATTCCTTGTGTCTTCTCCCATCATGGACAAAAAACAAAAGGTCCTGTGCAATCACCCGTTTTATATATATATATATATATATATATATATATATATATATATATAGAAGATGAATACATTATGTGCATTAAAGGATAAGTAAACCTTTAAAATAGGGATGCACCAAATCCACTATTTTGGATTCGGCCGAACCCCGAATCCTTTGCAAACGATTCGGCTGAATACCGAACCAAATCCAAATATGCATATGCAAATTAGGCATGGGAAGGGGAAAACATTTTTTACTTCCTTGTTTTGTAACAAAAAGTCATGCGATTTCCCTCCCTCCCCTAATTTGAATATGCAAATTAGGATTCGGTTTGGCCAGGAAAAAGGATTCGGACGAATCCAAATCCTGCTGAAAAAGACGAATCCTGGATTCGGTGCGTCCCTACTTTAAAATAAGTGAATGTAAAATTGATGGGGGTGCTATTCTAGGCACTTTTGTCTTTTACATTGATTTTTTTATTTTCTTTTTATTCCAAGGTACAGTATTAAAGGATACATGTACTGGTAATATGAATTAATTTTGCTCAACAGCGCCACCTGCTGGTCATTTTCTGATCAGTCTGACCACCAAGTAGTCAAGGAAGTTCTCAGGAGAAAGAAAGAGGCTGCTCTGATGTTCTTCTGCTTTGGGAAAAATGATAAACCTTTCTCAAACCTTTCCTAAGCAGAAGAACATCAGCCTCTTTCTTTCTCCTGACAACTTCCTTGACTACTTGGTGGTCAGAAAGTGACCTGCAAGTGGCGCTGTTGTAACAAAATGAATTCATGTTAACACCACACGTATCCTTTAATATCCAGCCTCATCAATTTTATATTCACATCTTTTAAAGGTTTATTTATCCTTTAAGTTACTAAAAAAAACAAAATCTCTGCCATTACAGATAAATGTTGGTAAAATAAAACAGCAAGCAGATTGATGGTGACAAGAAATAATATGCATTAAAGGAGTAGTTCACCTTTAAATGAGCTTTTAATATGATGTAGAGAGTAATATTCCGAGACAATTTGCGACTGGGTTTTCATTTTTTATTATTTGTGGTTTTTGAGTTATTTAAATTTTTATTCAGCAGCAGTCAGTTCACAATTTCAGCAGTCTGGTTGCTAGGGTCCAAATTACACCTAGCAACCATGCATTGATTAGAAACCGGAATATGCAGGCCCGGATTTGTGGAGAGGCCACCTAGGCCCGGGCCAAGGGGGGCAGGATTTTAGGGGGCGGCATGCTGCCCACATTGGTTCAGAAATTGAAATTTCCATGTGCAAATTCCCATTGCTCCATCCCGATGATGAAAATTTGAGCAAATAAAAGGGAGGTGACAGGGGCGACAAACGACAGCGGGACTAGGGGTCCTGCTATGTAAATCCGGCCCTAGGAATATGAATAGAAAGACGAGTAATAAAAAGAAGCAATAACAAAACGGCATGTTTTTTTTTAGATGGGGGTCAGTGACCTCCATTTGAAAGCTGGAAAGAGTCAGAAGAATTAAGATACTAGTAAAAGCTTAGAGTTCGCCACTTCGTGTGAGAGCAGCTGCTATGCTCGTTGTTGCCTTTATCCGAATGCATGTAGCGACATCTTGTGGGCATTTCATGAACTGCATCAATTATTCAAGCAAAAAAACTCTCATAGCCTGGGGCTTGACAGACTGATTCTGAATATACGATTCCTTTAATCGTTTTATAAGCAGACAACGCACCTTCCCTGAACCTCAAATCAAAACAAGGAAACAAACAAAGCTGCTTGAGTTCTGCATGGCTGGGAAGTAAGGTGGGGGCTCCCCCTGCTGTTCATAAGTATGATTATTTCCCTGAGGGACCGTCTGACAATTCCTATCCACAGAATTAAATGAAGGGAGAATTTCACTGCATACAGTCAGGTTTATTATGAAAACGTTAGACATTTTAAAATTGAAGTATATTGGAGAAGGTTGAGATTTCTTTTTCATTAACGGAAATAAAAATGGGATTTTATTTTTTTGCCTTTCCTTGTCCATTAAGGTCCTGGCAATCTAATGCAGAAGTCGGCCCAAACCCATAAGAATAGTGCTGCCCCATACATTACTAGTAATACCTTTAAAATAAGTGCTCCACTTCTTGAAAGGGTGGTTCAGCTTTAAGTTAACTTTTTGTATGTTATAGAATTGCCTGTTCTAAGCAACTTTTCATTTGGTCTTCATCATTTTTTTTAGAGTTTTTTTTTATTATTTGCCTCCTTCTTCTGACTCTTTCCAGCTTTCAAATGGGGGTCACTGACCCCATCTAAAAAACAAATGCTTTGTAAGGCTACACAGTTATTGTAAGTTTTTATTACTCCTCTTTCTACCCAGGTTCTCTCCTATTCATATTCCTGTCTCTTATACATATCAATGCAGGGTTGCTAGGGGAATTTGGAGCAAGACACACAAGGCTGGAGTACAACAGGCAGGCACTTTTCCAGAACACCAAAATTAATCGGTCAGTAGAGTCCAGGAGCCTAATATTGTAATAGTAGAAAAAGTCTTTATTTTACATTATGTATAAAACAAAAAGCCTGATGCGTTTTTTTGTCCCTCAAGGACACTTAATCATAGGTTATCATTTGATCACAGGTAGGGTTGCCACCTGTCCGGTTTTGACCCAGACAGCCCGGGATTTTGAAGGGCTGCCCGGGTCAATACTTCCTGCCCGGTTTTCCAAATAAGGAAAACCGGGTGGGATTAGCTTGATTGACACAGCAATTGGCCAATCAGCGATCGCGTCATCATAGCGCCGCCCCATGACGTCAAGGCCCGCCCACTGACATCATGGGCCCGCCCCCCTGTCCGGGTTCAGCCACAGGAAAAGGTGGCAACCCTAATCACAGGCCTATGATTGAGTGTCCTTGAGGGACACCAAACGCGTCAGGCTTTTTTTTTTTTTATACATAATGTAAAATAATGTAAAAAAGACTTTCTACTATTACAATATTTGGCTCCTGGACTCTATTGACCGATTGATTTTGGTGTTCCAGAGAAGTGCCTGCCTGTACTCCAACCTTGTGTGTCTTGCTCCCCTCTGCTGAAGGTCTGGGGCATGAGCACCCGGACCCCCTGTGGAAAGCGGTAAGCTTATCCTGTTACTTTAAAAAATCCATGCTTCTTATAATCATAACTCTAGGGTAAATTGGACCCTAGCAACAACATTTCTGAAACTGCAAACTGGAGAGCTGCTGAATAGAAAAACTAAATAACTCAAAAACCACAAATAATAAAAAAATGACTATCACTCTCTACATCATACTAAGGGGCAGATTTATCAAGGGTCTAACTGAAAATTCGAATCGAATATAAAAAATTGGATCGAACGATTAAATAGTTAAATAAAATTAAATAAACATTTTTTTATCATGTACTGTCTCTTTAAGAATTCGAATATTGGTCTAAAACCTGTCGAATAGTGATGGACGAATCTGGACAAATTTTGCAAATTTCTAGTAGAATTTAGCCAGGGCAAAAAAATTCCTGAAACACTGTCGCGACTTGATATGGATGCCAGCGCCGATAAAACAGATGCCAGGGTCCATTTTTGAACGAAAAAACGGACGACTGTGTCCAAAATGAGACTCCAGCGAATTTTCGCCCAGGCAAAATTTTTCTGACGTTTCACAAATGTATTTGCCTCCGGTGAATGGTGGAAATTTGCCGCAGGCGAATTAAAAAAACTCCCATAAACTCGAAATTCCACCCTTGAAAAATCTGCTCCTAAAAGTCAAATTAAAGGTGAACAACTCCTTTAAAGTGATAGTAACACCGACACGACAATGAGCAGCGCACTAATAATGTGCAGGCCCTGAGCTCTAACATGAAGTGCATCTCATTAATAAACGACATTAATAACTAGGAATAATGGTGAGGAAAGGAGACTTTCCCTTTACATTAGATTTAATCAGGCATGGAAAAATAACATTCTGTAACATCACATTCAGGCGCCGACTTATCAAAACTAGAAAACTCTTCTTGTTCATTTCTCAGCAATTCTTGCGAGCAATACGGTTTTTCAAGTGTTTACAGGTACTGCCCCCCGCTGGACATTTTGTGGTGTTACAAGCTGGAATAAAAATGGATTTAATTGGGATTTTTTAACACAGAGAAAGGAGAGAGAACACAACATACGTAACTCTTTGAAGGTGTAAAATAGTTATAAGTTAATAAAACAAACAAAAACAGAGACATTTATTGGTTGTGTAAATAGAATTCCCATTCCCAGAGTCAATGCTTCTACTTAGTAGAACTTCCTTGGGAGTAAATACAGGCAGGTATGAGATCCGTTATCCAGAAAGCTCTGAATTATGGAAAGGCCGTCTCCCATAGACTCAATTTTATGCAAATAACCCAGGTTTTTAAAAACAATTTCCCCTGTAATAATAAAACAGTAGCTTGTACTTGTTCCCGACTAAGATATAATTAATCCTTATTGGAAGCAAAACCAGCCTATTGGGTTTATTTCGTGTTTATATGATTTTCTAGTAGACTTAAATGTGTTGTTCACCCTTAGGTCTAACATTTAGTATGACGTAGAGAGTGATATTCTGAGACACTTTGCAATTGGATTTTATGGGTTTCTTTTTTTACTTATTATTCAGCAGCTCTGTAATTTCATCCATCTGGTTGCTAGGGTCCATGATACCTTAGCAACCATGCATTGATCTGAATAAGAGACTGAAATATGAATAGGAGAGGCCTGAATAGAAAGACGAGTAATAATAAGTAGTATTAACAATAAATTTGTAGCCTTGCAGAGGATTTGTTTTTAGATGGGGTCAGTGACTGGAAAGAAGCCAATAGAAAAATTGCTTAGAATTGGTCATTCTATAACATAATAAAAGTTAACTTAAAGGTGAACCATCACTTTAAGGTATGAAGATCCAAATTTTGATAAGATCTGTTATGTAGAAAATCCCAGGTCCCCAGCATTCTGGATAACAGGTCCCATACCTGTCAGATATGGGGAGATTAGTCGGCTGGTGACAAATCATCTCTTCTTCGGGCGACTCATCTCCCCAAACTGCCTTCCCCCTGGCTAGAATCTAAACTGCCGGCGGCATGGCACTGGGTGCGGTTCGTTTTCCAAGGTCCCCCAAAGTTAACTTGGAAAATGAAGCACTAGCGATTTACATTCTAGCTGGGGGAAGGCACTTCATGGGAGATTAGTCGCCCTGAAAAAGAGGCAATTTGTTGGCAGGGGACTAATCTCCCCGAATCTGATTGTGTGTCTTTGCCCAGGGAAGATCCAGCCCATTTCTGGCCTTCAATTTGCCGCCCCCTTCCCCATGGCACTCACTTTTTCAGCACCAGACGGGGGTACCACGGCGCTAGTGCAGAGCACACAACTGCACGATCTGCACTAGAAGAGCCTAATTTATGGGTTGAAAATCGACTTAGTTACCAGGAGCGCCGTTTTTTCCGCCCCTAGTAACCAGGGGGGGGGGGCGCTGCCGCCTGAGGTGAGTGCCCCTGTCTCTGCCCTTAATGTGTTAAAAGAGAAGTAAAGTCTGATTATGCTAGAGATGTACCTGTTCAGAGGTTCAACAGCCCAATAGAAGTAATGACCAAGGCCTTCAAATTTGCCCACATCCCTATCTTGTATCGTCAGACTACTGCACATGCTCAGTGAGCTCTTGGCTGCTGCTGAGAAGCTAAGCATAAGTGTCATCAGAAATCATCTAGCAGAAAATTAGGTTTGTCTATCACTGATGCTCCAGAGCTGAGTAGTAATCGATTCTCATCAGACTGTACTGATTTCACAACCATGTGATGTGCAGGGAGGATCCTGACGATATCAGACGGCCTTCAATATGCCCTTTCCCCACGGCGCTTACTTTTTCAGCACCGTACAGGGGTAGGGGGGTGTCCACGGCGCTAGTGCAGAGCTCACAAATACTAGAAGAGCCGAATTTCTGATTTGAAAACCGGAAATTCGTCTCTTAATTACCAGGAGCAGCTTTTTTGCCGTCCCTGGTAACCAATGGGGCGCTGCTGCCTGAGCAGAGTGCCTCAACTCACCTCATTGGTGGAGCGCCCCTGGTGATGTGAATCTGAATTAATCAGCCTTTAATATTACATAGTGAATAAAGTACCCCCTCTTGTAAATTATAAGGATATTATAAGTCACTGAGGAGTTACATGACCATATAAAAACAAGAGACCGAAGACCAATTGTTTTTATACAGGTCATGGAACTCTCTTCTAATATCCTCATATTTTGCAACTGGGGGTACTTTATTTATTATAATACACAAGTTTCAGTGAGTCATGTGACAGAACTGACATCAGAACTCACCGTTTATAACTGATGACATCAGAACTCACCATTTATAACTGATGACATCAGAACTCATTGTTTATAACTGATGACATTAGAACTCACCGTTCATAAGTGATGACATCAGAACTCACCGTTTATAAGTGATGACATCAGAACTCACCGTTTATAAGTGATGACATCAGAACTCAACGTTTATAAGTGATGACATCAGAACTCACCGTTTATAAGTGATGACATCAGAACTCACCGTTTATAACTGATGACATTAGAACTCACCGTTTATAAGTGATGACATCAGAACTCACTGTTTATAAGGATATAATTTACAAGATATTCGCGGCTTTTGTGTAATATATATATATATATACACAGTCAGTCAGCCCAGTAGCTCAGTTAATGTGCTTAAATCAAATCCCAATGAATCCCATTTTACTTCCGGGTTGTTACACAACATAATGCTGATCTATCCAAGCTGGGGGTAAACATTTAAGCATTTGCCTTGAGGGTGAAAGAAGTAAATTTTACCCCCCTGAAATTGCACACGGTTTCCCATGACGGTAAAAGGGATGACAGAAAGATTTCCATTCAAACACGCGCCGATGTGCCCGTTGGTCTGGACCGAAACGAGAAAAGTTAATTCGCCGAGGAAATGCTGGTAAGACTCACGAAAAACTGATAAATATCTACACAAAAATATTGATCTGACGGAGAAAGTTGATCAAAATAAGTTTTCATCTCAACCTTTAAGCTTGAATTTCAGGCAGGGCAAGGTCACATGTCTGCGGGCTCAGTTCCAGGAAAGGTGATTGGTGGGCAGATGATGGTTACTGTCTATGTACTGTCTAATGGCTATGTAATGGCGCCATTTAGGGAGCAGCACAGAGGGTAGAAACTGGCTGCCCTTCTTCAGCTCGCTGCTCTCTTCTGCAATACAGTTGTTATTAACCCCCTTGGCTTCTGTTTCCCACTGAGATCAGCAGGTGACAGTAAATACAGCTTGGCTGCAGTCTGACTCTAAATCATTCCCTAATGTTGGCTCTCAGCTTTTACAGTGCATGACCACTAGATGTCAGCACCATCACTTAGTGCATTTTATCCAACAAAACTGACAGTTAGAGGGCTGCTTGTGGCTCCCACAGAAAGGCATCATCCTGTAGTAGCTGGGATAGTCTCTGGTTATAGGGACGGTAAAAATCCCTAAGAAGCTGTTGGGTTTGAGGGTACATGGGCCCAAGGCTGCAGTCTTCAGGGCGCCGGCTGTTGGACGCTGGGCTTTGTGTTATTGTGGCCTCCTGCTCATCACTCAGTGGCCCTGCAAACATAAGAGTATTCAAGAGTTAGTGTAAGGTCAGTGTCAAAGGCATCTTGGTGAGTCTGGGGCGCTCCAGTAATATTTGGACTCATGGGCAAGGACATTTTAAAGGATAAGTAAACCTTAAAAATAAGTTAATGTAAAATTAATGACTGTGTAAAGGTAAAAAACTGCCAACAGACCGAGTTGGCAATTTATCAGCCCATGAGTGGGGCCCTCTGACGAGCTTCCCTGATCAATATCTGGCCGAATGTTGATTGGGCAGGATTAAAAATCCCATCGCATCTGCGCGTTCATGCGGTCCCGCGATCCGACTGCCCCTATGTGCGTCATTCTGATCCGACCGTTGGGCCCTAGGGCCCACGATCGGATCAGCCTGATATCGCCCACCTCAATGTGGGCGTATCGGACAGAGATCCGCTCGTTTGACGAGATCGCCAAATGAGCAGATCGCCAAACGAGCGATAAGATATTAAAGGATACATGTATTGTTGACATGAATGAATTTTGTTGCTGGTTATTTTCCCACCAGTCTGACCACCAAGTAGTCAAGGAAGTTGTCAGGAGAGAGAAAGAGGCTGCTCTGATGTTCTTCTGCTTAGGGAAGGTTTTAGAAAGGTTTCTATTTTTTCCCTAAGCAGAAGAACATCAGAGCAGCCTCTTTCTTTCTCCTGACAACTTCCTTGACTACTTGGTGGTCAGAAAATGACCAGCAGGTGGCGCTCTTGTAACAAAATTCATTAATAGCACATGTATCCTTTAATATCTTGGAATGAAAAAAAAAAAATAATGAATGTACATTGCAAAAGTTCTTAAATAGCACCCTTATCAATTTTACATTCACTTATGTTTAAGGTTTATTTATCCTTTAAAAAAAATGCTGATGCCAAGAAATACCCTTTTTTATATCCATAATAACAGTCTTTAGATCCTTTTTATAATTTTGCCATAAAGGTGTTTGCCTGATGCTTTTACATGATCTGTTTTACCCTCGTGTTCCTCTAAGAGGGGGCTGCCATATTAGTGCAGCAGTAGCCAGTTAGCATTAGAAACCTACTGACAGATTGAGATGGGACATTCAGGTTGGCAAAACAGTCAGGTTTAGGAACTTCAAATAATAATTACAAAAGCAGAACTATCACCAAAAAACGATTGTGACCTATATATAACCTTTAATGTAGATATATTTAATGTAAAATATTTTGAAGTTTTTTTAGTGTCAGGATCACTTTAAGTAGACTGCTCTTATGGACACGTGTAGGGTATCCCAGCTGTACATGCCTATGGTGAACAGGGGGTGCCAGAAATAATACAGCAGCGTTCAGTTATACAAGCACAGGGAGAACAAAGTGCTCTCATACGTCGTTTTACGGTATTAAAGGGTTAATATGTGCCTGTACTCAATGCACAGACTTTACTGAGCAAATAAAACTGGCTCCAGGTTTTCCAGAGTAACTGTGCAAGAAAGGGAACAAGTAGCCAGATTCTCCCTCCCAGTATAATGAATCCCTCTAGGCCAGAGCATGGCATGAAGGGAAGGTCTCATTATAAACTAAGGATAACTTCCATTCATCTGCAGCTGATCACAGTTAACCCAAACCCATGCGTGGACTAGGGTTGCCACCTTTTCTGGAAAAAAAATACCGGCCTTTCTATATATTTATCATTTTTCCCTTAGGCTCAACCATCATTTTTACTGGCCAGGCCAGTAAAATACCGGCCTAGTGGCAACCCTAGCATGGACTGAGGGTGGTAATCATAACCTTGCCAGTGTAAAGCATCAGTTTACACAATTTCGTATATAGGGGTGGTTCACCTTTAAAGGGATACTGTCATGGGAATCAGTTAATAGTGCTGCTCCAGTAGACTTCTGCACTGAAATCCGTTTCTCAAAAGAGCAAACAGATTTTTTTAGATTTAGTTTTGAAATCTGAAATGGGGCTAGCCATTTTGTCAATTTCCCAGCTGCCCCTGGTCAT
>CM044443.1:15003293-15026020 GCA_024363595.1 Xenopus borealis | reverse complement strand
GGTGCCCATATCAAACCAGGTTAAATTCTGCATGAAAAAAAGCAAAATAGCATTATAATGGTTAACATGAAACCCAGTGGCACAGTAGCAGCTTGTGTATTTTAAAACTGAACCCTAAAATGAATATGTATAAAAATGCCCATATTTTATATAGTGAACTTATTACACCAGCCTAAAGTTTCAGCTTGTCAATAGCAGCAATGATCCAGGACTTCAAACTTGTCACAGGGGGTCACCATCTTGGAAAGTGTCTGTGACACTCACATGCTCAGTGGGCTCTGAGCAGCTGTTGAGAAGCTAAACTTAGGGGTCGTCACTATTTATCCAGCAGCAGAAAATTAGCTTCCCTGGCTGTAATATAAGCTGATGCTACAGGGCTGATTATTAAATTCTGATTCTGGTTTCTAATTATCTGTATCAATGACTAATCAGCCTTATATTGTGACTATATTTCTATTACACTACGGGGCAGATTTATCAAATTCACATGAATGATTAGAAATTCGATCGAATTTTCAAAAATATTAGAATTCGAATTTTCAATTATTTTTGAAGACCACTTCGACCATTGAATTTTGAAAATTCGATCGAATCGAATAAAATTCTATTTGAATATTCGACAGTCGAATAACTTGCCCTTTCAATTTTTTTTCGACTGCCTAGTTCGCCCGATTCAACCTACCGAACTGGTTTTCATTATTTTTGAACGAATAAAAAAGTTCGATAGAATGGTTGAAACCGTTAAAAAATAATCAAAAGTAATCGTTCGATCGAATTATTTATATTTGATCGTTCGTTCGATCGAATTGCGGTAAAATCCTTCGAATTCAATATCCGAAGTCGAAGGATTTCAATTCGACCACAATTCGATAGTAAATCTGTCCCTTAGTGCAGTGATCCCCCAACCAGTAGCTCGTGAGCAACATGTTGCTCTCCAACCATTTTGATGTTGCTCCCAGTGGCCTCAATGCAGGAGTTTATTTTTGATTTCCAGACTTGGAGGAAAGTTTTGTTTGTATAAGAACCAGGTTTACTGCTAAACAAAGCCTCAATACAGGTTGCCAATCCACATAGGGGCTACCAAATGGCTAATTACGGCACTTATTTTTCGTGCTAGTGTTGCTCCCCAACTCCTTTTACTTCTGAATGTTGCTCACGGCCTCAAAAGGTTGAGGATCCCTGGTGTACTGTATATTGTGAGTGGGTCCCTAAGCTCAGTAAGTGACAGCAGCACAGAGCATGTGAATCAGTGAATCAGTAGAAAAGAAGATGGGGAGCTACTGGGGCATCTACTGGGGAGACACAGATCTTTACTGCTAAAGGGCTGTGGTTGCCTTGGGCTGGTACACAAGCACAAAACATCATGTACAACATTTCTACCTACTTCTTTAGTTGGGCTTTAGTTCTCCTTTAAGATCACCATCTACGGCAGTAACACAACAGAAAGACTTCCTTTCTCTCATCAATAACCTGTGCCCCCCCCTCCCTCCATTAGACACATTGCCCCAATCTGAACCTACCAAGCTCCAGGAAGCTGAAGACCCTCCTCATACTTTGCAAGACCCTAACGGAGTAATCTTCCAGTCTCAGGATGAGGAACTGTTCCATCTTGTAGAGGGAGAGCCAGTCCCACAGGAACACCACATAGAGCCCCACTTGTAGCCGCACCTGAGAATAAAGCACAGGGACATGTTATTTAATGACTGGCTGAGCCTACAAAGTAATAACATTGCATTTCCCTGGAGCAACACAAGGGAAACCAAAGCCCATTATTATAGTCTATTTCTATTTTGTTCTTGGCTACTGTTATTGTTTTTGTCGGTTGGTCATGTTGTGGGATAGGCCTACAGCCATATTTCTTTGCTGAGTTTCCCTTTGGGCTCACATTTGTTTATATCACACAGATGGAATACCTAACAAATTATACTCTATTTTGACCAACAGGGCACATCTATGCCAGTGATTATTTGACCCATCGGCCATCTGATGCTGTTCATTAGCCGTATGATAGGATTACAGAACAGCAAACTGAGTGCAATATAACAATGATTCTTGTTGTCATCAATGTCTGCTGTGCCCCTGACAAAGACCCCTTTATTAGTGGAGTCCCCCATTTACGGACTTCTATTGTTTCAATTGAAGTGACTTCAATAACTGGGTTTAAAAAGATTGACAGTTTATTTACAGAGCTCTGTTCCAAGCACCCGACTCTCTTTTAGTTACCGATGCACCGTTTTTTTTTTAATTTAGGGTTGAATTCTCCTTTAAGGATCAGGCCAGGCACTTTGCATCCTGACCAAATCCCAGATTGGGTGCATCCCTACTTTCAGTACAGTAAGAGTACTCTTATTATAATGGCAATCTTGTATTCCCTCCACAGATACACTAGCTCTTAAAGGGCCTGTGTTTCATCCCAAGCTTCTTCTTCAGTGGGACAGAGGAAAGGTTCACCACAGGGGAACGTAAGATGCCACACCCGTGTGTAATAATACTCATTGTACTGTACTCACTGAGGCGCATTCAACTTGATATAGGGGAACCAAGGCTAAAACGTCCGTATAAGAACCTGATCACTAATATATGGAGATTGTACAGCATCACACTATAAACAAGGGTAACTGCAGAATATTTGTATGCCACTTCCCAGATCCTGTGTATTGTACATACGGGCAGGAGGTTGTTTAACGTGGTGTTGTAGGCGCAGGAACGTAGAGTAGAAGCTTGCAGGCAGCTCTCGAACATCTGCAGCGACTCATTCACCTTGTCGTGGAACTCCTCCACCGACTTGTTGGCGATGGCAAAGTATAAGTAGTCAGAGTATAGTCTGGGAGAAATTAGCAATACACTGTGAGTAAGGCCGAGACTGAGACACATAGGAGAATATAGATAGACGCTCCCCTGTTCTTCAGGGACTCTTTGGTTCAGGGTAGGGATGCACCGAATCCAGGATTCGGATTGGACTTTGACCAGGATTTGGCCTTTTTCAGTGGGATTTGGATTCGGCTGAAACCTCGTGCCTGGCCGAACTGAATATAAATGTGCATATGCAAATTAGGTGCAGGAAGGGAAGCCCCATAACTTTTTGTCACTAAGTAAAAAATGTTTTTTCCACATTTTCCCCTTCCTGTCCCTAATTTGCATATGCAAATTCAGATTTGGTTCGGTATTTGGCTGTATCCGTCATGAAGGATTCAGGGATCCAGCTAAATCTGAAACAGTGGATTCGGTGCATCTCTAGTTCGGGACCGTGCAAAATTAACAGGATCTATAATATGGCACTAATATAATTTATACTTTACATTATGTTGCAAATCACTTTGAAATGAGGGTCAGGACAGAAAGGAGATTATCATATAATGTTTAAAAGCCCTAACATGTCTACAGCAGTACCCTGCAGAGCTCACCCCTCTTAAAGGGATACTGTCATGGGAAAACATTTTTTTTCAAAATGCATGCTACTCCAGCAGACTTCTGCACTGAAATCCAATTCTCAAAAGAGCACAAAGATTGTTTTATATTCAGTTTTGAAAGCTGACATGGAGCTAGACATATTGTCAGTTTCCCAGCTGCCCCCAGTCATGTGACTTGTGACAACACTTTAGGATGGAACTGCTTTCTGGCAGGCTGTTTTTTCTCCTACTCAATGTAAATTAATCTCAGTGGGACTTAGATCTTAGTTCTACCTGGGAGCTCCTATCTGGTTACCTTCCCATTGTTCTTTTGTTAGGCTGGGGGGTGATATCACTCTAATTTGCTGTACAGCAGTAAAGACTGCCTGAAGTTTATCAGAGCTCAAGTCACATGACTGGGGGCAGCTTGGAAACTGACAATATGTCTAGTAACATTTCAGATATCAAAATCCAATATAAAAAAATCTGTTTGCTCTTTGGAAAAATGCGATCCTGTGCAGAGTCCTGCTGGAGCAGCACTATTAACTGATGTGTTTTGAAGAAAAAAAAAAAAGTTTTCCCTTGACAGTATCCCTTTAACAAGGTAAAACTGTGAATGGTAATGGTGGCCATTGTTCATTTATGGCAAGTGGTGTCCATTAACCAAAATGGTGACACAGCAATTGAATGATGGTGGTGAAGCCAGTATCAGGGAGTCTTCCGGCAACACTGCTGGGAACTGCTGGGAACTGGGACATTATATGGGCTCACCAACAAATTCTGTCCTTGCCTCCATCAGTCATATTCAATGTTGGTTCTGACAACAGTTCATAAGAACCAAGTTGTTTGGAGGCCTCAGGAGGCAGTTTGCCCAGACCTGATTGTATCCTAGTTGTCTAAAAAACACCCAGTCTGTCTATATCTGCCATCTTCACCTACAGAGAGCATGCCCTCCATCCTGCTTCCCCCCAGCCGTTAACTTGGCTCCTGGCCTCTTGTTACTCTCAGCAGCCAAGCGAATAACTGGCAGTGGAAGTAGCAGGGACTATCATTTATCATGCATTATACAACTAATTAATATTTTGAACAGAAGGATGCAGAAAAGACCTTATTTCTACTAAGGGGGAGGGGACGTTTGGGGAATCTCAAGCCATAACAAAATGGCTTTGAGAAAATTCCAAATGATTGCCTTTATTAATGGGGTTGTTTACCTTTAAATGAACTTTTAGTGTGAGTTAGAGAGTGATATTCTGAAACAATTTAGAACTGGTTATCATTTTTTTTATTATTTGTGAGTTATTTAGCTTTTTATTCAGCAGCTCTCCATCTTGCAATTTCAGCCGTCTGGTTACTGGGGTCCAAATTACCCTAGCAACCAGGCACTTGTTTGACTATGCGACTGGAATATGAATAGGGGAAGAAATTAATAGAAAGATCAGTGATAAAAAGTAGCAATAACAATACATCTGTAGCGTTACAGAGCATTTGCGTTTTATGGGGTCAAAGACCCCCCCCCCCCCAAAGATCAGAAGAAGGAGGCAAATAATTCAAAAACTATAAAATAGAAAACATTTAAAAGTTGCGTAGAATTAGCAATTCTATAACATACTAAAAGGTAACTTAGAGGCGACCCACCACTTTAACCATAACCTCAAACATCCCTGCCCCGCCCATTTTCCACTTACCTCTCCACAGGGTCCCGGAGCATGACAATAAATTTGGCATTAGGCTGAAAGGCGTGGATGAAGTCCTGTGTCAGGTGTGGAGGCTCTGTGTTGGTCATGTTATCATAGACGTACATCCAGGCGTTGTTGTCCCACATGGTTGATGCACTGGCTTCTCCTATCATAAACCAGCAAAATTCTTTAAAGGATACTGTCATGGGAAAACATGTTTTTTTCAAAACGCATCAGTTAATAGTGCTGCTCCAGCAGACTTCTGCACTGAAATCCGTTTCTCAAAAGAGCAAAAAAAAAAATTATATTCAAGTTTGAAATCTGACATGGGGCTAGACATTTTGTCAATTTCCCAGCTGCCCTGGTCATGTGACTTGTGCCAGCACTTTAGGAGGGAACTGCTTTCTGGCAGGCTGTTGTTTTTCCTTCTCAATGTAACTGAAGGAGTCACAGTGGGACATGGGTTTTTACTATTGAGTGCTGTTCTTAGATCTACCAGGCAGCTGTTATCTTGTGTTAGGGAGCTGTTATCTGGTTACCTTCCTATTGTTCTGTTGTTAGGCTGCTGGGTGGGGGAAAGGGAGGGGGTGATATCACTCCAACTTGCAGTACAGCAGTAAAGAGTGATTGAAGTTTATCAGAGCACAAGTCTCACATGACTTGGGGCAGCTGGGAAACTGACAATATGTCTAGCCCCATGTCAGATTTCAAAATTAGATATAAAAAAAATCTGTTTGCTCTTTTGAAAAATGGATTTCAATGTAGAATTCTGCTGGAGCAGCACTATTAACTGATATATTTTGAAAAAAAATGTTTTTCCCATGACAGGATCACTTTAATTTGTGCTAGCCCTGTATACCATATAATAATGGATAATGTGAATGGTATTTCTGATGGAATACTGAATATTCGGGAATTAAATCAGACACATCCCCTAACTTGAGCTAAATTAGATTAAAATAATTCAGTTCATTGTGGATCTCCCCATCTTCTAGACAATTTACCTATCACCAGAGGAACGGTAACAGCATCTTCTTTATCTTTGAATGTGTTGTACAGAGCATGGATCTCTTGTGCAGTCAAATCAAATAAATCCAGGTAATCCTCCACTGGAAAGGGACTCTGCAGCGCCTCTTTTAGCCTCATTATTCCTTTAGAAGAGAATAAATACAGGATTATATCGGTGCTTCCTACTTCAGTATATACTGAGAGAGGGGTGATGATCCCCCAGCTTCAAGGGGAACAAGGAGTGCTCTGCAGGGTAACACTGAGCATATTGACTGTTTATCGGGAAGACAGATTGACTTTATCCTTGTCTGAAAGTGTCTCACACTAAAAGATATTTATCCCCGTATTCTAGCATTCAGACAACATCCCGCTGTTTGTTAGATAGAGAAAAAAAAAAGTCAAAGCTGATGGCAGTCACTCTAGCAATGGCCAGGGCACTTGTTAGTGGCTCTATATTTATAAAGAGAATGTTCCATTGATTCCTATGGAATGTTTCCCGAGAATAATAATACAGCATTCACTCTGTCCCAGAACTGCTCCAATTATGTCTGGATAAACATAGCCAGTGCAATGCCGAAATGTGCCCGTGCCTGGAGGAATATAAAAGGGCAATTCTGCACACATCGTGGGAGACTGGCAACACGGCTACTGAACATTCCGCAGTTAATGGGCAGATTAACATTGCACAGTAAATGGTCACAGGTCAGGAGAACCAGGTACCCACAGCCCCTAAATGGGCTCCTCTTCTGGACTGGGATATATATATATATATATATATATATATATATATATATGTGTTTGCATAACAGTTCCACCCCTCTTGCTCCTTAAAATAAATGTCTGCCTCCTAAAAATATATGTCTGAGAGTCCCCTTGGTCATAATAATATGGCTAATTATAGTATGAATAGGGGCCATGGGGCCAGTTACTAAGCTAGTAGCCAACTTGTTATACTGTGGTCACCATTTTCTTCCTTTGATACTGTGATGCGGGTCTGTGATTCACACTGTAGGGTCTATGATCCCAATGGAACTCAACAGAACTTACTATAAAGAATGGAAAGCTCCCCCCCCCCCCCCCCCACAAAAATGTAATCAGTGAACAGCCTCAAACTGCCACTCCGGTTGTTGAAAGGTTAGCAGTAAAGCATCCCCTTAATCACTTATAATTCCTTCTCTTCCTCTAACCCACTCCCACAGGAATATGCTTTAACCATTGGCTAATGAGTATGCTCAGTTCTTCTCAGCTCAGATTACTAAACACACCTTCCAGTCTAACAGCCAATGAAGAGATATCACTGCTGGTTCTCACAGAAATGCTGCTTTACCTCCTAACCACATCTCCTGAGCTCAGCTTTACCCTTGAACTTAACCATGAAATTTACAGCATCCTGTTTGCAGTTGTCAGTGTTAAGGTTGATGTGTTAGAGGGAAAATTGCTGCTGGGTGAAAGCTGCTATTTGTTTTAGGAAAATGTGATGGCGCTGGCAAACGGAGGCGGTACAAATGATGTGGCTTGGGTGGGAAATATATGCCCAACTTATATGTATGGTAGGAAAATGTAGGCTTGTCCTTTAATGGTAGTTCCATCTACACTTCCACTGCCTGTAACGTCAGTAGCAACTGGGAGGGAAGGGACAGAGAATAATATAGGTAGAGGTTCAATTGCTAAATTATTACTATGAGCATGTACAACAGCCCTGTGACAGAGGTTAGATCCATCCTTTGCTTACTCTTCTGTGCTGAGTACAAAGTTATAGTAAAAGGGTTTGTAGGAGACACCTCTAGGACTTCTAATGCAGTTCCTCATCTCTACACACTTACACCAACCACAAACCCTAACCTTACATGTCCTTGTATTACTGTCGCCTGCTGGTCCGGAGTAAACACAAGTGACTGAAGAGCCACTAAAAGCCCCCAAAGATAAAAGTATTGGTGGTTTTAAAAAAACAAATGCCTTAATATTATTACTAGATTATCTAGACTGCCTCTATGTGGCACATGGAGTGGAAATGAACAGTATAAATTATTTTGTGTCAAAAATCTAATTTTCTGGTTATTATTTGCCCAAGCAATTCAAGGTTTTGTTTAGTTTTTTTTGCCTAATACGTGAGTATATTCGAGTTTTCAGGTTGTTAACCATGAACTCGCTGAATTGAGTTTTTTCCATTCATGTTTTCTCTTAAATTAGAAACCATTGGAGTTGCGCGTTCATTCGAGGTTTAAAAAAATATAAAATTCAACTGAATAAAAAAACCATAAAGCCAATAAAAGGCGTTTTTTAAACTATGGGTTGAGAGTGAAATCTCTGTGCCCTTTCTGTTCAGGGAGGGTCAACAAGATGTCCTTTATTTTGTTCATTTAGATCAGTGCTTCTCAACCTTCCTAATGCTGTGACCCTTTAATACAGTTCCTCATGTTGTGGTGACCCCCAACCATAAAATATTAAAATATTTTCGTTTCCAGCCCAGAGCAGATTGTTAAGAACAGGGGACAGTGTGGCTGCATAAAGGTTTGTTTTCCGTGCGTAGAGCAACAAAACATTTTGCCACACCCATTTTGTGGCCACACCCCAATTACCATGTTAATTTTACAAATTTTAAATGAGCAGGGAGAGCTGTATGGCAGTCCCTACTAAGGGGATATAGAAAGTTGTAGTGCAACTGGCTTCCCTACACAGGTTACTGAACTACAACTCCCAGCACCAACACCCGGAGAGCTACAACCTTGCCCCAGGGATAGTGGGGAGAGAGATGAACCTGCTCCTGGAACCCCTTAAGGGACCCCTGTGAAAGGGTCATTCGACCCCCAAAGGGGTCCCGACCCCCAGGTTGAGAACCACTGATTTAGATGAATAATTAATTCCAATTTAATTTGGATTAGGTAACAAAACACAATTTTCCTGTGGATCTACACCAAAACTGTCTCGAAACAATGAATGTGAACCTTTTAAATGACAGTTGTTGTGAAACTAGAACTCACAAGAATTCTGAGTCATATAAAGAGTCAGTTGGACACTGGGAATAGTAGCCTGATGCCATATGGATTGATTTAGACTGGAACAAAAACACATGCTCATACAGATTAAGGGCAGATTTGTCACTGCAAATTCAAGTCAAGATTTTTTGGGCTAAAAACTCAAATGAAAGTTTCATACATTTTAATGTTCAATATTTATTAATGGAGAACTAAACCCTAAAACAGAATATGGCTAGAAATGTCATATTCTATATACTGAACTTAATGGACCAGTTTAAAGTTTCAGAAGCTGATGTCACAAGGCTGATGCTAATTGCACTGTTTTCTGTGCTGCCATGTAATAATTATCTGTATTAATTACTAATAAGCCTTATATTGTGACTATATTTCTATTCTATGTGTACTGTATATTGTGAGTGGATCCCTAAAGCTGGACATAGATGCAAAGATTCGCTTGTTTGGAGACATCGCCAAACGAGCGGATCTTTCCCCGATATGCCACTAACTGGCAGGGCTAGATCGAGGTAATCCGAACTTTCGGCCCTATGGCCGAAAGATCTGACTACGACTATCACAATGGACTTCAGACGGGTCGAAAATCCAACCTTCCCGATCGATATCGTGTCCAGATCGGGAAGACCCGTCAGAAGCCCCCATACACGTTGAGATAAGCTGTCAAATCAGTCTAAAGCTGGCCATAGACGTAAAGATTTTTGAAAGATCCAATGGTTATTGTGAGACCACGATTGTCTCAAAACGATAGTTTAAATGTCTGATGTGTCCATCAACTAAAAAGACCATTTCAGGCGATAGTGCAGCAAAACTGAAGGATCGCAGCCTGCTTGGCCCTGCAAACATAGGTAGATTGTATGGGGACTGATTTTCTAACCTGGTTGATCAATCTTCAGACCAATGTTGGATGAAAAATCATAAGATGTATGATCATTCGAATCTCAGTAACCGCACGATCAGACAGATTGCTCGGACTTCGCTAAGTTAGGTCGTTCTGCAGAGAAAGATCTTTGCTTCTATGGGGACCTTCAAAGACCGATATCGGCAGCTTTATCTGCCCGTGTATGGCCATCTTAAGCTTAGTAAGTGACAGCAGCACAGAGCATGTGAATCAGTGAATCAGCAGAAAAGAAGATGGGGAGCTACTGGGGCATCTACTGGGGAGACACAGATCTTTACTGCTAAAGGGTTGTGGTTGCCTTGGGCTGGTACACAAGCACAAAACATCATGTACAACATTTCCACCCAACTTTTTATTTAAACTTTAAGTGCAAAAAACTCAAAAAACCATAATGTAAAAATTCAGCATCTGAGAGCTGACAAGTTCATGTACAAGTCAGTGGGAGTTGTCCTAAACCAGATTCCAGTTTTTCCAAATCTTTTTAAGTCGATAGACTCATTGAAAATAAGTAGAATGCAATTTTGCTGCGTTCAAATTTATTTCCATAAGCTTAATCGATTGAATTTTTGATAAACTAGTACACATAGGCCTTTGGTGAGTTTTATGACCTTTTCCAATTAAAAAATAAAAGGAAATTGAATGAATACGCCTACCCATTTATACATGAACACATACAGAAAATGCTCTGGTATGCGCATTAGATAAAATCCCCATCTCAGAAATTCAATCCATATGTATTCTGTTCTCCAGGCTAGAAGTGGCTTCTCTGAAATCCCTATAAAATCCCTTCCCATGCTGCATTCTGCTCCAACCAATAAAACTCCCACATGATTGTGTCCCAGAGCAAATATAACAGCTTTATAGGAGCACATAAGTCTCCAGCAAGAAAGTTTGAGGGTTGATGTTGGCTGTTATTACTGAGAGGGTCCATTTCAACACACCACCTGTTTCTTGTGGCCCTTTAAGTCAATGGGGGTTCGTTTCGGTATAACTTGAATTTCTTTTTTTCCGTAATTTGGATCTCCATCTCTTAAGTCTGCTAGAAAGTCATGTAAACATTAAATAAACCCAATAGGCTGGTTTTGCTTCCAATAAGGATTAATTACATCTTGGATTGGATCAAGTACAAGCTACTGTTTTATTATTACAGAGAAAAAGGAAATAATTTTTGCCAAATTTGGATAAAATGGAGACGGCTTTTCCGTAATTCACAACTTTCTGGATCTGATTAATTGTAGCAGTTTAGTTTACAAGGTCACTATTTCTTTTTAAACCCCACCACCCAACAAAAGGCTACTTGGAGGTGCTGGGAGTCATGCATTCTTGCCCTATGAAGTTATATGGTTTTAATTAGACCCAGAGCAGTAAGTCACAACGAATCAGCAATTTATACACCCTAGTTGCAAAAATTAAAGCTAATCTTTTATTATTTGCTATGGGTTACATAAGGTCTGTCCAACTGGAGGTCCGCAGCATGCCTAAGATCTCCTTAGACCTCTTAAAATTGCAAAAAAAATCAAACGAGTGTCCAAACGGTGATTTATTGAAGCCCAAATATATATCACAAAAGGGCAACGTTTCGGACCCCTCTGGGGTCGGCTTGATAAAGGACCCGGAGGGGTCCGAAACGTTGCCCTTTTGTGATGTATATTTGGGCTTCAATAAATCACCTTTTGGACACTCATTGCAATTGAAAGGTGTGCATCTGAATTTTTTTGCAATTACTCTAATGACCCCCCGAGCAAGGGAGGGGTCTTTCGGATTAGCACCCTGCACTAACAAGTTTTTTTCTTGGGATTGGGTTGAGCACTCCACTTTCGTGCAATACAATTAGACCTCTTAAAATAACATTATTGTGATATCATAATAACACAGCACTATGAAACAAGTTGGCGCTATAGAAATACATGTTAATAATAATAATAACACAGCAAAGTCACGATTTTTCTGTCAGAGTCGGGGCAGCCCCCCTGGTAGGTCCCATATACAGGACAATAAGCTGTCAACTTGTTCAGGAAGGACTGTTACATTGTAGAATATTACTACATAATCAATGAGGAAATTCCTTATTATCAGTAAAATATCACCGGACACTTACCAAATCTTTTCCTCGTCCACCACTGTGGTTCTTTGTTGGCCGAGAATCGAACACTGGGATGGAGGCGCATGCGGTTGTATAAATCGGTGGTGCCGCATTTGGGCTGCCCAATCATGTAAAAGTATGGGAGGCAACGCAATCGGTAGCGGGAGTCCCCTTTAACCAGCAGCCTTTTCCAGAAACTCTGGCGCATCTCTTCAAAGACAGCGCGGAATCGCTTGGAATACAGGACATATGCATTGCCGCTGTATGGGTCTTTCTTTTCTTCATATTTCTGGTACCAACAGGGGCTTCGGCTGATGGAGAGGAATTGTTGTGGAATCACGGCAAACATCTAGGGATTGTTAAAAAAGATATATTACTTTATAAGTGTAGTGGCACATGGGAAGATTTAGCCAGCTGTGATATAATAATTGCGGGCAACTATTCTTCCCGAAATGCCTTCAAACTGGCAAGATGTGAATCGCCAGTGTGATGGCATAAACATCACTTAGGTATTCCGAAGTCGCCCAAGTTGGAAACTGCAGCTTAAAAACTGATAGACATATATAGGCAACATATTTTTACCATATTTAACATATTCTGGTTAATTTCTCACCTACATGTCAGCTTGGTAATGAAAGTTAAGAATCTTCTAGGAAACAGACCTTCTCTGTATCTTGCACTTCAATACATAAAATAAAATGGGCCTGCTTCTAAAATAGAACCCTCGAAATGCTCAGCCAAGGAGCAAAACCATGCTCAAATCAATATAAAACCATGCTTCTCCAGTGCCATCTTATTGTAAAATATGTCCACTGGAGGGCACAGTTTCCTGGAAATTTCTGGATCTAGTGATCATGTCAGAGCAATCAGATTTGTTTACCAATTTACCAGGTTACCAATTTGGAACTCCTTGCTTTAAAGACATTACACACAAGATTATTTTCTATTTGGAATGTTATCTGAGGGTGTCACATAAATCCAGTACGCAACTTGACTTAATTATTGTGGTGAACATTTGATGTTACTCACATGTGGTTCATATTGCTTCAGTTCCTCAGTGTCGGGGATTCTGCGGTCAGTTAGATGAACTACTGAATTTTCTGAAAGTGCAATGTCCTTCTGACTCCTGCCTTCCGACTGGTTGTAACCGGAAGAGTAGTCTCTTGAATCAGGAGGGAATGGCTGGAACAGATGGTCTTGCTTGCCTCCAGCGAGCACGTAAGATGTGACCACCAATGCTGCGATCACCAAAGCAAACACTAAGCTGCATAGTATTCTCCTGCCAAGGCCTTTGCGGAAACCTAGGCTGGAGCCCAGTAATATTGTCATTCCTAAGAAAGGCACAGGCTGCCCTTTGACCAACTTGGGGTAGGATTAGGCCCCTCTGACATCAGGTTAAAGGTGAGCGTATCTACTCAGGGATCCAAGTCAAAACAAATACCATCTTTCAGTTTCCAAAAACTCAAAAGTTAAGATTTATTCATGAATGGATCATGTATCTGTCCCAAGGTTTTCTGTATCCACCATGTACAAAGAATCTGTATAAAGAAATGGTACGAAGAACATTCTGTTAAAATCGTCTAAGTAGATAAACCAGGTCAGTGAAATTCACTCGCCTCCAAAAAGGAAAGCGAGACAAAAATATAGCTTTATGGAAATGTAAATCTTCAAACATAGTAACAGCATTGTCTTGTGATGTTTCTCTGCTAAGAACTGACCAGTGAAATATGTGATGACCCTTCTTTGAAGTAGAGAAACATCACAAGACTTTTATATTATCAACTGTACCAGAAGAAGTCACTCTTTCATTACAAAAGAATTAATTTTGCCTTGGGAGAGGAAGCAATATAGCGAGGGGAACATGTTGTCATTTAATGAAATACCCTTGCAGACACTACTTGCTGTTCTTCTTTATTGCTCCCTAAAATAGAGCAGCTGCTGAAGGTAATTGCTGTCACCTTTCCAACCTTTATTTCAATCAAATTAAGGCCCTCATACACTAGCAGATATAAGTGTATGGTGCCCTCCGACGGGCTTCACCGATCAATATGTGGCTGAAAGTCTGCCAGATGGTTTAAAAATCCAGTCGAGTTGAGGACAACATCATTTTGTGGTCCTTGATCCAACTGCCTGTTATGATGCTATCGTAGACCCTTAAGGTAGGCATATCGGGGAGAGATTTGCTTGTCTGGCGACCTCGCCAAACAAGCAGTTCTCCATATGTATGGCCATCTCAAGGTTGTGCTTAAAATATTCCATGCTGCATGGGTGATGGGTTCATTACTGATAATTTGGGAGGCCTCAAAACTGCCCTCCTGGTTATTGAATACGAGGGTCATCACTTAGTCTAAATCAATTCTTAATCAACAGTACTCCTGTACAATCTACTGTATATAAGTAAATTATTACCTGTATTCCCTTCTCTATGTCTAGCTGGGTGGAAGAAAAATTAATGTAGGCTACATATCTCACCACAATGTTTTGCCATGATATGTCCAAGTATATTAGCTACTGGGTAAATAACTACTTCCAGCATGTCTATAAGATCTGTACTAGCATTGTCCTACCCTCTCCTGGTCTCCTTCATGTACTATCTCTTTAAACATTGGTGATCTTCTTTTTAGCCTTGATCCATTTCAGCTAACACCAGTCCACTCTTTTTGTTCATTCTCCTGCTCCTCTGTTTGGTTGTCCCATTCTCATTGGTAATACTCTCTACACTGGACATTTACAAAGTCGCTTGCCTATACAAAGGAGTGTGCTATATCAGGATACCTAGAATGTCCTCAGGCCCTGGATAAACATAAATGGTACCAATGGACATTCTGATACACAATTTCAATAAATGAGTGGGCAAGGAGGCCTTCAATAGAAGTACCTTCCAGTCACCACGTTGTTTATATGTCTTTCATTCATATTTGGCTCAAGCATTTGCATTTAATTCAGTTAAGGAGGAACTCGTCCCTCCATGTGAACATAGTCACAGCACATTGCTTTCCACTTACTACTTGGCTCATGCTTCAAAGTATGCAGCTGTATTTCACTGAGGGACTCATGCCACATTGTCCAAAGCCAATGTCTCTGACTGAAAGAGTAAAGTAGCAGTAATCAGAAATGGTTCTGTTTGGAAGAGGCTTATGTCTTGGATCAAATGTGCAGTCTATCCCAAGCTATTCTAAGATCACACCCGTTGAAAATGTATCTTGGAATCTTGTATGCAGTGGCCTCAGAGATGAGCATGAGTAGGCGTAGGGAATATCAGTGGATCGGAGTCCATAACATTCAGCCACTTTACTTCTCACGCTCAGTGTTTTATGTGGTTTAATTAACCGATCCCATCAGGACACAGAAGCATGTAAATGATTTTATTTTCTCTCATTAATTCATGCTGACAGTCCAGCCTCTGAATGCTAGCTCACAGCTAATTAACAGATTTATGGGAATTCATCAGGGAGGAATTTATAAGGCTCTGTTTCAGTTTAGTACAACGAAAAGAGTTTTATGGTGCGTACAGACAGGCCTCCTGTGGTCCAGATGAAGTGAAGTGCATTTGGGACAGGTTTAACAAGCAGGAGGTATACATGCTAGTAGCTGTTTCAGATACTAGATTACTTTGTGTATTTTCAGTTACTAGCAAAAAAAAAAGTAACCTAACTCTCACCTCAATGAACTGTATTTTTCTGACCTCAAACCACCCAATGATATCACAGAAGCTGAAGCCATTTCTGATAACCCCCTGATGACCATCCTTTTGCTTCTCAGGTTGGTTGTTCCATTCTCATTGTGGCTACTGTCTATATTGGACATTTGCAAAGGTGCTTGACCTTGACGTTGAGTGGCTAATGATCAGACTCAAGGACAAAGGGCTCAGTTATACACACAAAAGTGTGTTAGGGTACTTAAGAGTGTCCCCTGGCTCTGGCTCTGGCACCAGTGGGCATTCTGATACAAAATACCAATAAATGTGCATGCAAGGAGGCCCTCAAAATAATTTGTTGCAAGATCCCGTAACTCCCAGGCACACTACTGTGCATAAATGATTACAAATGAGCTGACATGTGGCCACAGTCACAGCACATTTTTTAAATGCCTTCCATTCATTTGGCTCATGCAATTTTATTTAATTTAGTTAACGAGGGACTTGTCTTTTATGGGCCAGAACTGACTGATTTCCGAGCTTTATATTCTTATGACAATTATAAAAATGCCTATCTATCTCCTCGCCGGCCTGAGTTCTAAGAATGTTTAATTGCAATGCAATAAATATACAGTAAGTCTAAGGCCAACGTTTGGGAAGCAAAAGCGAAATGAGCGAGTGAATTATCAGATGAACAAACGCGCTTTGATAATCACAAAAAGGTTCTGTCTGGCAGGCGCTAATGTCTTTCCACAACTCGGATAAAAAGTGCAACATTCCCCAAATTGATCTTAGATTACTTGCCTGGGAAATTCTCCCTTGGAGTATTGTATGTTGCAGCCTCAGCCAAAGAGATGAGTGTGAGCAGAACATATGAGTGGTCTGAAGTCAGCCGCTTTCCTTCTCACGTTCAGTGTCTCATTTGGTTTAATTAACTGATCCTGACATGGCACAGAAGCAAGTAAATGTTTCTATTATCTTTCATTAAATAATGCTGACAGTCCAGTCACTGAATGCTAGCTTAGAGCCAATAAACTGATTTATATGAATTCATTTGGAAGGATTTTATAAGGCTCTGTTTCAGTTTAAGGGACAACAAAAACATTTTTTTGTTGCGTGCAGACAAGCGTCCTGTGATCCAGATGAACAGAAGCGCGTTTGGGACGGGTTCAACAAGCAAAGTGGCATAAAAGCTAGTAGCTGCATCAGATATTTGCCAACTGGATTGCTCCGTGTGCTGCAGATACAAAGAAATACAACCAAACTCTACTACACTGTAGGGTACAGACATTTTGCTGACCCAAACCCACACGATGAATTCACAGAAACTGAAGCCATGAAGACACAAAGTGATTAAAATAGTATTTTTCAGACAAATGTTTCTAGTCCAATATTTTATCATTACTTGTTATAGATACTGTACAGTATATAAATCACAGTTTTTTTGGGGGGCGGGGGGGTTTATTTATCAAAGTTTGATTGTCAGAGTTTTTTATACCGTGAACTCGAATGAACTCAAATGGTGTTTTATTTAAGAAAAAACTTGATTCTGCGTATTCAAGTTGTCAAACCTGAAAACTTCAATTGACCGAGTTTTTGGCAAAAAAAAAAACTTGAATCAGTCAAATTGATCGAGTTTTCAAGCAAAACCCTCAGAAAGAAACTCAAACATCATGAATTAACATCTTCAAATGGTTCAAGGGATATCTACCACTGACTCCAACATGACATCAACAAGTTTAGACTTCAAAAATTTCCAGGGTCAGGTATAATAAATCTCGAAAAATTCATGATTTTTTCAAACAATTCGAAAAAGTAGAGGGTTTTTAACCAGAAAATGTGAATTTTTACCAAAAAAAACTAGAAAAACTCAAATTTTTGTGGAAAACACAACTCGAACCATAATAAATAACCCCCAAGTCTCTGTGCTATGGTTCCACAAATACCATGGACAAAACAGGAAAGGAAAAGTGGTCATATACAATTCTAGATTGCCATTGCCATGTTTTTTTACCCACAATGCAGCATTTCCCCCATAATTTCAGCGAAATTATGATCGCCAGGGGGAGTGTTCCAGACATAGTTTCAGTCGATGCGACAAAATTCGAAGAGTTGATTCCAAGCGCCCGAGTGATTTCCAACTTGGTGAAAGGGCAATATTGCGGTAGGTGCCCCTCTCTTCACTTTAATGGCAGTGCACTTACGGGTCAGTTGATTACATGCTCACTTCCAAGTTTTAGAGTGATCATTCCTTAATCAGCGGTTATCACCTGAAATGCTAGGTTAACAAAATTTGGGTGCTCTTAAAGCAAAACATCTGACTGGATGCAATGCAGACAAAAAGGACAGAACCTTTTTCAATGTGACCCTCCAGCTAAAGTCAAACCACAACTCTCCTAATACTAAGTAGTTCATAGATCTGCAAAGGATGATGGGAATCATGCTTCAAAACTATTCTGACTCCAGCAGCAAAAGTGACCTCTGATCATTTCCTTTTTTTTACTCCCACCACAGGGAAATAAACAAATCGGCCCAGTGGGAAAACTCAAGAAAAAAAAATACACTTATAATTACTGTAACGCCGCAGCCTCGTTTGTTCCCAGGGAGAGCGGTGGAACTCCACAGGGGGTGGTTTACTTGAGCAAAGCTAGTCTATTAAAGTATGGCTGAGAGCTAGACTTATGGAATGGGAGCCCGATGTCTCTGTAGTGGCTGGCGGTTAGACTCGTTGGCACATAAGTTGCCTAATATACTCTGGAAGCTGGGCTCAATTATTTACATGTTTTCTGAAACTGTGATGTGTTGACGGTTTATTTATAACAGACATCTGGGCGTAAAACCACAACAAATCTAACAGAAAAGTGTCCCAGTCCATTAATTAAAGACAAATATTTTCTTAGCCGAAGACAGGGCTGCGCTTGGTTTATTCTGCATCATTATTACTTGGCTCTGGTTTCCATGCGCCGGAATTTAATAAACAGACTTCTAATGTTGATATTTTTCCATAGGTTTGAAAGGCTGCGTCCCATCGGCTGAATGTTTTCAGTAAACGATAGTAATGAGGCAATTTATTCCTGGAGGTTAAAAAGGCAAGTTTAGCTAACCCCAAGTTAACATTAGCTTTTATAGTTTGTATTAAAGGAAGGCTGAAAAAGGCCTCAAGTCGATGCTACCGTCTGAGAGGCTCTTGTGGCCCCCAGAATACCCAAGGGTTTCACTGAGTTTTTTTTAATTAAATTGCACACACACAGTGTATATAAATAGAAGCACAGCACAAGCACAATGTATATACAGTAACAACCCACTGCTCTAATACTATAACAAAAAAAAACTATGGGTTTTACTTGCCCTTTAAAACTTGTGACCTGGCCCTTTCAAAGACTCATGGACACCTAAAAATGTTATACTTATCTTCATGTGTCTCTTTTATAATGAGTATTGGTCAGATACTAGAAGTAGTGACTTCACTTTGATTTTATGGTAATTTACAATTTTTAGCTCCCATAGGGAAATTTAGTCATATTCCCACCACACCACCTCATGTTGACCACCTCCCCATGGTCAACATCTGACCTGGTCAAAGACTCGATTCTAGTAATACCCAGATCTGTTGGGAGAGGACTGCATCAAGGAAATGCAGTTCTTGCCTAAAAATGATTTTTGAACCTGCCCAACAGACCTCTGGCCAATTTCCAACTAGATATCAGTCCGACAGGCTGTCGGGAGGTCCCTTAACAATAAGCTGCCAACTTGGTCGAGTTAGCAGCTTTTCTTGGTGGGTTTATGGGTAAATTCAGAAGGTTTTTATTTGACTATGGCTCAGGGTCTTCTCTTTGTCGCAGGGGGTTGTAAATATATGGCAACTGAACATTATCTCCTAATTACACCCTCTATATCAGGAGATACATGTTGTCCAACTACAACCCACTATCACAAGATGGTTAGAGCTTCAGGGACAGCAGAGCTGATATTCTTGCTGTAAACATAAGGATGTGAGAAAATGCTCTTTTACATGTAGATATTTATTTATAGCATTAGGCTGAAGTGTTCCATATGGAGGCACAAGCACTCATACATTCAGCGAAATGAGAGAAAGAATATTGAGGCAGGGAGTGAAGTAAAAAAAAAAAGAATGGAAGAAAGGAAAATGTGATCAGGCTCTGTGGGGACATCCTTGGCACTGACATGTGGATATTACTATCCCAGCAGTAAGTGGAATGATTATATGGTATGTGCTTGGAAAGCAGAGAGACACAGTCAGGTTAAACCATCACAGCTATGGAATGTGAGGGGCCTTCTGTACATAAGCACACACAACTCTGCTCAAAGAGACTGTCTCTGCTCCGCTAGTGAGATCATTCTTAAGAAATACCACAGCCGTGTGTAAACTAACTGTCATGGTGGCCAGCAAAGAGGCAGTTCTATGTAAGCACCACAGGGAAAAGAGCAAACTAGAGCCCATCGCACAGCCATGTTGGGAGGCATTTGATGGATGTTTCGGCCTTTGTTGTCTTCAGGACAGCGCCTCTCCCTTAGCTGACGTACCCTTCTATCTGCATAAATTTATATCTCTGCACATCAAACAGTGTATATGCAGCAATTGCAGCATAGTCATGTGAGGATGGAAACTAGGGATGAACAAAATACTGAATCCTTCACCAAAAAGTTGATGTGCCAAACATGCACATTTAAGGGGCCTGCATGCACAGAAAATCCTATAGTTCAGCATGAAATTAGCTTAACTGGTGTTATGCCAATACATTTCCATATGGTCTGTCTTACTGAATATAATGCTTTCAGTACTGACCATATGCTTAGCCCTTCGTGTGACTGACAGTTGCTCTTGAGTACACACAGATCTTGGTAATCTTGGCAATAGGTGCTATAAAGCTAAGCAAGATGGTGCAAAATGCCTCTGGTTGTGCCAATTTTGTTACATTCACAGTTTTACAAATCTTACTGGTAGGGTGATGGCCTGCAGAGCTCTTTGTCAATGGTGGAAAATTGTGCTCCCTGTGGGCAACGTAGCCCCTGCAAATAACTTTCCATGGCACAGAACAGAAACTGCCTTCAAAGACATTTTTTGAGCGATTACACAAAGTAAATGTTTAACCCATGATGATTCCCGTTCACTGCCACAAAAATTGGACATGCAGCCAACTTGTCGCTCGTAGGTCCCATTACCCTTTAGAAATGCCCAGAATCTGTTGTTTTTTTGTTTGTTTGTTTTTAAATTTGACTGAATACCAACTCGACTACAATAGATTTATCTGAATCCCAAACCAAAGTTGAATACGCAAATAATTTAAATCACAATAGAAAAAACATTGTACGAGGAAAACAAAAAACCGACCTTGAGAGTGGTAAAAAAAACACAAATCAACATAGTGACACTTTATGGTTAAAAAAGTATCAGCATCAAGTGATACGGTCTATAGTAGTGATGTGTGGGTCAACAAAACAGTATGCATGTGTCTGAGCCAAACATGCCCTATGCCAACCCAACCCTTCATTGTCCACCTATCATGACCACCCCTCTCTGATATCACCAGACGGATCACGCATATAAATAAGCAATGGAGGTGGTTGAGTCACCCAACCTGCAGGTACACCTACAGGCCCTCATTTTTAATTTCCCATATAAGTTTTTCTAATAGAAATATTAAGAGTTAAGCATATACATATGTATAGCTCTGAGACCCAGCAAAAAGGGGGGCGAGGCTTACCAGAAAGCAGGAAGAGTTACAGGTGAGCGTACTCTGGCCATGGTCCAGAAGCCTGACAAAGTTTCTCATGGAAGGGAGTGGAAAGTAAATACCCAGGCCCCCAAATTCCCAGCCCTGTTAACATATGAGCTAAAGCAGTGATCCCCAACCAGTAGCTCGTAATCAACATGTTGCTCCCCAACCCATTGGATGTTGCTCCCAGTGGCTTCAAAGCAGGAGACTATTTTTTAATTCCTGGCTTGGAGGAAACGCTTGGTTGGATAACAAAAAAAAAAACAGTTGTACTGTCAAATAGAGCTTTCTGTAGGCTCCAGTCCACATAGGGGCTACCAAAATACTCAATCATAGTCCTTCGTTGGCATCCTCGGGAACTATTTTAATGCTTATGTTGCTCCCCAACCCTCCTTACATCTGAATGTGGCTCACGGGTGAAAAAGGTTGGGGATCCCTGAGCTAAAGTAAAGTAAATATACACCTAAGTTCTAGGGAGAACAGCTTTATTATCTTCAGTCGATAAATCCTGTTATGTTTGTAAGTGCAAGTATGTGAAAAAAGGTTTTAACTAAGCCTCAGGTGTATTTTATTTCCTTAATAACTGATCCGATCATTTGTTTTGCTTAAAACAGGAATACCTGCAATGAGAGCATCCTAATAAAAAACCCTAAGCCCAATAAATACCAGGGATAAAAGTGCAGAGCAGGCTCGTTTCCCTCAGAATATGAGAATACACAGCAGCAATAACATGAATCACATAATCCAAAATTAGATGCTTCAGTTCTCATAGAACACAAATAAATATGATGGATAAGAAGAACTGGCAAATTACCTTGCACAGCAAATAAACAGGTCAATCTTTAAAGTGCTTTGATTCCTCCCCAATCTGCTGGCTCATTTATATACCCCCTTCTCCAGTGATGTCAGAGAGGGCCCAGTTGGGTGTAGGTATATAAGTAATGACACCCCAAATCAGGTTGGGATAGGGCAGGTTAAGCTCCGGTGCAAAAGCTCTTTTCTGTGCAAGGGATCCCTGGGAATGAGCTAGAGTGCAACATGTTTCTTCCTAAGATAGAGCCATAGGCCAGTGCATTTTTCCAAGAAGGGGCCATGCCAAATGAAAAACTATTAAAGATGATTGTGTAGACCCACCCAAAACAGCATGGGTGCTACTGGCATCATTTTAAGAACAGAGGAATATATATGGCACCCATTATCCGGAAACATAATTAGGGGAAGGCCGTCTCTAATAGACTATATAATAATGATGTGGAAATTTTTATAAAATCATATTTCACCATATGGTCACCACCGATGTGGGAT
>CM044443.1:14979172-14994483 GCA_024363595.1 Xenopus borealis | reverse complement strand
GGGGGGGGGGGGGAGGCCTCTCTAGGGCTGGTAATGTTTATTCAAGCCTTTCATTCTCCTTTATACTATGAGGTTGAGTCCCATGTACATTTAGGAATTATAGTGACTACTAGATATATGATTGCTTCAATTTATAAAAAGGCACCATCTTATTTCTGTGACCTACCTAGCCAGGCACAGTATACTAAGGGGCAGATTTACTAAATTCACGTGAATAGATCGAATTCCGATCGTACGATTTAATCGGATATTCGAATATGCAAATTTGGCCACTTCGATGATCGAATACCCAAAATTTGATAGATCGAATGATCGGATATTTGATCATTCGACCATTCGATGATCGAAGTACTTTACCTTTAAAATTTTATTCGACTGCCTACTTCGCCAGACTGAACCTACCGAATTGCAATAGAAGCCTATGGGAATCCCCAATAGGCTTTTTTTTCTATCACCTGCTCGAATACCATTCGTACAATCGAACTCCTTGATCGTTCGAATCGTATTTGATAATTCGATCATTCGATGATCGAAGTACTTTACCTTTAAAATTTTATTCAACTGCCTACTTCGCCAAAATGAACCTACCGAATTGCAATAGAAGCCTATGGGAATCCCCCCATAGGCTCCTTTTTTCTATCACCTGCTCGAATACCATTTGAACAATTTTTTCGGTATTCGATCGTACGATTTTATCGAGGTAAAAATTGCCTTAAACTATTCGGCCGAATTCGAGGGCTTTTAGCCCTCGAATTGGTGAATAATGGTAAATTTGCCCCTAGGTGTGTTTCTTAAAGTGCTGGCATAAATATCTGTCTAATCCTTTCTATTATTAGTTCTTTGTCCATTAATCAGGAAGACTTTCCTGGCTGGACAGACTCCCTACAATCATAACTAATACACTCTTTATTTGAAGCTGATAGTTCTGAGCACTGATGGAATGGGTCCTCAGTAATGACTTGCACTAGAAATAATGGCGGAAACCTTTTCTAATTGTCATTTTTGACATGCCTATATATTACCTAGAGACAAAAGTAAAACCGCAGCCCAACATATGGCAGCAGTGAAACAGAGCCACAAACGTGGGCAATTTTTAACATGAACACGAGTCCATTAGGCTGATTAAAGGCAATTTGGCACCCCTAAATTGTTTTGCCCACCAAATGTGAGCTTCCACTCCTGTTTGTGGGAGTTGCACTATTGTGCAGCATGTACCGACCGGCCCACACGTGCGCAGAATGATCGAAAGCTGTGGCACAAATTGATAGTGCCACAAATGGCCGTCCGCGCTGGGAGTTTCCTCCTCGTGTAGGGGGTCAACTATTCTCAGGGGCCATTTAAGGTAAGAAGGGGTTTAAGGGGGCTGGGCATTTAGGCAAGATTGACCTGCCACAGTATTATGCCATTCACATCACTAACTTCAGGCATGGGTGGCATTTTCTCGGATGGCGAAATGTGACATTAGCTAAATGGCCTAAAACTCACCAACCATGAACGCTCCAAATCGTTTACTGCCAAAAATAACATAGCACTCATGTTTACTAAAGAGCGATGTACTCAAGTTGTCTTGTGAGAGCGGCCATTAATAAAACAAACTTAATAGCTAATGTCAACATTAATTCTGGCGAGTTTTTTTTTTGCCGGCAATTTAGCTCAGCTTAACTTTCTGTAATAAATCTTGCAAAAGACATGCATTATCAACTGAATTAATTAGATGTAATTTATTGTTTTGTATATTATTATGAGCCAATTCATAATTTAGATGTATCATTGCTCCTTAAAGGAGAACTAAAGTTTAACTGAAGACATAGTCTAGAAATGTTGTACATGATGTTTTGTGTTTGTGTACCAGCCCAAGGCAACCACAACCCTTTAGCAGTAAAGATCTGTGTCTCCCCAGTAGATGCCCCAGTAGCTCCCCATCTTCTTTTCTGATTCACTGATTCACATGCTCTGTGCTGCTGTCACTTACTGAGCTTAGGGACCCACTAACAATATACAGTACTCTTAGGGGCAGATTTACTAAAAATCAAATTTGAGGGTTAATAAACCCTCAAATTCGATTTTCAAATTTAGAGGGGAAGTGGTCAAATTTCAAAAACATTTCAATTCAAATCTTTCTAATGCAATTCGACCAATCGAGCAAAAAAAATTTGAACGATTCAAACGATTTTAACCCTTCGATCGAATTTTTTTTTATTCGATTAAAAAAAGCTTTAAAACACCTATGGGAGCTTCCCATAGGGTTTTAAAGCAATTCGGTAGGTCCAAGTTGGCGAACTGGCCTATTCAACCATCGAATATTCAAATACAATTAAATTCAAATTATTCTAATCTGTTAAATTTTGAAATTCAGTGGTCGAAGTTACCTCATTTGCATATTTCAAATTCGAATTTTTAAAAAAAATTTCGAATCCTTCATGTGAATTTAGTAAATCTGCCCCCATAGTGTAATGGAAATATAGTCACAATACAAGGCTGATTAGTCAAAAACCAGTTCAATTAGCACCAGAATTTAATAATCAGCCCTGCAGCATCAGCTCATATTACAGAAAACTTTATTTTAATTAATGACGACCCCTAAGCTTAGCTGCTCAGAGCCCACTGAGCATGTGAGTGTCACAGACACTTTCCAAGATGGTGACCCCCTGTGACAAGTTTGAAGTCCTGGATCATTGCTGCTATTGACAAGCTGAAACTTTAGACTGGTGCAATAAAGTCATTACATAAAACATTGCATTTTTACCCATATAAATTTTTAGGGTTTAGTTCTCTTTTAATGAAGGGTCTGGAAAATCAGGTAACTGGACTGGGGTTGTAAGGGCATGCATCCCTATGGACCAAAGTAGGCAGTCCATAGTGCTCTTCTGAAATAATTGGCCTGAAGTTCCTCTTTAAAAAATAAACTTTAGTCCTTAAAGTTACATGCACGTCATGGAAAGCCCCTGCTGCTGCGCTATGGAGATACTATCATCTTGCCTCAAGACTGACCTTCTGTCAACGATGGTTCTTAAATATATATATATACTTGTAAAGGACTTCACGTTTCTTTTCCCGTTCTTCTGTTGCCTTGTTATCTTCTTATTCAGACCTTCACACCTCCACACAAGGCTCCTACCCAACAGCCACCTGAACATCCACTGTCTGCAATTTCAGGCAACATTCTTGCTAGGAAGTCTTGCTGGGGGCTATTCCAAATCTTCACAATGGAAAGTGATTACTGGCAGCACGGCACGTTTCTGTCACCAATCAATTTCTGGAGAAAAGCATCAGCGCTAAAATGCTGACAAACCTCTTGGCACAACATTATGCTAAAGCATGACAAGACTGCTGTTCTTTGCACAAGAAAGAAACAGACACGACCACATGAAAACTTAAAAACTCACTTCCTCATTCACGTGCAAGTCACAGTAAGATATTCAACACAATAAAAGAACACATTTAGGAGCAAATTTACTATTATTCCCGGTAGTTAACTCGACCAAATTCGCAATTTGATAAGCATTCGACCATGGAATTGTTTTAGGCTATCATTTTGCTGGCAATATGATTTCTCGTATGAATTCGTATGATCGGATAACGATCGTTCGATTTCACAAGAATATCGTGAAATTTCCTTCGAGCGTCCGAAAAATTTGTACGATTCAAATGATCGAACGCTCCAATCTTACGAATGGTATTCGAGCAGGATTTAGCCTCAGAAGCTTATGGGGAGCTTCCCATAGGCTTCTATTACAATTCCGTAGGTTCAATCTGGTGAAGTAGGCAGTCAAATAACTTTAAAATTTTGATTCCTTCAATCATCGAATGATTGAATGATCGAATATCCGATCATTTGATCTATTCGATATTCGATGATCGAAGAGGCCAAATTTGCATATCCGATTTCAAGAAAAATATGTACGAACGGTATTCGATCGAACTTCGATCATTTCACGTGAAATTCGTAAATCGGCCCCTTATTCTTATTTATGTGCAAATCCCCTTGTTCCTTTTTGGTAAGCAACCCCCCCAAGGCAACCTGTATTTGTAGCAGCCCAAGGCAACCACAGGCCTTTAGTAGTAAACATCAAAGATACCTCTGACTGTTGTCAGTGAACGAATCACAATATAATATAGAAAATAAACATCACAGAATAAGGCTGCTTAGCAATATACTCATACTCAAGCTACATGGCAGCTCAGAAACTACTGTATACTGCAAAAGAATTTATGAATTGATCAGGCAACTTATATGACAGATGGACCTTTCCAACAGCTGCTTGGAGCTCACTGAGCATGTGCAGTGCCACTGACACTCCAGAATCAATACTCCCTCCTTTGTGATCCAACTGTTCTTGAGAATTAGTTTTAAAATGATAGAAATGTTGTAGAATAAACTATAAAAAAAAAAGACTGTGACTTCTGGGGATACATTTTATCTTAGGGGCAGATTTACTAAATTCATGTGAATGATTCGAAATTCGATAAAATTTTCAAAAAGATTTGAATTTTCGAATTGTATTTGGGGCCACTTCGACCATCGAATTAAAAATTTAAAAATTCGATCGAATCGAATGATTTGAATAGATTGAATAAAAATCTATTTGAATATTTGATGGTGGAATTACTTGCCCACTTATTCGACTGCCTAGTTCGCCAGCTTAAACCTACCAAATTGCTGTATAACCCTATGAGAAGCTCCCATAGGGTTTTTTCAGCTTTTTAAGATCGAATTTAAAAAAATTAGATCGAATGGTTAAAATTGTTCCATTCAAACTATTTGATCGTTTGATCGAAATTTTTTAATTCGATATTTCGATTGATTAAATTGCGTTAAAACCCTTCGAATTCGATATTCAAAGGTTTAAAATTCGATCAAAATTCGATGGTCGAATTCAAGGGTTTTTTAACCCTCGAATTTGACCCTTAGTAAATCTGTCCCTTAGTGTATCAGATCATCTGTAAGTTTATTGAGGGACAATGAACCTTAGAGTCAAAAATGACTTGGTAAAAAGCCCAGACAGCTGGAGGGCTTTAGACCAAAGGCATGTGAGGCTTTTGTATTGCTTTCGGCTATTATCAATGGGATGTGCTCAGCTTTCGGTTCACATGCAGGACGGCTGACGGTTTCACATACAAAACTTCAATTGTGGCTTTGCCTTTTCATGGATCCACTGCAGTTGCGCTATATGGCCACTTTCAGAAATTGCCAGACTTTTTGGTGTTACTGTTCCTTTAATATACTAATGTATTTTCCATGTTGATAGAAAGAAGTTGAAGGGATACTGTCATGGGAAAATTTTTTTTTTTTTTTCCAAAATGCATCAGTTAATAGTGCCGCTCCAGCGGAATTCCGCACTGAAATCCATTTCTCAAAAGAGCAAACAGCTTTCTTTATATTTCTTTTGAAATCTGCCATGGGGCTAGACATATTGTCAATTTCCCAGCTACCCCAAGTCATGTGACTTGTGCTCTGATAAATTTCAGTCACTCTTTGCTGCTGTACTGCAATGCAAGTTGAAGAGATATCAACCCGCCCCCCCCAGCAGCCTAACAACAGAACAATGGGAAGGTAACCAGATAACAGCTCCCTAAGACAAGATAACAGCTGCCTGGTAAATCTAAGAACACCACTCAATAGTAAAACCCATTGCCCCACTCAGTTACATTAAGTAGGAAAAACAACAGCCTGACAGAAAGCAGTTCCATCCTAAAGTGCTGGCACACGTCACATGACCAGGGACAGCTGGGAAATTGACAAAATGTCTAGCCCCATGTCAGATTTCAAAATTGAATATAGAAAAAATCTGTTTGCTCTTTTGAGAAATGGATTTCAGTGTCTGCTGGAGTAGCACTATTAGTAGCGTTTTGAAAAAAACATGTTTTCCCATGACAGTAACCCTTTAAGGCATTTAAAAACACTGCCAAAGCTCAAAAATATAAACAGCATCTTTTGGTAATTCTAAACCAAAATCAAAGTTAAACAACACAAACCAAAAACAATTGGAATGCCTAGAACAACTTATACATCAATTGAACGAGTTCCAGAAATAGGTGTGGAGATTTTAAGAAAATTGGTTGGCCAAACAAGTGTAGATGGGCAATAGGCTGCTCCATCTGGGACACCCCAATGAGGAGGTGGTGTTGTTCCCCCTGGGCATACAGCAATAGAATGGATGGAGCAAAATCATGGGAATTGGGCAAGGAAAGTGTATAATAGAATAAGGCTAGAAATGGTGCATTTTGTATACTAAACATAAACATGAACTTACTGCACCACAAGCCTAATCAAACAAATGATTTATGCTTTCAAAGTTGGCCACAGGGGGCTGTCATCTTGTAACTTTGTTATACATCTTTGCAAGACTAGACTACATACACATGCTCAGTGTGGTCTGGGCTTCTTAGGGATCGTCATAAATGATAAAAAAACAAAGCTGCTTGAGTTCTGCATGGCTGGTAAGTACGGCAGGGGCTCCCCCTGCTGTTCTTGAGTATGACTGTTTCCCTGCCAGAAGTTAGGGATCATCTGCAAATTCCTACCCACAACACTAAATGAAGGGAGAATTTCACTGCCTACAGTCAGGCTTCTTATAAAAACGGTACACATTTTTTAATTAATTAATTATATTCTTTACAATTTTCAATTTCTGTTTTTCGTTTTTTGTCTTTTGGGATTTTCACTTCCCTTTATTTATTTTTATATTTTCTTTTTGTCACTTCCGGGGTGGTCACTAAATTGGCGCGCTATGGTTGTATTTTAAGGGATGTTTTTAGTGTTTTGTTGCACTTTGAGAAAGGCTGTTGTATCAGCCGAAACGTTAGTGATGTATTGCTAATAAAGAAACTTTTTTCGACATAAGACCTGCGAGTGCTGCCATTTACCAGGAACAATAGAACTTTTTCGTGGATCGGCACCCAGGCTACTAAGTGGATCCTTATCGTGAGTGCCGTTTCTCTACTTATTCATTTTTTAATTAAAGTATATTGGAGATAGGTTTCTTTTTCATTAAAGAAAGTAAAAATGGGATTTTATTTCTTTGCCTTTCCTTGCCCTTTAAGAACATCTGTAAAAAAGCACTGTTACCCTAGATTGGGAGATAGACAAGGACCTTTGGGAGACTCTAATCAGCACCCATGATCAGTGGCTCAAGAAAAAAGGGTTTAGAAAGTCAGGCAAAGACATGGTTAACTGAAAGTAGAAAGAAGCCAAATAGAATTGTAGAATGCTTTTATAACGGCACATATAGATATGCGAGTAAAGGAAAGCTTCCTGCTTCTTGGCCAGATGGAAGCATACTAGAGGTTTTTCTCTGCAATCATCTTCTTCTCGGTACATTACAAGGTTCCCACACCCACCCTCTTATTTATTTCACGCAAGGGAAAACCTGAGTCACAAATGATAAAAGGGAGTCCTGATCAATACGTCTCTATCAGATTTGTACTGCTAGAAGGCCTCCTTTATTACCACACTTAATGGAAAACTAATCTACTTCCATTTTCTCCATCGGAATCAGAACAGATGGACTAATTGACAATCATAAGGCACCGGAAGAAATTGTTGTGACAAACCAATTAGATAGGTGTTTTGCCGTCCCAAAAACAATAATATAGACGGAACATCCAGTTATTATTAGGGATGCACCGAATCCACTATTTTGGATTCGGCCGAACCCCCGAATCCTTCCCGAAATATTTGGCCGAATACCGAACCGAATCCGAACCCTAATTTGCATATTCATATTCTTGCCAGCAGGAAGGCATTTCACTAGAGATTTGTTGCTGGGAAACTAATCTCCCTGTGTGCCACCACCCTTAGGGCAGAGACACAAGTGGAGATTCAGGGAGATTTAGTCGCCAATCGAAAAATTGCCTTTTGTTCGGGCGATTAATCTCCCTGAACTGCCTTCTGCCGGCTAGAATATAAGTTTCCGAAGGGATGGCACACGGATCGCTTAATTTTCCAAAATCGCCTGACTTTCCAGCTTTAATATAAATTGCCGGCAGGATGTCACTCGGAGCGCTTCGTTTTCGGAATTGCCTCACAGGGAAACTTTGCGTGGCTTCAGAAAACGAAACACTCCGAGTGCCATCCTGCCAGTGATTTAGATTCTAGCCGGCGAGAAGGCAGTTCAGGGAGATTAGTCGCCCCAAAAGAAGAGGCGATTTGTCGCCAAGCGACTAATCTCCCCGAATTTCCATGTGTGTCTCTGCCCTTAAAGGGGAATTCAATCCCTTGGCCGCTAACCTCCCCCCCCCCCACTCCTCCCTCCCAGCCTACCTCTCCCTGCGGGAAAGTGCCCCTAAGTGGCCACTTACCCCTCAATGCAGGTCCCCTCAGTGCAGGTTCCCAGGCGCCATCTTTTTCAGCAACGTCTTCTTCCTTCTTCGGTCGGCCCTCTGCGGCGCATGTACTGTAGCACGCATTTGCCTGTTTGTACTACTGCGCAAGAGCCCACAGTTTGACGATTGAACTTCGTGAACTTTCGGTGCATGCACAGTAGTACAAACCGGGAAATGCGTTCTACTGTGCATGCGCCGCAGAAAGCCGACGGATGAAGGGAGGGAGGAGAGGAGTAGGTTAGCGCCCGAGGGATTGAATTCCCTTTTAAAGAGCGCAGGGGCCCATATACAGTATTGGGTCTGGACCTGCAGGTTTATAATCCCTGACTGAACAGGAATTCGAAAGCGACTTGTTATGGTCAAGTGATTGAACAATAAGACACAAATATAGATTAAAACATAAGAAATTCCATTATCTGTCCTACATTGGTTCTTCCAGCTGGTTCTTTGACTAGTTATTGTTGGGCAGACTCTGGCATAGGAGTTGACTGGGTGCAGTCAGTATGTTCAATATGGTCTATAGAATGTTGTCGCATGTGTTGCTGGAAGTCACTGTCAAGCTAGAATATATATATATATAGCGAAAGTGCTGCAGTCAATGTGCCTAAACACTGCCATGCATTACATAAATATATATATGTTATACAGGTATGGGACATGTTATCCAGAACGCTTGGGTTCTGGGGTTTTCCAGATAATGGATCTTTCCATAATTTTGATCTTCATATCTACTAAAGAAAGTGTAAAGATTAAAGGGGTGGTTCACCTTAAAGGTAACTTTTATTATGTTATAGAACTGCCAATTCTAAGCAACTTTTCAACTGATTTTCATCATTTACAGTTTTGCAGCTTTCAAACGGGCGTAGCCGACCCCTTCGAAAAAGCAAATGCTCTGTAAGGCTACAAATGTATTGTTATTGCTACTTGTTACTACACGTCTTTCTATTCAGTCCCTCTCCTGTTCATATTCCAGTCTCTTATTCAATGCACGGTTGCTAGGGGAATTTGGACCCCAGTAACCAGATTGCTTAACAATGCAAATTGAAGAGCTGCTGCATAAAAAGCAAAATAACTCAAAAATCTTCAATAATAAAAACAATTAAAAAACAATTGCAAATTGTCTCAGAATATCACTCTCTAGACTGAACATTTTCTCAAAGGTGAACAACCCTTTAAATAAACCCAACAGGCTGGTTTTGTTTCCAATAAAGATGAATTATATCTTAGGCTTAGTCCAGACGGGGAGATTCGGGGGCGATCCGTCGCCTGGCGACTTTTCACCGCGACGGATCGCCCCCGAATCTCCCGGCACCGGCATAGCTTAAAAACGCCGGCGCGTGTTCACACGGAGCGGCGCGATTTTTAAAATCGCTCCAAATTGCCTAGCTATTCGGGGAGATTCAGGGGTGATCCGTCGCGGCTAGAAGTCGCCAGGCGATGGATTGCCCCCGAATCTCCCCATCTGGACTAAGCCTTAAGGTGGCCATACACAGGCCGATAAAAGCTGCCGACAGACCGAGTCGGTAGCTTATTGGCCCATGTACAGGGACCTCCGACGGGCTTCCCCCATCGATATCTGGCCAAAAACATTCCGTCAGATCGCAGCCGCATCTGTTCGTTGATGGGGTCCAGTGATCCGACTAAACGTTACCACTTCGTTCTGGGCCCGATATCGCCCACCTCAAGGCAACATCGCCAAGCAAGCGGATCTCTCCTTGTATGGCTGCCTTAAGTATGGATCAAGAAAAAGGTACTGTTTAAAGGGAAACTGTCATGGGGAAACATGTTTTTTTCAAAACACATCAGTTAATAGTGCTGCTCCAGTAGACTTCTGCACTGAAATCCATTTCTCAAAAGAGCAAACAGATTTTTTTATATTCAGTTTTGATCTCTGACATGGGGATATTTTTGTCAATTTCCCAGCTGCCCCTGGTCATGTGACTTGTGCCAGCACTTTAGGAGGGAGCTTTCTGGCAGGCTGTTGTTTTTCCTTCTCAATGTAACTGAATGAAACGCAGTGGGACATGGGTTTTTACTATTGAATGCTGTTCTTAGATCTACCAGGCAGCTGTTATCTTGTGTTAGGGAGCTGTTAACTGGTTACCTTCCCATTGTTCTGTTGTTAGGCTGCTGGGGGGAAAAGGGGAGGTAGGGGGTGATATCACTCCAACTTGCAGTACAGCAGTAAAGAGTGATTTAAGTTTATCAGAGCATAAGTCACATGACTTGGGGCTGCTGAGAAATTTACAATATGTCTAGCCCCATGTCAGATTTCAAAATGAAATATAAAAAAAATGTGTTTGCTCTTTTGAGAAATCGATTTCAGTGCAGATTTTTCCCAATGACAGTATCTCTTTAATGATTGCAGAGAAAAAGGAAATAAAGTCAAAAAAGACAAACAAATTGTCATCATTGTGATGAATCCGAATAACAGGTTTCCATATAACGGATCATTCGCCACTACTGCATAATATAAACTTCTGATTCGGTAGTTCCTGTATTTATAGGAAAACATTCTTACACACACCTACCAGTACCAACCTGCACCAAGATGTGTTCAAAGAGTATCAGTATTAATGTTCCTTCTTGTCCCTGGGAATATTGATCAGACGAGCAACAAAAGTCCCTGTGCCACAGTCAGCAAAGACAGCAGCTGTGAAGTTGCCCCATCCTGGTCCCAGAAGCATCCCACACGCACACTGTGCAGCCCCCTCACGTCCTGACTTACCTGAAAATGAAGGGGTCCTCCTCATCCTGAATCGTGCATGAAACTGCACCCCAAAGCCCGCGTTCCAACAAATAAAAGAGCAGCTCCCCCGCAGCACCAGCATCAATGGGATGTGCCAGCATCTGCCCGGCTACACTGGAGATGCCCCGCCCCACCACGCGTCACCGCTGCCACTCACCCGGAGGCCGTAATGTGTAGAGTAGCGGCGACCTCTTGCTATGCATTTGTATAACGGATGCGCACCCTGTGTGGGGAAGAGGAAAATATGTCTTTGTGGGAATAAGTGTCTCGGTTTACATATACCCTCTTCATTATTAAAGATTTCCATTTCCAATACAAAGAAACAGAATATTTTCCAGTCATGGCGCGTTTACACGGAGCTTGTATTTATTTCCCCGGTTCATGGGGGAACTCCATTTACCCCCTCGCCCTCACGTTACAAAACCTGATACAAGTGACCAATAGTGTGTGAATGTGTTAAGAGACCTTAGATTGTAAGCTCCACAGGCTGGTGGGGGGGGGGGTACAGTAGTCATGGCTGGTAGAAGAGGACCCTGCTGTGCTGCACTTTCCATTTAGCCGGGCCCCAATAGCCAAAGTGCCGAAGCTGCCCAATCCCCTAGAAACTTGAAGCTGGCCATAGATGTAAAGATCCAATCATTATCGTGAGACCACGATTATCTCGAAACGATTGTTTTAATGTCCGATGTGTCCATCAACTAAAAAGACCATTTCAGGCGATATTGCCAGCAAAATTGAAGGGTAGCTGCCTGCGTGGCCCTGCAAACATAGGAAGATTGCACTGGGACCAATAAAAAATTTTAAACCTCGCGATCAATTTTATGACAGAAGACGAAAAATGATAAGATATACGTTTGTTCGAATACAATGGTAAATTTAAGAGCCAAAATTTTTATTTTTGAATCGGAATTAAGGCTCTGCTAGTGCAGATAATTCAATTGCACTCCTCTTGCTAGCAATGCAGTCACTCCTTGGCCAACTCCAGCACTCTGAAATGTAAGTGCCAGGGCAAAGGAGGCGGCATCAGAAATGCCCCCTCAGGGTATCAAGGACCCCTGGAACCCCTTGGGTACAGAGACTGAGGTTTAATCTCTTTAAAGTGCTGTGGAATTTGTTGGTGCTATATAAATAACAATTTTAATACAGATAATCATCTGGCAGTTGTGGTCCCCAAGTAGGGTTGCCACCTGGCCGGTATTTTACCGACCATCGCCGGTATTTTTGATGGTTGTTCCCATTGTTATTAATAGGAAAAAAAGATAAATATATAGGAAGGCCGGTATTTTTTTCAAGAAAAGGTGGCAACCCTAGCCACAAGCTGGTCTTACCCTATTGTCTTACTTCTAGTCCAGGAGCAGGCATCCAGGGGGTTTTCAGCCATTAGGCATGTGGAGAACCTTGCCTCAGGTTTCCCCATCAGTTACCAGGGATGGCAAAAAGTTGCTCCTGGTAATAACACTGGTGAGGGGTGGGGGGGTGGCACATCGAATGCCGCCTCAGGCGGTTTAACACAGGAATTGCCTCTGCAAGGCATCATGCAGTGTTCTCAAAGTCAGCACCTAGAACTCTCCCACTGGAACATCAGAAATGAAATTACAGATAAAGTTATGGGTGTCAGTAAACATTGTCACATTGACACCTCAGAACAAGAACCTAGACTGATCAAAATGCAATATTATTTTGTAGAATCACAAAAAGAAAACTTTTAAACCTTTATGTCAGCAATTTGCAGGCTCTATGGCACCGCCATGAAAGTAGCTGAAATATTTCTGGTTTTGATCTGTGGGACACTGCATGTATGGCAGTTAATATGTGGCACAAAAAGATCAAAAGGTTAAATTAGGACCATTCTCACATAATATGTGTGATAGTGGTCTGAAAGACAAGGCATCATCTGCTAATGCTGAGGACTGCACGCATGGAAAATTGCCTACAGTTTCTGGGGGGGGGGGCGGAGCAGAAAAACTGAAGCTGGCCTAGGGGGCGCCAGAAATACAAATCCAGCCCTGGAAAGGCAGGTGGTCTGAATGATGTGCAAGTAGGGTTGCCACCTTTTCTTGAAAAAAATTCCGGCCTTCCTATACATTTATCTTTTTTCCCTATTAATAACATTGGGATCAGCCATCAAAAATACCGGCCAGGCCGGTAAAATACTGGCCAGGTGGCAACCCTATGTGCAAGGTATGAGGCAGGAGCATGCCAACCCATATTGGCCCCCTCATAAATGCTGCAGGGTGAAAAGCAATGTGAGAGGTAGAAAGGGAAACGTCAATTCTAAAAAGCCTTTGGTACTTCAGGCACACAAAGGCCCAAACAGCCTCACTACAGGTTCAACAACTGCTAACAGTCTATTGCACCTTGCCAAAGTCTACAGGTTGCCAGACTAGGCCTGCAGTTTGGACCCTACACCGCACTTTATTGCATGATTTGGGTCTGGCTGAGTACTTATTATGTATCTAAACTAAACAAAGACGTCAGCCTTCTGGAGCACATTTCTAATAGTTAGTCATGCCAAATTACCCTTGGCTGTGTCCCAAGCAAGACCTAAACACTATATGTATGTACTGAGCACTGTGATAACATTTGAGAGTCTTTCCAAGAATTTACAATGGTGGTGATTATGTTTATTGCAGAAGAAAACTATGGGGAGAGGGAGACTAATGGGAGCAACAACCTGTGATCTACAAAATCGGCACTGAATGTCCCAAAAAACTGGGACGCACCAGGACTGCTGCAACTAGAAGTAGCCTGGACACATACAGGGCCAGATTCAATCTGATTAGAAAACTTTATTTCATGGTTTATCATGTGGAAATAGAAACTTTAAGCAATTATCTGTTTTAGAGCTGACAAAAGAAAAGAACTAATTGGCTGATTAGGTTACTGCATTTGTGCAAAGCTTCACCTCTTCAAATCCAACATTTTGCTTAGGCAGGAATATTCCGCCTTCATATTGCCGACCTTTATTCCACTGATTTATCAAGCGATGAGGTGCCTTTACCTGGAACAACATTTGGAATAATTAAATGTCCCCCTCGAGTCATTTTACAGAGCAGGGAACTGATTACCAATGCAGAGACAGATAGCGTCGTTATGAAATGGGATTTTTTCCCAAGTTACAGTGTGTGTGGGATATAGTATCCCCTGCTGTGCATAATAAGGCTATTACTATACACTCCAGAGAACTATGTGTACAGCAACGTGAAGCTATAGACCATTAGTAACTAAGCGTAACTCTGGAAAAGTCTATAATAAACAAACACTAAAACTGATAAGTGTTTGGCACTATTCAATGGAATTTCCAGGGTCGGAATGAAAGAACAAAGGGTTCATTGGAACTGCAAGAAGGTTCGTGATCAGAGGAGCAAATTATATATATCATGGGGTCCAACCAGTGTCCCTTTAGTTGTTAAAAAATCCACAGTAGTGTTGCTGAATATATTGGCGCTCTAAAAATACATGTTGTTATTAATAATATTAATAATAATGATATTCATGATAAAAATATCTCCTTTTTACTAAACTTTATTTCTTCAAGGCCCCCCCTGTAATGCAATACAAATGCAAAATATCCTTTGTACTCTTACCCAATTGCCTTCACTTCTCAGATGCTACAAGCCCAGGGCAAATATAATTTCTGTCTTATTGTTTTATGGTCACTCCACAACGCCTACGTCTGCAGATTTGTTTAATCATCTTCAAAATGCAGCAGTCCTGATCCGAGAGCAATTGTTTATGATTGGAATTTAGGGATAAATAAATCATTTGTTGTCTTGTATGGTCAGATCCTTGTATTTACATTAAGAGCGGATCAGAGTCTGGTAATCTGCTTAGAAAAGCTCTCTGCAATGTTCACTAACATGATCTCACCATCAGGGTACTTATATTATGTCACATTGACTAAATAAACATATAAATAAAGAGAGCCTCTGGAAAGGAACTGTTGTTGTTGGACAGAAGTTGCAGCATTTTTATAATTATATTTTATCCATGTAACAAAGCATTATATAGATAGTACATTAGTGACACCAATCCCTGCCTCAGTGGAATTTTCAAGCTAAAGTTGTCCATAGACTCAAAGATACAGTCGTACGAAACTGGAACAAAAGGGGAGGTGAGCGTCATAAAATGCGGTGGGGCCGTGACAACAAAGGGGCGGAGCCAGCGCAGCAAAGGCTAACAAATAAGTTTAAAGTGAAGGGCCGAGGGCTTTTTGTAAGGGTATTACAAATTACCG
>CM044443.1:14948816-14969258 GCA_024363595.1 Xenopus borealis | reverse complement strand
AATATCACTCTCTACATTATACTAAAAGTTAACTCAAAGGTGAACCACCCCTTTAAAGATATTTTATTCTGAATAATGAGGAAGGGACAATTCTTGACTGACCTATCATGGGACAAGGAAACTCCAGGTTGGTCCTGATGCCAGTGGACCCTGCTCCACATCCAACCGTGTGGCCTTGTATGCCTATATCAAAGCCAATATATCCATTCAAGTACAGCTATAGTATCTGTTAACCAGAAACCAGTTAGCCAGTAAGCTCAGACGTATGGGCAGGCCATCTCCCATAGACTCCATTTAATCAGACAATGTAGATTTTTAAAATTGATTTTCTTTTTTCCTGTAATAACAAAACAGTATGTTATTCTTGATCCTTAGATATAACATACCTCCCAACATTTTGGGGGACCAAAGAAATTGCCACCCTCAGTGCTCACGCCTGTTTTTGTGGCCACACCCTCTAATTATCATTTTACCAAATTTGGCAGGTGAGGAAAGTTTGAAACACATTTCTGTGGATTTTATGTTTTACAGTTTTGCTAATGAAGGTGAATTGCTCTTTAAGCTGCAAGTCACAGTTTCCCCAAGAGACCTGCTTATCTTACTGTATATTGTTACAATTGTTTCTTTGCTTATTTTAAATTGTTACAAAAGTAAGTGCACCTGCCACTTATTCTGGGCTCTCTGCCAAAAGACAATTAGGTTTTCGAAACTGTGTATCTTTTTGTGGTTGTGCTGATGATCAAAGAGAAAGTTGGGACATTTCAGTAACAATCTGGGACTGCAGGCTGAGCTGTCAAAATGTCAAAATCAGGACTGTCCCGTGAAAAATGGCACAGTTGGGAGGTATGATATACTGAATCCTTATTAGAGTGTTTTTTTAGTGTTTAAACGCCCTTTTGTGATGCAACACACAACAATGTATTATGTCACGTCTACCAATGAGCGCCAAAAAATACGATCCTAACCCCTCACCCCCCAATTTAGCTGCTGGATTTAACCACAACTCTATGGTAGTAGCTATGGAGATTACTTATTTTTACAAAAATAAACTATTTGTTTGGAAAAAAGAAACTATTCGTCTGGATTTGACAGCCCAGTTTTAATAAGCGCTGCCTGGGTTGACAGTCCAAATAAGGAAAATTGGGCGGGATTTCCTTTGACTGGCAATCAGCCAATCACTGTTCACAGCCCCACCCCTGTGACATTGCTCGCTCCACCTGCAACGTCACTGACCCACCACTGGATGTAATGGCCCAGCCCCCTGTCCAGATTGTGGGCCACAGAAAGGTGGCAATATATAGGCACCCAAGGGCCACCCAAGGCACATGCCCTCTGGCACCTATATATATAAATACAGCTTTGGTGATATGGATGAAGAATAGAACACCCACTGTATGTAAAGTCAAAGAGAATGTAAGTGAAGAGGGGAGAATAGATAGTTTGGACAGTGGGTCTGCAGTCCAAGCTTTTATGGGGGTCCCCTGGCACCTCATACTGACACTGGGCATAAAAAGCTACATTAGAGGGGTGTCCAATCAATACTTGCCACCACCTTGCTTTGTAATTGTTACTACTAAAAGAGAATAAAGATACCAGGGATAGGGAAAAAGCCTAGGACTGGAAGTAAAATTAAACATATTGCCTTATGGAAACAGAGAAAAGCAGCTATCTTTAAAACATAATATAATATCAGTTTTTAAAGGGCAAAGAAAGGCAAAGAAGTAAAATCCCATTTTTACTTTCTTTACTGAAGAAGAAATCTATCTCCAATATACTGTAATTAAAAAATGTGTACCGTTTTTATAAGGAACCTGACTGTATGCAGTGAAATTCTCCCTTCATTTAGTGCTGTAGATAGGAATTGTCAGACGGTCCCTAACTTCTGGCAGAGAAACAATCATACTTATGAACAGCAGGGGGAGCCCCTGCCCTGCCTTACTTACCAGCCATGCTTAACTCCAGCAGCTTTGTTTTTTGATCATTTATGATGATCCCTAAGAAGCCCAGATCACACTGAGCATGTGTATGTAGTCTAGTCTTGCAAAGATGTATAACAAAGTTACAAGATGACAGCCCCCTGTGGCCAACTTTGAAAGCATAAATCATTTGTTTGATTAGGTTTGTGGTGCAGTAAGTTCATGTTTATGATTAGTATACAAAATACACCATTTCTAGCCTTATTCTATTTTAGACTTCCCTTGCCCTTTAACACTAATATGATAAGCAGCACATTACAACATTTTTTTACATGTGAATAAAATGGTTTTCTTTTTCTCAGTAAGTGTCCCTTCCAGCAGTGTGCATATGCCATACGTTGGGTTGTGCGGTTGCTGATGATCCTAAATACTATCTATTCACTAAGAAAAACAAACCACACTACTCTGCATCCTGTTTTCAGCCTTTTCTCAATGTTTGAATTATTTTTGCAAATGAGCCTTCAAGAGGAGCTGAGTCATCTTCCTGTTAGCTAGTTGTATGTTATTTACTAAGAACATTTTACCAGAAATTACTAAAATGTGTATGACGAAATATGATTATCCCCCCCCCCCATCTGGATGTCAGAGTTGTAGTTGGATGGGGGTTGGAGGAGTGAAAATAAGGGCAACTGGCCTGGGTCCCACATATAGTGGTGTATTTTCTACTTGGAAGTTTTCCATTAGATCAAATCAACCTTTTTCTTACCCATGAGCCACATTCAATTATGAAAAGAGTTGGGGAGCAACACAACCATGAAAAAGTCCCTGGGCTGGGGATGGCAAATACAGTCTGTGATTGGGTATTTGTTAGCCTCCATGTGAACTGGCATTCTAAAAAATGCTCTGTTTGGCAGTATAACTGTATTTTTGCAACTAAAATGTGCCTCCAAGCCAGTAATTCAAAAATACAATATCCATAAGACTGCAGCACACCGACAAAGTTGATATTGTGCTTTTTGAGTTTTATTGGCTAGTGTCGAGTAGACAAAAAAGGGCAATGTTTGAGGCCTCACAGGCAGGGGTGCTCCGCCAATGAGGCGAGCTGAAGCGCTCGCCACAGGCGGCAGCGCCAGATAAGTTTCCAGGGGCAGCAAAAAGCCGCTCCTGGTACTTCTAAGAGCCGAATTTGCGGTTTTAAAACTGGAAATTCGGCTTTACTAGTGAGAGAGAGCACAGTTACGCTCTCTGCACTAGTATTCCTCCCCTTAGGTAAGCTGGCGAGGGGAGGGGCGGCATTTGAGGAGCCGCCTCAGGTGGCATCTGCATTAGAATCCGCGCACTCACAGGGCCCTGTAAGGCTTGATAAAGGGCCCTGTGTGAGGCCCGAAAAGTTGCCCTTTTTTGTCTACTCAACACGAGCCAATAAAATAAAGCACAAAATAAAAAAGCACAATATCAACTTTGTCGGTGTGCTGCAGTCTTATGGATATTGTATATGATTTCACTAACCCAGGGCAGATTAGGTAATAGATTGCTGAGCAACTGGTCCTAAGGGATACGACACAGAGGTGAGCACTTCATTATTGTGAGGAATTCAAAAATAATCACTTGACTTGAGGCCCGTGCGAGCAACAACCAAAGAGTTGGTGAGCAACATGCTCACAAGCCACCGGTTGGGGATCACTGCAGTAAATAATGGAACATTGTTGGTAGGATTTACTTCCATTCAGCCAAAAGATTGTTTAGCAAAGTTTGGCACTGATGTTGAGGTGATCAAAACAGGCGTACAGTTTACATTCCATTTATTCCCACGGGGGTTCAGTTGGGTTGACGTCAAGGCTTTGTGCAGGCCAGTCAAGTTTTTCCTCTCCCATCTCTGCAAACCCATTTTGTATAAAATTAGTTTATTGAAACAGGAACGACATTCCCCAAGAGATGGCCAAAGTAGGAAGCATGGAATTTCCAATAATGTAATTGTACACTGTAGCCTTAAAGGAAAAGTAAATGTTTTTCTTTTTCTTTCTGTAAATTTGCTCTAAACAGCCCCCCAGATTAATGTACCTTAGTCCCTGCTGCAAGTCTGCTCTGGTTTCTGTGTTATCAGCAGCTTGTTTCCCCTTCTTCGTGGTGCAGAGTGAAGCCCAGCCCCTTAGTTTACTGAGCAGTCCATTTGCTGCTGTTCCACAATAGAGAGGAAGAGGGAGCCAGTGTTTCATTAGTAAGCTAGTTTCCCCAAGCAAAAGCTGCTACACACACTGCTCTCTGCTATGTCATAGTATGCAAATGATCTTCTGGACTAGTCCAAGATATAAGGTCAGCTCAGAAAGCTAAGGGGCTGGGCTTCACTCTGCACCAGGAAGAAGAGGAAACAAGCTGCTGATAACACAGAAACCAGAGCAGACTTGCAGCAGGGACTAAGGTACATTAATTTGAGCGGCTGTTTAGAGCAAATTTAGAGATAGAAAAAAAAAAACATTTACTTGTTCTTTAACGTTTGTGAATGGAACCAGTGGACCTAGTGCAAACCATGGAAAACAACTCCAGGCAATATTGCTCCTCCACCAAACTTTACAATTGGTATTATAGATTCAGACAGCCAGGTAGTGTTCTCCTGGTATCTTCCAAACCCAAACTTGTCCATTGAACTGCAAGATGGAGAAGTGAGATTTTATAATCCAGAGAACATGTTTCCACTTCTCCGGAGTCCAGTGGTGGTGACCTTTACACTGCTCCATTTGATGCTTAGTATTCAGTACATCGATGTTAGGCTTTGGGTGCAGCTGCTCACCCATAAACGCTCTGGGCTCCAACAAAATAATGCCTGCCCTGCTTTGGAACTTGCCAGTGAGAGTTCCAACTGCGGACATCATTTATAAGTATCTGGATACTTTTGCCAATATAGTGCATATATTAACAAAGTAAAAAGTTTTGGCAGTCTAAAGGAATAAGAGTGGAACAACTGCAAAAAAGAAATCTAAAGAAATCATTATTTTACATGAAAGTTTAGTCACTTTTGATTGGATTGGTCAGTGCAAATTTAAAGTGCAGTTCCCCAGCAGGGCAAAACTGGCTCAGTACCAGACTACTAATGAGCAGATTTTTGTCTGACTTTGATACTTCTGTTGGTGAGCCCAGATTGTTCTCATTTAATTGTTTAGTATGGAGGTCAACATAGAGTCACATAAGAGACATAATGAGTAACATTTCTGCCTGAGCGAATTCAAACAAGTCCGTTTTGCCCATACACACATCATTAGGCTCATGGGAGGCCTTGGAGTTGCATCTTACATTTTCTCCTTCCACCACATTTCATTTGGTTAAACGTAGTGGACAATAGGAGAAGGTACTTAAAGGGGACCTGTCACCCTAATAAATAATTCCAAATCCTATTTTATTATGTTAGTCCTGCAAAATTAACTTTAATTACACTATATAAAATATTACTTGTTTCCTTTGGTCTGGGAATTTTTAATTATAGAAAGTAGTCAGGAGTGTTGTGGACACTGTTACTAAAGGGCATGAAAAGGCAAAAAAATAAAATCTAATTTTTACTTTCTGCATCCACTGGTTCTGCAGAGTTGGAGAAAGTTTGTATGAAACAATTCAAAAACTATAAAATCCACATTAGATTACATGACAACAGAGGACCCTGTGCCTTTTGCATATTCTGATTATTAATCAGTCTTGTTGTATCAGCTTCTGGCAGATATTATTTGACTTGTGCTGTTTTGATCATTTATGACGATCCCTAAGCTTAGCCCAGATCACACTGAGCATGTGCACAGTCTTGGTCTTCTGGCAGGGAAACAATCATACTTATGAACAGCAGGGGGAGCTCCTGCCTTACTTACCAGCCACGCAGAACTCAAGCAGCTTTGTTTTGTGATCATTTGTGACAATCCCTAAGCAGCCCAGATCACACTGAGCATGTGCACAGTCTTGGTCTTGCAAAGATGTATAACAAAGTTACAAGATGACAGCCCCCTGTAGCCAACTTTGAAAGCATAAATCATTTGTTTGATTAGGCTTGTGGTGCAGTAAGTTCATGTTTATATTTAGTATACAAAGTACAACATTTCTAGCCTTATTCTATTTTACACTTTCCTTGCCCTTTAAGGCAAGCCTTGCATCATCTCAAAATATTGTTTTTGCACCAGAATGGGAGATCTGATATCCATCCCCATGCACTGACTACACAATTAAATGGTGAAGAAAGACAGGGGGAATGTGGGGAGTGCAGTGACATCTAATAAGTTTTCCCTGCCTAGAGGAGGGACAGGCAATATTTGATTGACAGCTGAGATTTTTAAATGTATTTAAAACAGCTATTAATAAAAAATAATTTGGATTTCATGTTTAATTTGAAAATGACTTTTTTAATACAGCTTTTAATGGCTGGGTGATAGGTCCACTTTAATACTGAGTTACAGTTTTTGTATTGGAAAAATGTTCTCCAGGCTTTGTGTCCCCAAAACTTCTTTGAAAGTATGAATGGCTCAGCCTGTAGTTTCAGCCTTGCCTTATTTGCTTGTGTGACATCACTGGGTGCAGCCAGACAGGGGGTAGGCAATCATGGATAGGGTGGAGGGGGCATAGTAATATAGATTGTCTTCCATTGGAGCCTATAGATAAAATAGTTGTCCCTACTCAGGGCAACCATCTGGATAATCATGAATAATCATTGATATGCTAATACTGTTCCCTTAGCTGAAAGACCTATAAATAGGCTAGTTAGCGGGCCAGAGTTTTTCCTGCCCAGATGGTTAAATTCATTCTCAATGCCATCAGAGAAACAGAGATCATCATCTTCATTTATTCATACAGTTATACAACAGTTATTACAATATTATTACAGCAGGGGAACAGAAAAAAATGGTGTCAATCTGAGAAAATATAAAATCAGGGAAATTCTTTATGCATTATATATAGGTGAGACCACAAAAACACTGTGCAAAACTAAAAATCAGGGGATGTAAAATTGGGGTGTCACTGTATAATAAACAGGGGATTAAAGAAACTATGGTTACAAGCAGGGCCGGATTTACATAACCGGCACCCCTAGGCCTGCTGTTGTTCGACGCCCCCATGCCCTTTGTTGAAGCAAATGTTTGGAGTAATGGGGATTGATATCAAATCTCCTGCACACATACAGTACCTTCCAACAGTCTGGATGTAAAAAGAGGGACAAAACACCCCCTAATTACCATGTTTATTTTACTAAATTTGTCAGGTTATGAAAGTTTGAAAATATTTCTCCTTATCTAAACTGTTACAATTACTTATTTTCTTATCTCAAAAGTGTTACAAAGTATCTTATTTGCACCTATTAGCTGTTCTGGACTCTCTGCCAAAAGCCAATTAAGTTTAAAAACTTTGCTTCTTTTTCTGGCTGTTCAGTGCAGAGAAAAGAGGAACTTTCCAGTACAAATGAGGGACAGCGGGTTGAGCTCTCAAAAGAGGGACTGTCCCTCCAAAAAAGGAGGTATGTGCGCATACCCAGTGTTTATGAACCAATGCAGGGGTGGTTGGGCAGCATGCCGCCCCCTAAAATCCTGCTGCCCTAGGCCCGGGTCTTGGTGGCCTTTCCACAAATCCTGGCCTGGTTATAAGAAGTATTTATGCATTAGAAGAGATGAATTTCCAATAAAAAAAACTTTTGCTCCTCCTTGCCTTTTGCCATGGGTGGCACCAAGGCCAGAATTATTTTTATCCAGAAAAGGCATCAATCTTACATATACTGTCACCCTTAAAGGGGTTGTTCTCCTTTAAAGGAGAAGGAAAGTTAAACTAAAGAAGTGTGTATAAATGTTGTACAAGATGTTTTGTGCTTGTGTACCAGCCCAAGGCAACCACAGCCCTTTAGCAGTAAAGATCTGTGTCTCCCCAGTAGATGCCCCAGTAGCTCCCCATCTTCTTTTCTGATTCACTGATTCACATGCTCTGTGCTGCTGTCACTTACTGAGCTTAGGGACCCACTCACAATATACAGTTCACATAATAGAAATGTCACAATATAATTACTACATGGCAGCACAGAAACCAGTGCAATTAGCATCAGAATGTAATAATAATCAGCAAACCTGTAGCATCAGCTTATATTACAGAAAACCTCATTTTAATTAGCTGCTCAGAGCCCACTGAGCATATGAGTGTCACAGCCACTTTCCAAGATGGTGACCCCCTGTGACAAGTGTGAAGTCCTGGATCATTGCTGCTATTGACAAGCTGGAAACATTAGGCTGGTGCAATAAGTTCAGTATATAAAACAAGGCATATTTAGCCCTATTCATTTTTAGGGTTTAGTTGTCCTTTAAATGAACTTTTATTATGATGTAGAGAGTGCTATTCTCAGACAATTTGCAATTTGTTTTCATTGTTTATTCTTTGTGGTTTTTGAGTTATTTAGCTTTTTATTCAGCAGCTGTCCAGTTTGCAATTTCGGCAATCTGGTTGCTAGGGTCCAAATTACCCTAGCAACCATGCATTGATTTGAATAAGGGAGTGGACTATAAATAGGAGAGGGTCTGACTAGAAAGATGAGTAATTAAAAAGTACCAGTAACAATACATTTGTAGCCTTTTAGATGGGGACAGTGACCCACATTTGAAAGCTGGAAAGTGTCAGAAGAAGGCGGCAAATCATTAAAAAAACTATAATAAAATACAGAACAAAAACCAATTGAAAAGTTGTTTAGAATCATCCACTCTATAACATACTAAAAATGTACTTAAAGGTGAACTACCCCTTTAATAATCAGTTGCAGGAAAATCGTGAATGTAGTATGGATGTATATATTTTTAATAGACCATGTCAAATATGAGAGATATGTGTAGAAAATCAGATAGACGGATTGCATGGATTGCATACAAATTGCTATCACTCTGGGGTCAGTGCAGCTCAGCATTTAGAAGGGGTCTCTGATTTTAACTGTGATCTGATAGCCTTAAACATTATTTCTCTTGTCATATTCTAGTCATCGTGCAGATTGCTGCTGTTTATTTTAATTGTGTTGTACAGATTCAGCTTTTTCATATGTATTTATAGATGAGCCACAGATTCTTTATCAGTCGCGTGTAGAAGCCATAAATTATTCAGCAGTGCTGAGCTCAGTGCCACAGCCCAGTCTGGCAGTGCAAATCATAATTAGAAATAGATTCCAGCACTAACTCATACAAATAGCTGCATATTGGGCAGCAGTGGTTGCCAGGAGTTTTCAGTTCAACCAACCTCTTGTACGTCTAGGTGGTCAGCTAATAACAGAAAAATATCAGTGTAATTCTATTTCAGTTCCAAGAATATGTAGGACAACCCAAATATGTGCTCAACCCAAATTTCATCCTAATTGGTCTCCAAGCTGGGCTTTCAGGTGTATCTAGCAGAGCAAATAGGCTTCCAAAATCCTGGCCAATCTGCCCCCAGGGGCATCAGCCCCAGTGTTTTGGAGCCAGTCATACATATAAATGTGCAATATTTTACCTAAAAAAAATTATGCAAAATTTGTTGCAGGGTCAGACAGAGCCAGTGGGACACCTGGAAAAATCTTAATGGTCTCAGGCCCGCTCCCGTGATCAGCTTCCCCCTGTTAAGAAGGAAACGGTATGCAAGGTGACGTGGTACATGGGGGGGGGTTAGGATGTTGGGAGGAGGTCCCTTGGTGTTGCAGCCCTGGTGGCCCCCCAATACCCCAGTCGAACACTGGATATGGGGGAGCCCTGTACTTGCAGCCAGTGGAATAACTACTCCCTGGTGGGCCCCGGTGCAGGATGGGCACCTGGGCCCCCCTGTCGGGCCCTTACCTCTATAAATCCCATGCTGGAGTGCTGATGGCCATAACCATTTTCGTGGCTCCGATGAGCCCCAGAGGGGTGGGGACCCTGGTGCAATTGCACCCCCTGCACCCCTGGTAGTTACGCCACTGCTTGCAGCCTATGGCTATGTAGATAGCATTGCCAATCCTACTGGTGCAAATGCCCCATGGATGGGCCAAAAGGGGCTCTGTGTGATTTGTTACTCTATGGTTGAACCTGTACTGGGAGTGGGTTGGGGTTGGTGTGGGGGGGAGGTGATACTCACATAATAATAGTGACGTGTCAGTATCGCTATAAAGTACACATTTATTAAACTTTGAATAATGTTTCATTTCTGTTTTGTTTGTTTTTGCACAGTTTCCTCAGTGTTTTCCCAGTGTGGAAAAAGCATAACTGCAGGACACAGGAACAGAAAAAGCAATGGCAAATGCTCTGTTTAGTCCTCTGCCTCCCCTGCTGGATAAAAGTTGCAGCAGCAGCAGCTAAAGTAACCACTTTCATAAGCCAACCACTGGCTTATGAAATCCTGACTACAGCATTTGGGAAATGTAAATATAGGGGTGGTTCGACTTTAAGTTAAAGGACCAGTAACTTAAAAATTAAACATTTGTTTGTACCTAATGAAATAAAAACCCACCAAGACTTAATTAAATTTTTAAATTTCGCAAAGTCTTTATTAAGGAATAACTTAACAATACTCTGCTTCCGCTCCTCTTAAAGGAAAAGTAAATGTTTTTCTTTTTCTTTCTGTAAATTTGCTCTAAACAGCCCCCCAGATTAATGTACCTTAGTCCCTGCTGCAAGTCTGCTCTGGTTTCTGTGTTATCAGCAGCTTGTTTCCCCTTCTTCCTGGTGCAGAGTGAAGCCCAGCCCCTTAGTTTACTGAGCTGTCCATTTGCTGCTGTTCCACAATAGAGAGGAAGAGGGAGCCAGTGTTTCATTAGTAAGCTAGTTTCCCCAAGCAAAAGCTGCTACACACACAGTGTCGGACTGGCCCACAGGGATACCAGGAAAACTCCCGGTGGGCCCAGGTGTCAGTGGGCCTCTTGCTTCTAACAATTTGGCCTATTTCATGTTCATTCCCTATTTCTTTAAGTGGAAAAAGAGGCTTAATAATGGAAGAATAGAGTGTAGTAAGTAGATCTAAAAGAATAGTAGAATAAAGAGGTTGAGTGAGGAGAGAAGGAATAATAGTTTGGAAAGTTGGGCCCTTGGTCTAAGGTTTTCTGGTGGGGCCCCTGGTCTAAGGTTTTCTGGTGGGCCCCTGGCATCCCAGTCCGACACTGTACACACACTGCTCTCTGCTATGTCATAGTATGCAAATGATCTCCTGGACTAGTCCAAGATATAAGGTCAGCTCAGTAAGCTAAGGGGCGGGGCTTCACTCTGCACCAGGAAGACGGTGAAACAAGCTGCTGATAACACAGAAACCAGAGCAGACTTGCAGCAGGGACTAAGGTACATTAATTTGAGGGGCTGTTTAGAGCAAATTTACAGATAGAAAAAAAAAAGGTTTACTTGTTCTTTAAGAAAAGGCGACAGGGTGACGATCCATTGTGTGGCACTCAATTTCTCCTCCCTGCCTTCTATAGGTGATAGGGAGGAGAATTTGAGCACGGCACAGAAGCAGAGTATCAGTAAGGTGTTTCTTAAAGGGATCCTGTCATGGGAAAAAATTTTTTTTTCAAAATGCATCAGTTAATAGTGCTGTTCCAGAAGAATTCTGCACTGAAATCCATTTCTCAAAAGAGCAAACAGATTTTTTTATATTTCATTTTGAAATCTGACATGGAGCTAGACATATTGTCAATTTCCCAGCTGCCCTAAGTCATGTGACTGCAAGTTGGAGTGATAATACCCCCTCCCTTTCACCCACCCAGCAGCCTAACAACAGAACAATGGGAAGGTAACCAGATAACAGCTTCCTAACACAAGATAACAGCTGCCTAGTAGACCTAAGAACAGCACTCAATAGTAAAACCCATGTCCCACTGCGTACTATTCTGTTGCACTGAGAAGAAAAAATAGCAGCCTGCCAGAAAGCAGCTCCCTCCTAAAGTGCTGACACAAGTCACATGATCGGGGGAGCTGGGAAATTGACAAAATGTCTAGCCCCCTGTCAGATTTCAAAACTGTAGTTTTCAGCACGCGTCTAGTTTTTTTGCACGCCAGTGAATTTTCCCCAGGTGAATTTCTTCTGGCGTGTCGCCAATTTATTAGTCGCCGGCGAATTGCGGCAATTCGCCACGAATCTGCGCCTGTTGATATAAATTTGCCCATCACTAGTGGACTAACTAGATACTACTGGGCCCCACAGCAAAATCATTTTAGGTCCCTGCAACATATCCATAGGTTGTCCTGTTTTAACAATATATGTTGATATTGTTCATTAATTAGGGCTTCATGGGGCCCCCTATACCTCCTGGGCCCCATTGCAGCACCAGGGTCTGTTTCCTCTATAGTTACACCCTTGGTTGCTAGGGTAATTTGGATCCTAGTAACTGGATTGTTGAAAAACTGGAGAGCTGCTGAATAAAAAGCTAAATATAACTATTTACATGATCATACTATAAACTCAAAGGTGAACGCCATTAAACTGGATGTAAAATAAAAATCCACATTTCTTTTATTATTATTATAAAGCACAAAAAAATCATTGGTTTGTAGTGATGGGCGAAACGGGCGCGTTTCGCTTCGCCGAAAAATTAATTCGCGAATTTTTCACCAATTCGCGAAACGAGTCGCGTGTCGTTTTTGACGCGCGTCACATCAAACGCGACGCGTCGCGTCGTTTTCGCGCAGCGAATTGTTTGCGGCGAATTTTTCTGATGTTTCGCAAATTTATTCGCCAGCAGCGAATCGCGGGAATTCGCCCCTGGCGAATAAATTCGCCCATCACTATTGGTTTGTTTTAACCCTTCCCCATTTTATTTCTCGGGGGTGGGGGGGCAGTTTCCATAAGGATGAGTTTGTATAACTTCTCCCTCTTCATCTGCATGTTTACAGGCAAGGACAAGGTCATACTACAGCAATTTTTATTGATAAAAAAAGACTATTTCTCTGAAGTCGGAATGTGGTGGAAAGAATTATAACATGAATGTGGTCTTTGGTACTGAGAACAATTGTTATCATGATGTAGAATGGGCTTTGCCAAATAAGAGTTGTTATTATTGGCTATTTGTTATGTACAAGTTTGAAGTCCTGGATCATTGCTGCTATTGACAAGCTGAAAGTTTAGCCTTGTGCAATAAGTTCACTATATAAAATATGACATTTTTAGCCCTATTCATTTTTAGGGTTTAGTTCTCCTTTAAAGGGAATGTATATTCATATAGTGAATAGTATTATTTAACCCAGTGTCCAAATAAACCTTCTAAAAGATTATTTCTTTATTTACATAATTGTCTTAATACGTCAGAACTACAAAAAAAGATGATGCACTCTACATGCGACCTACCCAAAGCACCTCAAAAATTTTATTGTATAGAGTATAAAATCAAAAGTTTAATTGGTGATACCTTTATAAATACAGTATGCTGCAAACCCAATTGCACTCAACTGAAAGGGGGGGGGGCGTAATTAAAGTCGCAAAGAGCAAAACATTGCGCACCAAGAATAATCGTAAGAATCCACATCTCGCAATGTGATATTGTTCCTGAAACGGTTATTGCATTGCGAATCGTTATTGCGAATTTTAATTGCACACTCTTAAGAAGTGCTTGAAGGTGTCGTAATCTTTTGGAGTATGAAGTTTTATTACATTTCCAGCGCATTAGCTCATTAGCTCAAAGTATGAAATTCACAAATGGCCTTCCACTGGCGGAAGTGCTCGCTAAACAGTTTCCGGTTTCGCAAAAAGGAATATTGCATTCGCGCAAAGCAAAATTTGTTCACGCAAAGGCTTAACTTTTTGCTTTACCGACTTTTATTACATTCCCCAAGTGTTTTACCAAGTAGGTTTACTGATTTAAAACAAACATTTTTGGACGTAGGATATCGACTTGAATGCGCAGAATAAAAAAATGCAAACCGTTATCAGGGAATCGTTATTACAGGGCAAGCCAGTAAATTCTCAAGATAGAACAGCATTTGTGCAAAGTCAAACATACTGTTCTCAGTCAAATAAAAGTACAAAGGTTGTCTTGAAAAAGTGGCATATATTGCAGGAAGATCCTCAGTATGGCCATTTTTGTTAAAGGAAAAGTAAATGTTTTTCTTTTTCTTTCTGTAAATTTGCTCTAAACAGCCCCCCAGATTAATGTACCTTAGTCCATGCTGCAAGTCTGCTCTGGTTTCTGTGTTATCAGCAGCTTGTTTCCCCTTCTTCCTGGTGCAGAGTGAAGCCCAGCCCCTTAGTTTACTGAGCTGTCCATTTGCTGCTGTTCCACAATAGAGAGGAAGAGGGAGCCAGTGTTTCATTAGTAAGCTAGTTTCCCCAAGCAAAAGCTGCTACACACACTGCTCTCTGCTATGTCATAGTATGCAAATGATCTCCTGGACTAGTCCAAGATATAAGGTCAGCTCAGAAAGCTAAGGGGCGGGGCTTCACTCTGCACCAGGAAGAAGGTGAAACAAGCTGCTGATAACACAGAAACCAGAGCAGACTTGCAGCAGGGACTAAGGTACATTAATTTGAGGGGCTGTTTAGAGCAAATTTAGAGATAGAAAAAAAAAACGTTTACTTGTTCTTTAAAGAGAAACCTATCTTTGAGAAATGAGAATAAGAAAATAAGTGTAATGTATGTGAATTGGTGGAGAAATGTTGCCTAGTGACAAGCAGGGCCGGAACTAGTGGTAGGCAGAGTAGGCGGCCGCCTAGGGTGCAGTCATACGGGGGGCTTTATTCTTTAAGTTTTAACTTCGCCCCTGTCTCCAGCAGCAGCATTCTGCTCTACTTCAATCCCCACCTTCCTCTTACTTGCCCTTTGCCTGGCACAGATCTGGGGCAATATTTTTGCTGCTGCTCTGGCACAGGCTGGTGGCACAGGTACAGACTTGGGGGGCAATGCTGGTGGCACAGGTACAGACTTGGGGGGCAATGGCTGGTGGCACAGGTACAGACTTGGGGGGCAATGCTGGTGCCACAGGTACAGACTTGGGGGGCCATGGCTGATGGCAGAGGTACAGACTTAGGAGGCAATGCTAGTGGCACAGGTACAGATTGGGAGCAATATTTTGGGTGCTGCTGACACAGGTACAGATTGGGAGCAATATTTATGGTGCTGTTGACACAGGTACTGATTAGGGCAATTTTTTGTGTGCTGCTGGCTGGCACACGTACAGTTTGATTCATTAATGTGTTATAAGGAAAAAGTGAATAGGTGGGAAATGGTCATACATAACAGGGGTGGGCGCTGATTGAACCCCTTGCCTAGGGTGTCAAACTACCTTGGCCCGGCCCTGGTGACAAGTGCAGCAGATATAAGTGTCTCGCCCATAAAACACCTATATTTGCTGCACCTGTCACTAAATAACACTTCCACACTAACTCACACACATTACAGCTATCACACTTCACATCTATTCTTTTCTTTCTTTTCATCTTCTTCACTTAAACCTGTACTCATACTTATATCCACACAATACACACACAAGCGTGCACCTATATATACAACCTTACTTCGCCTTTATAGTCTTTTCATTTCACTTTTTTAAAAAAATGGGCGTTGGTTTGGGCAGCCTCTCTCTTAAAAGCCACATAAGCAGGTGGCTAGGGATGATCTAGCTCACAGATTGAAACCAAGCTGCAGGAGATTTATACTCCATATAATGCTGTTAAGCAGAGCGGTATTTGACCGTTTATATTTTGACCACAGGTAAACAAGTTAGGGACCACCGTGTTGGGTTTACCTTGACGTGGTATGGTGGCTTATCAATTTTATGATCATAACTTTGTAACAAAAAAACCCTGTTTTTCCTTTTTAAATACATGCAATTGTATATTCATTGGATTATTTAGACAGGGGATTATTGTACTTAATTATATTTTTATATGGCCTTTAGGAGTGCACCCACAACCCTCTTTTTTTGCCTAATAAAAGAAAACATGATTCTAAGCAGCTTTGCAATATACATTCATTACACATTTCCTATGGTTTTTAAGTTATTTGTACATGTATTTGTATTGAAAGCAGCGTTTGTCTGTCCCTTTCTATTCTCTGTACTGGTGGCTCTGGCTTTTGAAACAATGTAACATAAGAAAACCGATTAACAGACCTGTCTTGCTGGAAGAGACTGGATTTTGCAACATTGTTTAAAGTGTAACATCCAGGAATTAGGCAAATGCTGCTTTCAATAGCAATTACATTTTACCAATAATTTTTAATACATAAATTTTGGAAAGTTGCTTATACTTGTGTTTTCTTTTATTGGGCAAAAAGCCTTTTTTTTTTTAGTTTGACCTGTCCTTTAAAGTTAGGATATCGAAACATAAATCTGAAATAGTGCTGAAATAGTCCATTTCTCAAAAGAGCAAACATTTTGAAATCTGACATGGGGCTAGACATTTTGTAATTTTCCCAGCTGCCCTAAGCCAAGTGACTTGTACTCTGATAAACTTCAATCACTCCTTCTCTCCTCCTCCCCAGCAGCCTAACAACAGAACAGTGGGAAGGTAACCAGATAACAGCTGCCTGGTAGCAGCACTCAATAGTAAAAACCCATGTCCCACTGTGCTCCATTCAGTTACATTGAGAAGGAAAAACAACAGCCTGCCAGAAAGCAGTTCCCTCCTAAAGTGCTGGCACAAGTCACATGACCAGGGGCAGCTGGGGAATTGACAATATGTCTAGCCCCATGCCAGATTTCAAAACTGAATACAAAAAAATATGTTTGCTCTTTTGAGAAATGGATTTCAGTGCAGAAGTCTACTGGAGCAGGACAATGAACTGATGCATTTTGAAAAAAAACGTTTTCCCATGACAGTATCCCTTTAAATAAAAAAAGTTATAGCAAACTAGAATCCACTATTGGACCTTAATTTTTTTTTTTTAAAAAAGCACAATTTATTGGGATTGGGGACAAAATCGAGAAAAAATCTGAATCTTGATTTTTTTCTGATTTTTTTTTTGCTAGGAAATAGTCAGAAATAGTCGGATTTGTTGGTTTAATCCAGCACAGACCACAGAAATAAAATAGGGACCTCTTCCATTGACTTATATACAACCTCGGCAGGTCTAAGACGGAGGATTTTCGGACTCTGACTTTTCCCATCCTCGGGGTATACTAAATCACGAAAAATTCTAGTTTTTTTTTTCCACTAAAAACTTGGATTTTACAATTTAAAAAAACTAAGAGTTTTAGACATTTTAACTTCTAAATAACCCTCAAAGACTCAATATGGTTGTGGCAAATGGTTAAAATGAACGTTTTGAGCATTAATAGAGTCAACTCAATCATCAGATAAATATTCAATTTTACAAAAAGGTCAAAATATTTATTGTATGTGTGGGGCTCCCCAATCTGGTGAGTACTATGGCCTTGTCAGTTTAGTAATCTTTAAATTTGTGTGAGTTAGGCACTTTGGTGGTGCGGTACCTTCATTGGTTATGAGCTTTGTATGTTTGTATATTTTTATTCTTTGTTTTCATGTTTTTAAAGGTGTCACAATGGACTGACTATAGTCCCATAGTTATTGGGGAATGGCAAGAGTGTTGCACCCATGGGAGAGCTTCACTGACTACACACCCTCACTGACATTTCTGCTGACGGCAAGGCTGAAACCATGTGAATTGCATCAACCGACCTTTATCATCAACTTTATAGAAAAGCCAAAACAAATAGTGTTAGGAAAGATGATTTTACACTAACCTCGGCTGCCAAAAGAGAGACTATCCAAAACAAAGCTGCCAGTTGGCAACCTTAAAGAGGTAATTTGCCTTTGAGTTAACTTTTAGTATGATGTAGAGGGAAATACGCTGAGATCTAATTTTTTATTATTTGTGGTTTTTGAGTTATTCAGCTTTTTATTCAGCAGCTCTCCAGTTTGCAGTTTCAGCAATCTGGTTTCCAGGGCGTGCATTACCTTACCAACCATGCACTGATTTGAATATAATACTGGAATATAATTAGGAGAGGGCCTAAATCAGGGATCTGCAACCTTGGCTCTCCAGCTGTTAAGGAACTACAAGTCCCACAATGCATTTGCCTTTATGAATCATGACAGACTCCTTCATTGCATTGTGGGACTTGTAGTTTCTTAACAGCTGGAGAGCCAAGGTTGCAGATCCCTGGCCTAAATGGAAAGAGGAGTTTTAAAAATTCACAATAAATTTGTACTGCATATTTTTTTTATTCTACAGAAAACAACTAAGCAGCCAAGACCACATTGAGCATGTGTCTTGGTCTTGCAAAGATGTACAACAAAGGTACAAGATGGTGACCTCCTGTGGCCAACTTTGAAAGCATAAATCATTTGTTTGATTAGGGTTGTGGAGCAGTAAGTTCATGTTTATGTTTAGTATACAAAATACAACATTTCTAGCCTTATTATATTTTACACTTTCCTTGTCCTTTAATCCTTATTGGAAGCAAAACCAGCCGAGAGAAAGAGAGAGGTTTTCCAGGTAGGACCAACACACTTGAGATAAGTAAAACATTTATTCTCATACCATTTGTGTCCAATGTTTGTTCTCATTAGGACCTCAAGGATACCAAACAGTGATCAATGTGTGACTAATGTTGGCTATAGACGCACAGATATCATACAAAATAAATTTCCATACGATATCCAATTCATGGATGGTGGGAAACGAGTGGAAAATTTTGATTGGGTATCTTTGTTAGGTCTATGGCCAGCTTTAAAGGACAAGGAAAGGCAAAGAAATAAAATCCCATTTTTACTTTCTTTAATGAAAAAGAAATCTATCCCCCAATATACTTTAATTAAAAAATGTGTACTGTTTTTATAAGAAACCTGACTGAATGCAGCAAAATTCTCCCTTCATTTACTTCTGTCGAGGGGAATTGTCAGATGGTCCCTAACTTCTGGCAGGGAAACAATCATACTTATGAACAGCAGGGGGGGCCCCTGCCTTCCTTACCAGCCATGCAGAACTCAAGCAGCTTTGTTTTTTGATCATTTATGATGATCCCTAAGCTTAGCCCAGATCACACTGAGCATGTGCACAGTCTTGGTCTTGCAAAGATGTATAACAAAGTTACAAGATGACAGCCCCCTGTGGCCAACCTTGAAAGCATAAATCATTTGTTTGATTAGGCTTGTGGTGCAGTAAGTTCATGTTTATGTTTAGTATACAAAATACAGTATTTCTAGCCTTATTCTATTTTACACTTTCCTTGTCCTTTAAATACACTAACAAGTGAACAATGGTTTCAGTTGCATACTAATTAATGTCCCAATATAGTTCATTCAACATGTTTGCAAGCCTTTTGAACAATATAAAAGATAAAAAAAATTATATATATATATACACACACACTGAATCCCATATATGTTTGGGTATTTTCAGTTCAAGACACCTGTTTGTTCAGCTCCCTACTTCAGCTTATAAAGAAAATAATATTTGCATCAGTCATTCAGCCATAGTTCCAATAAGATTTATGGTACAAGGTAGTTTTCATTTGCATTTCAATGTGATAGCTTCTTTTATTCATTGGAACACAGACATAACTGATCCCAGTCTTTATGGTGACTGGACAGACAGGGGGACACGGCCACGTGCATTCCAATTTTAGCAGTCGTATGCCACCTTTAGAATTATAAATTAAAAAAAAAAGTTAAATTTTACACATTTTTGCACACCAGCAATTTATTAAAATGCAAGTTCAAGGTTTGCTGTCTCAACTTCACATTGCCTGGAGTAATTCTGAAAATACAGGCAAATCACGAATGTATGAGACATTGATAATCTTTCCGTTATTTGGTATCACCAACATCGCACACACTTCATTGCTTTTCAGTACAATTGTATGGGATCTCATTTTCAATACAGCAGGAAAAATTAAGAATTTGCAGCGACCCACTATATGGAGTCCTGCAGTGGGTTGGGTACCACGGGTTATCCACAAAAACCTGCGGTACCCTGCGGGTAGAAGTTCTGGGTGCGGGTTTAGATGCGGGTCAGCGGTTCTGCGGGTTTGCGGGCCGGGCCGCGGGTCTTCTCAATAGCGATCCTTACAAATTTTTTCTGACCACACCTTCTTCCGATGATGTCACTTCCGGTTACAATGACAGCACTTCCTGATTTTTGATTGGCAGCATGACAGCACTTCCTGATTTTTGATTGGCAGCATGACAGCACTTCCTGATTCTTGATGGTCAGAGGGTTGCGGGTCCAGGTTACTTATAAGGTACTTGCGGATCGGGTAGTGGGTCCAGGTGGGTAAGAATGGGGGTTGCGGGTCCAGGTTGCAGATTGCAGGTTGTGGGTACGGGTCGGAAAAAATGAACCTGTGCAGGTCTCTACTATATGGTATAATGCTGTTTGCAGTCACATCATATGAGATTTCATGGAAGTTACAGACCAAAAACCAGGTAAAATCTCCAGTGTAGTTCTGCCCCAAGGGAGTGATGCCGAGTAAAAACATAGAAACAAGCCTATACATTTTTAATTTATGACCCAGTGAATTCTAATCATACGACCAAAGCTGTCTATAATTACAGTCTGGATTAAAGAAAAAAAAATTGTTAAATTACAAGACAATGTTAAAGAACAAGTAAACGTTTTTTTTTTCTATCTCTAAATTTGCTCTAAACA
>CM044443.1:14931499-14942929 GCA_024363595.1 Xenopus borealis | reverse complement strand
TGTAACAACACTATTAGCTGATGCAGTCTGAAAAAAATTTTTTTCCCCATGACAGTATCCCTTAAACACATCAGGATCAATAACTTTGCAGATCTTTCAGGAAAAGACAAAGCCGTTGATGTGTTTGGATCCGCAGCAATAATTGCACTACTGTACAGAAGTTTTCACCAAATCATCAGAGAAGTGCAGCTCTGATCACTCAGTGACCTTTAGTTCCAATAGGACAGATTCCAGGAAGACCCAGAATAGTCTGTGTAACAGCACACCATCCAATCAAAAGACACGAGCGACAGAACGTACAGCATAAGAAGATGTGACATTTAGGGAGCGACAGGCAGCTTAGAAAGACAGCAGGGTTTTGTGGATGATTTCAGAGCACTCTCTAATCTCGTCTTCCTTGATGGTTAGTGGAGGAGCCAGTCTGATAATGTCACCATGGGTGGGTTTGGCCAAAAGTCCATTGTCACGTAGCCGGAGGCACACCTTCCATGCATCGCAGTCTGGAAAATACAAGTTTAAATAATTGTGAATAATGTTAAAGGAGAACTAAAGCCTAATTAAAGAAGTAGGCCAGAAACATTAGGTTTTGGGCTTCTGTACCAGCCAAAGGCTACCACATCTTGCTTTTCGGCAATGTTTTCATCACCTTACTGTAAAGCAGATGCACCAATATAGTGGTTAAAAAAAATGCTCACTTAAAACTTCTCACAAATGAACACGGTGGAAGACACATTATCAGACAGGACCAGAACTAGGTGTAGGCAGAGTAGGCGGCTGCCTAGGGTGCCTTCACTGGGTGGCGCACTTTTAAGGGGATTGTTTTTTGTTCTCTTTAAGAATTTATTTATGGACTGGCACCAGGTGGAATCAATCTCTTCCCTCCCTCACCTTTGTGGTGTTTATACAAATGGCCTGCAGGTGGCACTGTGCATACATAGGACTTTCTGTACAACTTGAAAGTGAAAGTAAGACTTAATGCTGTTATGTAATGGCTGCATGACCTGCTAATAAAGCACTGTTATACTCTCCTCATCCTTGGCTACCAAACACAACAACCTTCTCCCACCCTTTTGTCGGCAAGTAATGGCTCCTAGTCCTCCCTCCTTCTCTGCGGTGCATCAAGGATGTCACTGGTAGATGGAGAGAGGGAGGGAGAGAACTGGCGGCCTAGGGAGGTGCGTTGGTGTGGTCACTCTCTGTCTCATCCACCGGAGCCTTATATGCACCATTCAGCAGTTCAACTGAGCCTGTCCTGAACTGATGTCTGTGAGTGTGACACTTCCAGATTTGCTGCTGACACAGGTACATAAATTGGGGGCAATAGCATTAGCCAATATGATGTGATATGATTTATTTTTGACTGCTGCACCTGCTGGCACAGGTAAAGTTTGGGGCAATATGCTGGGCCTGTTGTGTGCCAGGTACAGGGGGGGGGGCAGCATGGTGTTTGGCTGCTGGCACAGGTATGAGGGGCAGTATGATGGATGGCTACTGGTACAGCTGGCAGTATGATGGATGGCTACTGGTACAGGGGCAGAATGATGATAGATGTGGCAGAAAGATTGTCTGAAAACACTGCAGCTACATATTAAGCTACCTCAAAAATGGGAGGGCTGGCAGTGGAAGGGCTACTTCATTGCTGAGGAGGTTGTAGCTTATTGCACTATTCTAATATGAGTTGTGGAAAGTAAAATGTTGTGGACATTCCAGTATTGGCGTTAAGTGAACCATTTATTTGCACTTTGTTTAACAGGATCAAATTATCCTACTGTTTTTCTGACATTTACCTTATTTTTTTTTCAACATTACATATTTATATAAATGAAAAGTTTCATGCATAAATGTGTTGTACACTTCCTTTATTTAAATATTGTCATGGTAAGGTGGAAAATGTCAATGTTATTACTAACTGAAGCTCTTGCCTAGGGTGCCAAACTACCTTGGCCCGGCCCTGTTAGCAGATATATCAGATTAGCTGCTAAACATCAGATAAGCAGAAGGCTGTAAGGAGAACTAAAGAAGTAGGTTACATAGTGGTTTGTGCTTGTGTATCAGCCCAAGGCAACCACAGCCCTTTAGCAGTAAAGATCTGTGTCTCCCCAGTAGATGCCCCAGTAGCTCCCCATCTTCTTTTCTGATTCTGATTCACTGATTCACATGCTCTGTGCTGCTGTCACTTACTGAGCTTAGGGACCCACTCACAATATACACCTGATAGTGTCATAGAAATATAGTCACAATATAAGGCTGATTAGTCATTAATACAGATAATTACAACATGGCAGCACAGAAACCAGCATAATTACCATCAGAATGTAATAATCAGCCCTGTAGCATCAGCTTATATTATAGAGGAACCTCATTTTCTGCTGGATAATTAGTGCCGACCCCTAAGCTCAGCTTCTCAACAGCTGCTCAGAGCCCACTGAGCATGTGAGTGTCACAGACACTTTCCAAGATGGTGACCCCCTGTGACAAGTTTGAAGTCCTGGATCATTGCTGCTATTGACAAGCTGACACTTTAGGCTGATGCGAAATATAAAATCTGGCATTTTAGCCATAATATTTTAGGGTTTAGTTTTCGTTTAAGCCTGGCCTCTATGAATCCTAGCATGCTTTACCCATTCTTCATGGGCTTAATGATTCTGCAAGTTTTAGTTCAGCAATATCTCAGACATTACAAAGAGCTAATCTACCCACTAAAAACACATTTCTTATGTTTGACACAGAACACTGTACCTTTGCTTTGCTTTATGACAATGGCATTCAGTAAGCCTTTGCCTCGTACAGCTGTCACTATGTCAGATGGAGTCTTCATCAGCTCCGCCCTCAACAGTTCTCCCATTGCATTTGCATTTTCTGCAAGCTTCTCTTCTTCAATGACCTGGAACCAGACGGGTATAAATACATTTTACAAGTTAGCACAGTGGTCCTCAAACTTGGCCCTCCAGCTGTTAAGGAACTACAAGTCCCACAATGCAATGATGGAGTCTGACAGCCACAGTCAGGCAAATGCATTGTGGGACTTGTAGTTCCTTAACAGCTGGAGGGCCAAGTTTGAGGACCACTGAGTTAGCATCTCGGAATTAAACCATATATATATATTTCATAGAATAGACAAGATCCTATGCACAGTTTAGCGCACTCTTATTATTACAGAATTAGTGTGCATAGACTTTACAGCTCACATGTCCTATATAAACTAACTCCAATGCTACACCTTGAACACAATAAAACCTTTGAATTCAGTCATCTATTTAATTATTTTAAATCTCCTGGCTATTCCAGTTAGCTACAAGAGCCAAGACTTGCATGTAGTGCAATGTACCTCCAAGGAAGCCATAGCCACACGACAAGCCAGAGGATTTCCACCATAGGTAGATCCATGTTCTCCTGGTTTTATGGTAAGCATCACTTCATCATCACAGAGAACAGCAGACACCTAAAGTAAACATCAGGCAGGAAGAAATGGCATGAGTTACTGTCTTGGTTTTGTCATTCTCGGACTAGTTACCAAAGACATGGAGAGTTTTCATACTCACTGGGTAAACCCCTCCAGATAGCGCCTTTCCAAGTATCACAAGATCAGGGCGGACATTTTCATGGTCCACTGCAAGCATCTTCCCTGTTCTAGCCAGGCCTGTTTGTACTTCATCAGCAATAAATAGCACCTGCAAAAGCACAATGTAAAGTGTTAACCCTAGATATCTGTACTATTACTACACTCATGCAGCATACTAAACCTGACTGTATGCAGTGAAATTCTCCCTTCATTTACTTCCGTGGATAGGAATTGTCAGACGGTCCCTCAGGGAAACAATCATACTTATAAACAGCAGGGGGAGCCCCGGCCTTACTTCCCAGCCGTGCAGAACTCAAGCAGCTTTGTTTGTTTCCCTGTTTTGATAATAATGACGATCCCTAACCAGCCAAGACCACACTGAGCATGTGCACAGTCTTGGTCTTGCAAAGATGTTTAACAAAGGTACAAGATGACAGCCCCCTGTGGCCAACTTTGAAAGCATAAATCATTTGTTTTATTAGGCTTGTGGTGCAGTAAGTTCACTGTTTAGTATACAAAATACAGCATTTCTAGCCTTATTCTGTTACACTTTCCTTGTCCTTGAAGTATACCCACTGACACCTGAAATTAAACTCTTTTTTTTACGTCTATTATAATATTGACTTTGAAAGCTAATTCTAACTTTGCCATAAAGTATTTGCATGATGCTTTTACATTACCTGTCTGATCCCCCATGTTCCTGTATGAGGGGGCTGCCATATTTGTGCAGCAGGAGTCCGTTAGCATTAGAAACTGTAACTAACAGACTGAGATGGGACAGTCAGGTTGTCAGAGTCAGACTTAGGAACTTTAATAATTATATACAAAAACAAACCTTTCAGCAAAGATGATCAACATGACCTATAGGTAACATTTAGGGGCAGATTTATCATTGGTCGAATTGAAAAATAATAAAAAATTCGACCATGGGAATAGTAGTAGGTGAAGTAAAATCCTTCGAATTTGAATATCGAATTCAAAGGATTTTACTGCAATTCGATCGATCGAACAATCGAATAGGAAATTTTATTGATCAATCAATCAATTCAAATGATTTTTTCGATCAATCAAATTTTTTTTTAATTTGATCAAAAATAATGATTCCCAATTCGGTAGCTTTGATCTGGCGAACTAGGTGGTCGAATAAAAATTTTAAGGGGAAGTACTTCGACCATCGAATAGTCAAATATTCAAATAAAATTTTATACGAATATTCCAATTATCCGAATATTTGATGGTCAAATTTGCCTAATTTGCATATTCAAATTCGATTTTTTTTTTATATTTAATCGAACTTCGAATTATTCATGTGAATTTTAGCCTTTATATAAGAACAGCATGTGGAATAGGATTCCACCACTATAGAAGAGCATGTAAAGGAAATGGACAGTTGTTAATATATGTTTTATAATATGTTTTACTCTGCACTCCCCCCACTTTAATTTGCCTTCAATGTGCCCCTGACAAGCTTTTCTGTTCTCTATAGAAACTCACATTGTGTGCGGTGCAGAGCTGCCGCACTCCTGTCAGGTAGCCTTCATCTGGAACAATCACACCAGCCTCCCCCTGGATTGGCTCAACCATGAAAGCAGCAACATTGGGGTCTTGTAGTGCTCGCTGCAAGAGACCAGTTATAGTTAAGCCTGCTGAGCTTATACTTGTTTTATTAAATCATATTGTAGCTATAAATGTTATGACTGGTTATCAACCTTGCATTAAACTGTATATTACTTGGATATGGATTCAAGTAAAAAAAAAAAAAATTGGCATGCTGAGACATTTCCTAAGTGCTATGTAAGCATGAAACGCGTTGGGCTCCATGAGGTAGAGTCCTGCGCGGGTCCAGTTTTTGGGACCCGTACCCGCAATCCGCAACCCGGACCCGCGACCTGCATTCTTACCCGCTAGGACCCGCGACCAGAACCATACCCGCGATCCGCAACCCGGACCCGCTGACCATCAAGAATCAGGAAGTGCTGTCATTGTAAACCGGAAGTGACATCATCAGAAGTAGCCGTGATCAGAAAAATAACGAGTAAAACAGGAAGTACTGTCATTGTAAACCAGAAGTGACATCATCAGTAATAGACATGCTCAGAAAAAGGAGTAAAACAGGAAGTGCTGTCATTGTAAACCAGAAGTGACATCATCAGTAGTAGACATGCTCAGAAAAAGGAGTAAAAATCTTTATGGCGAGGATCCGCGACCCGACCCTCAACCCGCCAACCTGCAGAACCACCGGCCCGCTTCTATACCCGCACCCAGAACTTCTACATGCAACGCGCAGGGTACAGTGGGAATTTGCGGATAACCCGCGGGTACCCGACCCGCTGCAGGACTCTACCATGAGGGGTTTTGTTGATTTTTTTATACAATGTAATAAAAGCATTTTTTATCTTATAAGCATGTCTTTGGAAAAGCATTTTGTAAATCATGAAGCTTGCATTGACTTCTCCACCTTCTAGTCTGGGTCTTTAAGTTACATATTTAGTGAATACTATATTTAGTCTACAATAATTCAGAACGTGGCTTATTTGCATGCATTGTGAGAATACCATCTGGAATAACAACTAGAAGCCAAGCAAAACAAGCAGTAGTACCGGTGCTTGTGGGAATAACTTTTTGCTTAAATCAATTTTAAAAGCATGCCAAGTAATCATTAAACAAGCTGAAAAAGGAGATTGTCCACCAAAATAGATCTTATGATTTAAGACAATTCCAAATAAATCTTTCAAAGGGAAAAAAATAAAAATTTACCTCTAGAGCAGGAAGGTCATTGTACGGAATAATTTTAAAGCCTGGCATAAATGGTCCAAAGCCCTCATAGCTAGATGGGTCTGTAGAGCTTGATATTGCAGACATTGTCCTGCCCCAAAAGTTACCAGCTACAAAAATAAAGCCGTAAGTTTTAGCAGTGGGTGTGAAGCAAAGCATGACATTTGGGTTGGAGGAAGTGAACAAAGTTTCTAAATAATACAAATAAGAATAAACTGTAAGGGGCATATTTACTAAATTCGTGTGAAGGATTTGAATAGTCTCTGTTCGATTGTGCGACTATTCGAATATGCCAATTAAGTATTTTCGAATATAGAACAGTCTTGCCCTTTAAATTTTTATTCGACTGCCTACTTCGCCAGATTGAACCTACCGAATTGCAATAGAAGCCTATGGGAATCCCCCATATGCTTTTTTTTTCTAAGTCTTTTGGCGAATTTCAATCGTACGATCGAACATTTGATTCGTACGAATTTTGCGAATATTCGAACATTTTTTTCTGCGACTTTTCGTAGAATCGTTTGATCGTACGATTCTGGCGAATAGTCGATAAAGGCGCTCAAAACCGGCAAATATTTTATTCGATTTTGGCTAATATTTATTTGCCAAATATTTGCCGGTCTAATTCGAGGGCTAAAAGTCGGCAACAATTTAACCTTTAGTAAATCTGCCCCTAAGTGTGCAATAGTAGCATGATCATTTCCTGGTAGTTGGCCTTGTATTGACAGTTTAGAACTGGAATATTAAAAAAAAGCTAAACACCACCCAAGCAGTAGTGTTGTTTTGAGGGTTTTTTTCAGATGCACACAGTTTCCATGCATGACTTACCTGCAAAGATAATCTGGGCCTTGTACTTGGGGATCCCTTTCACGGTGTAGGCCCACTTCCTGGCTAGCTTGCATGCAGTTTCTCCACCTTCAACACCTTAAAGGATATGAAATTATCCATCAGCTTGTGAGTAGGGTTGCCACCTGGCCGGTATTTTACCGGCCTGGCCGGTATTTTTGATGACTGATCCCAATGTTATTAATAGGAAAAAAAGATAAATATATAGGCAGGCCGGTATTTTTTTCAAGAAAAGGTGGCAACCCTACTTGTGAGACTCATGCTAAAGGGCCTATGCTACTTTTCAGCAATGCTTTCATCACCTTACTGTAAAGAAGATGCACCAATATAGTGGTTAAAAAAAAACAAAAAACACACTTAAACTTCTCACAAATTAACATGGTGGACGACACATTAGATATATCAGATTAGCTGCTGCCTAAACATCGGATAGGCTTTAGACTTAAGGAGAACTAAAGAAGGAGGGTACATGATGTGTTGTGCTTGTGTATCAGCCCAAGGCAACCACAGCCCTTTAGCAGTAAAGATCTGTGTCTCCCCAGTAGATGCCCCAGTAGCTCCCCATCTTCTTTTCTGATTCTGATTCACTGATTCACATGCTCTGTGCTGCTGTCACTTACTGAGCTTAGGGACCCACTCATAATATATAGTACATATAGAATAGAAATGTCACAATATAAAAGACTGATTAGTAATTAAAACATATAATTAATAGTAAATAATACAGATAAATTACTACATGGCAGCACAGAAACCAGTGCAACTAACATCAGAATGTAATAACCAGCCCTGTAGCATCAGCTTCTATGGCAAACCCCCTTTTCTGCTTAATGATTTGCAGTGACCCCTAAGTTTAGCTTCTCAACAGCTGCTCAAAGCCCACCAAGTATGCGCATGTTGCAGACACTCCTAACAAAATCCAAAATGGGAAACTCCTGTGACTCTGAAGGTCTGGATTATCAATGCTATAAACAGGCTGAACCTTTAGACTGGTTTAATTTAGTGATGCACCGAATCCAGGATCCGAATCCTTGTGCCTGGCTGAACCGAATCCAAAAAATCATGTGACTTTTCATGCGCGGTACGCTTTTACCCTACCCCTTTCTAATTTGCATATGCAAATTAGAGTTCGGATTTGGTTCAGTATTCGGCCGAATCATTCCCAATGGATAAATAGTTATAAACAGCTTTCAAAAGCAATATGATAAATCGAAAAAAAAATTAAAATTTCTGGTGTCTGTATCTCTTTAATGTTTACAAGATTTTGTAGTACATTTAAGGTATGAAGATCCAAATTATGGATCCATTATCTGGAAAACCCCAGGTCCTGAGCATTCTGGATAATAAGTGCCATACCTGTGTTCATAGGCAGCACTTTATTGTAGCCAAAGATCTTTGTAATGTATTCTTCGTATTCACCAAGCACATCATTGTAGAACGCTCTGGAAGTGAGCGTGAGTTTGTCAGCCTGGGACTTCAGTGCATGGAGGATCTTTGGGTGGCAGTGTCCCTGATTCACAGCACTATAGGCACTGAGGAAATCAAAATAGCGCCTGCCTTCTACATCCCAAACATATACACCTTAAAGAATAAAAAGCACAAAATAAATCCTATGCATTTCTAAAGCCTTCCTGTGCATATATATATATATATATATATATATACCCGTTGGATTAAATTTGTGATATGCATGAACCAGCCATTGTTAAGTTCAGAATTCTCTAGTTCAGCCATACGAGGTTGCGTACTTGGAAAGCTCACCTAAACTACGGCTACCTTGGCACTAAGATTAAGGGGCAGATTTATTAAGGGTCAAAGTAAAAATTCAAATTGGGTTTTGGTCAAAACTCTCAAATTCGATTTTGGAATTATTTAAACTCGGTTCAAGTTTTAAGATTTATCACTCTGGCCCTTTAAGAACTCAGATTCGACTATTCTCCACCTGAAACCTGACAAATTGCTGTATAAGTCAATGGGAGATGTCCAGGGATCATTTTGGTGAAGTTTGCAGCCTTCCTGACATTTAAGCCTCCCCCTCCCCCAGATAAAAAAAAAAAGAAAACAAAGCACGATTAAAGTTTTTTTTTTAAAATTAGATTCTAGTTTTTCTAATTCAATTTGATTTGAGTTTTTGGTTCAATACAGTTAGGGCAGATTTACTAAATTCACATGAATAATTTGAAGTTCGATCGAATTTTAATTAAATTCGAATCTTTGAATATGCAAATTTGGCAAATTCGACCATCGAATAGTCGAATTAGAATATTCGAATAAAATTGTTCCTATTCGATCGATCGAATTGCAGTAAAATCCTTCGAATTCGATAGTCGAATTCGAAGGATTTTACTTCCCTTTTATTCATATGGTCGAATTTTGAATTTTTTTAAATAGTAATCCGACCAATGATAAATCTGCCCCTTAGTCAGAGCTGAGAAAATTTAGATTTTAATAAATTGTCGAATTTAGGGTTTATCGACTTAAAAAAAAAAAAAAACTTACTTGAACTGGAAATTATGTGCCTCTAAGCAGAGACAGGGATTATAATGGAGTAGTATTCCTGAATTTACAGCAAACAATAACTAATAGGTTATGTTAGTGTGAGCAAATTCACAAAACTTCTACAAGCAACGTACTTTATATTATGGGGAAGGTTTGGCTTATTTGGAGATTCCTTGTGGTTCAGTAGCCCCTGCAAAATACAATGCTCTTTCACTCTACTGTAAGAAGACGGACCTCTGTACCGGATTCAGCTGCAACTTGTTTATAGTTTGGAACAGTAAAAACAAACCTTTTCCTCTCTCAAGTGCAACAGGCAGAGGGTGGTAGTTGTGTGCCCCATATCTGGATTCCCGTTCATAAACATATTCAGATGATAAAACTTCCTCTGCTGGTTTCTCCGTGGCAGCCAATGTGACAGAGCTCATAGATACTTTGACGTTGCCAAATAAAACACCCACGGTGCGTCTCTGGATTAGTTTGGAAAGCATTCTGGATAAGGAGGGAAGAACCTGTAGTACCTGAAAAGAGCAAATTATAATTTGGTGATAAGTCATTAGTGAAGGACAAAAGCAAATAACTAGGTAACGGCAATTCACATTCTAACAGTGGGCAGAACACAGGAAGGAATACAAACATGGCAAGATTGCAAGGTCACACATGTAAGCTTATTAAAGTGATACTGACTCTAAAAAACTACTTTTTAAAATCAAATGTACATTAAGGGGCAGATTTACTAAATTCACGTGTATTCACATGAATGATTTGACATTCGATCGAATTTTCAAAGAGATTCGAATTCGAATTTTGAATATGCAAATTAGGTGACTTTGACAAGTGAATTCTGTAAATTCAATCGAATCGAATAATTCGGATAAAAATCTATTCAAATATTCGACTATCGAATTACTTCCCCTTTAAATTTTTATTTGACTGCCTAGTTTGCCAGTTTCAACCTACCGAAGTGTCTTTGGCGAATTTTGATTGAATTCTAAAAATTCGATCGAATGGTTAAAATCGGTCGAATTGAACGATTTGATCGAATTTTTTAAATGTGATCGTTTTACCAATCGAATTGCGGTAAAATCCTTCAAATTTGAAGGATTTTAATTCCCTAACTATTCCCATAGTCGAATTTCGAATCTTTTTCAATTAGAAATTTGACCAATAGTAAATTTGCCCCTAAACGTTACCTATAGGTCATATTGATGTTGATTTTGTTTGCCAAGAGGTTTGTTTTTGTAAGTAATTGTTACCTGAAGTTTCTTAACCTGACTGTCACCTCAACCTGTCAGTTTCTAATACCAACGTACTCCCGCTGTACAAATATGGCAAATTTCTGGTGTCTGTATCTCTTTAATGTAAAACTGAATCCCATGTGAAACCAGTCATCCCAGGATTAGCAGTCACAACACTGACATTCTTTGCCAAATAACAGGCATTCATTCATGCAAAATAACTCCCAAAAATTCACAAATAAGTCAACCAAAAACACTATGGGGCAGATTTACTAAGGGTTAAAAAAAAAAACCCTTGAATTCGACCATCGAATTTAAAGGGAATTAAAATTCGTCGAGTATCGAATTCGAAGGATTTTAACACAATTCGATTGATCAAATAATAAATATTCGAATGATTCGCCAGGCAATTTGGAGCGATTTTAAAGATCGCACCGCTCCGTGTGAACACGAGCCGGCGTTTTCAAGCTATGCCGGTGCCTAGCTATTCGGGGAGATTCGGGGGCGATCCGT